>AP028435.1:16101696-16218759 GCA_036509395.1 Antheraea yamamai | reverse complement strand
AACTATATATAATAATCACGATTTCATTCGTGTCCATTATAGTAAAATAGCTCATACCTCAATGTTTGCTTTTCAAGCGCAGTTTGTGGAGGCGGGCTTCAATATATAATCAACTTCTTTCTACGCTTAGAATGATTTCTGACCTACAATTTGTATGACAATTATTTCTCTCCTATGACTCATAGTGTGATGAAAAATAGCTGATTAAATTCAAATAAAAAATCTAATGTACTTAATGATATTTGTATAGACGTAGATATTTTCACAACAATTAAAAAAATGTGAAATATTTAAAATCCATTGTTTTTTAATGTATTTTTAATTTATTTATATGATATAAATAATGATGACACAAGAGCCAATAATAAAATGTATTTTGAGTAAGTTGTATCACTGTAAGGGCACAATGTATATATGTAAGATAGAGTGCATGGTAAGCAAATTATATGTGAGCTCGATGTATGAACGGCGAGCATGTTACTGCGTGCTGGCCCGCACGGAAGGTTGTCGACACAGGGACAATAAATTAAAAACTCAAATTCACACGTGAATTTTAATTGTGGGTCCTCGACCCATTCTAATCAGCTAAAGCAGTGAATTAATTGGGGTACACGCACGTACGCTGCCCCAACCTCAAAATCACTATTTATACATATAATATAAGGCAAAAAAAATGCGCTACACTTAAAACGGTTTTTCAGTAATAAACAAACGAATTTAGAAAAAAGGTGCGTACCAAGAGTCTGCAGAAATAAATAAAACAAAAGAATAATACAAATACATAGCACATTTAACCAGATTAACTTTACTTGAATAAGGAAATAAGAGTTGGTTCATACATGTGACTTACAATATCAGCGTGGCGACCTTTATTCTTAAGCGTATATGGCCTTCACTCACCTTTAATCTCGACAATAACAACCGGGCAATTGGATTTTTCTTTGAAGTCTGGTCAGATAACATTAGTGTTTACTTTATATTTGGTGAACTGTATGATATTTCTTGATTACTGTGCTAATTTTTGGTGCGGTTTCGATTTCGTGTAGATTTGATATAGCCCTCGGGATATGATTATACTGATTTCTGGATCAAAGTACCCTATATCATTTTCCGTTGCCATGACAATGTGTATACAAAATATCAAAATGATTGGTTGAGTAGTTAAGACGTGAAAGCATAATAAACAAACTCATTTTCAAATTTATAATAATAGTAATAAGGATTATTTAGGACCGTATTTTTTTAAACGTTTTAAATTTTGCAATATTACGAGTCTCCAATATCATACACGACAACTTAGTCGCTTGAACGTCTTATAAGGAAAAATAAGGTAGAAAAGCTATTATCGTGTTTGTACTCGTGAATCGATCATAACTATATCGTAAAAATTGGATTCGTTCCACCACATAATATATACTTACACGTTGCATTTATTTATTAGTTTACGTACTAAAGTTAAATATTGTGATATAGAATAGGTATGCATAGACAGAATACATTCTTTGTTTTTTTTAATTACAAAACCTAATACATTTCAATAGCAGTTTCATCTGCGGTATTGGTATAGATACGGAAGAATTCAATTTTTGTTTATTTTTTTTTTTTAAACATGATACTTTTATATATTTGATATAGCTTCTTGAGGCATTAGTATAACGAATATAGACGGTAGCACTCTAAGGCCCAATAAGAAAAGTTTTTTTGAATGAAATAAACGATTGCAAAATTTGTCATAATTATCACTTTATTTTTGACTTTGAGCTCTTTAATGCGAGCCCGAGTCACATTACACCTATTTTTAATTACTTTGTTTTCGAACGTACTACACTGTTACCCTAGCAAGGCCTTTACAATTTCACCGGATTAATTATTTTATTTATTTTAAGGCTTGCATAGGATAACTCGGTGAAGCTTGTACATATGAAAACATATCGTATCAAAACAAAAAATATCAAAAATCTTCTTTGGAAGAATTGAGGTATTTGCCGCAATAACACACAGCCTAAGAAAATTTTAATCAGCTACCTGTAACGATTTAAAAAAGGTAGTCATTTAAATGTACCACAGAAAACATACGCTTAGCAATATACTTCGTTTTCTCGGAACAGAATCGTAAAAGGAGATTAACTCGTCGTTTCGACTGGTTTCGACGGCTCGCATTTCGAGATCTGTCAGTATAAATTCAATTAACCGGTGGTTGTCGAAGAAATCGGCATTACAAGAGCTGTCGACCTAAATGGATTTTCATGACTCGGCTGTAAAACTATTTTTAAACTCTTGAATTCTGAGCGAATACGAAGCGACAATTAGAAATCATCCGCGAGAGTACTGCAACTGCGACATGGTGCTATTTCTGAACAGTATTGAAATGCTTTCTAGTGTAACCGTCACATGTTTAAAACTTATTGGTCTGTAAATAATTTGAGTATACTGATATAGTGTTTATATTTGAAGAATAAATTCTTACATTTTTTTTTATACCACGACGGTAGCGAACACACATGCGGGCCACCTGATGTAAACCGGTCACCGCAGCCTATGGACGCTTATAACATGAGAAGTGTTACATGCGGGTTGCAGACCCTTAAATAAACTATTTATTTTCCCCCTGAAGCACTCCATACTGTAGTACCCAGGAAAACTTCAGCAGGGAGCTCATTCGTAGAAGGAAACCCCTCTGGCACCGAACCGTCCGAGACCATTTCAGTTCCAATGTGTGGGGATGATTTTCCTGCCGGTGACGAGCAGTGCGATGGTGGAAAGCAGTACAGGCACAATTCCTCGGAACACAACCCATTATACAAACGGTGGAGCACACATAATATATAACCACACACATCATAATACACGGGCATTTTAACTAACCATGGACGTAATAAGATATATTAATACTATTGTAATTAAACATTCTTTTTTGTACTTTACAGGATTTAGCATTTGACCGCAATCTCATCTGATGTTAAGTTACGGCGTAGCCTAATATGGTAAACACACCATACCTAGAGGGGACTGACTCTGAAGTGCATCTGTTGGAACACATCAACGGGTGCTTGGCGACATACTTTCAACCTGATGGTAGAAGAAGCTAGCCAGATGGACTTAGAATAAATCCTACCTCCATGCTCTGGTTTCATCACAATGTTTTCCTTCACCAGAAGTTCTGACTCAGTCTGACTAGTGGGTGGTAGAGCCACGCTGAAGCTATTATTGGGTTCAGCATGAATGGGTCGGCTTGCCCGGGGGAGTACCAACCTCTCATAGAAAACCGACGTGAAGTAACAGTGCTTGCATTGTTGTGTTGCGTTCGGTCAGTGAGAGCACCGGAGGTCCACCTCCCCCTTCCCACCTCTCTCCTCTCCCCCTCCCTACCTTTCCCCCAAACACAGGCTGGCAATCTATGATCGGTGGTGATAACTTAAGATCACGTGACCCACATAAAAAAAAGTATCAAGCATTCGGACCTATGTCCATCGTTGCCGTCTCCGAACACGCTATTAACTAAGCCATCGTCGCTTTAAATGTACTGCAGACGTTCTGTCAAGTTGTGATAAAAAGTAATTTGAATGTGTTAATCTGTTGCTAACTTTGAAAGTAATCCACCTATAAAACATTTATTACGCATCGTAATTTATACGGATAAATAAAAACCAATAGACAGGATAAAAGTAAATTTGTTTATGTACGAATCGTAAGGGAAAATTTAAATTTTTTTACTACCGAGGCTTTTCTGTTACGCTTTATTAACTCGTAAATGTTTTATTGAGACGAGTGTCGCTTTAGACACTAAAGTTGACGGATATAAGTGATTTTATTCAGCTTATAAATTTAACAACACTCGATTTTTTTTCAAATGTGACTTTGTAATAAACTTCATAAACATCTGAAATAGTAACAATTGTTGATATTAAATACTAGAAAAGTGTGAATATGGATGGGTACAGGAGTAGAGGAAAAGCAAAATAGACATGGATAGATTATGTTAATAATGATATGTGTATAAAAGGCGTGAATACTGGAATGACATCTGACAGAACAGAGTGGAAGAAGAAAACATGCTATGCCAATCCTTCTTAGGTAGAATAAGAGTAAAGAAATGATGAGTTGACATTATCAAGAAATAAGTTCAAAATATGTAGTTTCAATTGCATTTACAAATTACCTTGCTGAGTGGTAGGATATAGCAAATTATGTTCAACTATGGAGATCGCCACCGCTATATATTATTACGTCATACAATTTTGGACATATTATGGCTAGAATAAGGTACAGACAGTGCCGAGATTTTTGTTATGCTCGAATAAAAAAATAACAATGGGTTACGTCATTTAACTGTTCCAAACATCAACAACATTGGTTACAATTTTATCATATCTTATATATAAATACAATGATATAGGTCTGAGGATGTGCGCGCTTCACGCAAAAACTACTAGATGATTTTTATCACATTTGATGTTTTATTCCTTACAGTCTTGGTTCTTATCTAAAAGAAAGATTATCAGGATATCTTCATATAATGAGTACTTCGACTTCAGGATTGTGTTTTCTTACCGTGGAGAAGTGGGACAAACTGTATGTCCTTTATGTTTTTTCCTCCGATCTTTCCATTATATAATTCCTTCCCTTCTAATATTTAAAAGGAAGAAGAACAGGGAGGAAAATACCTTGTTAAGATAATAAACGATGCAGAAGACGTTACGGGTATACGGCTAGTTATTTCAATAAATATTAGTCCTTTTTGTCCCAGAAAATCGAGAGGTTTAGTTTTTGCTAAATTCAAGCTTATTAGTTTTTTGATTCCTTTGTGAATTCATTACTTGGTCTGTCGTATGTCTAACCGAAAGTTAATAATTCTATTCGAATAGTTTGTGTACTCCATTATTAAATGACGATTTAATACAAAATTAGGCCATATTTTAACTTAGCTTTTAAGTGCAGCTATTAGAATACTCTAAATCACTCTTGTCGCAGATTTTCAACTCAAAGCTAAAAGTTTTTGAAAATCATAAGATCTATCCTACCATCAATCATTATTTGATCTGTCATCGGAAAATTCTCTTTTATCATAAGCCTGGATTCGTTATAGTAAACAAAATCCCATTGCCCAGTAGCAAATCGGAAATTTTGAGGTTATCGCCCTTTATAACCTCAACTTTGTAATCAATATGTTTGTTTGCCATATGCTTAAAATGACGTATATATTAACAGGAACAGGAAAGAAATGCGAAGTTTTTATTTCATATCAAGATGAAGTTTACCGTTACTTAGGAACTACGCCCTACTAAGTGACATTTTATTATGGTTCACGAACGTGAATTCTATAGTATATTGAAAATTAAACTTGTGGGGTTATGATCAAAACTTAATATAGGTTGACATAGCATGCATAAAAAAAGAAAGAATATTAGACAACATTAAAGATCGAAATTCACATCAAAACAAAAGCAAGAGAACAACAGATCACAATTTAAAAAAATACTTTTTCATAGTTGGGGTTAGAGAGGTAAATGAATAAATCAACCCTAAAACGTATCACAGACAAAATGTATGCCGTATAGAGACAATATTATTTCTACAAAATATGACAGCAAACACGTTTTATATAAATTATAAATCATGCTCAGAGGTTTTAACGTTCCTATTAACACCGTGAATTAAAGTAAAATCAAAGAAATAAATTTGGAATACAAGACAGCCTAACGAAATGAAAAAATCTTTTGTAAGTAATGATATTTAAAATGTCCCTTTTATTAAGCGAGGTGGCATATAACAAGGCAAAAATTTTAAGTCTCCCGGGATTACTGTTTGATTTATTACCTTCGCTCAAGCTCTGCCGTCCGAAATATTAAATTTTCAGTCGTTAATTCCATAGCTCAAATCCATAGATAGCAATTAGTGACTAAAAGCAAACTAAAAGGTTTCATTAATTGATTTTAATCATAAGGCGTAGAACTTTATAGAACTAAGCCGTGTTATTAAAATCTTCGAATTAAAACCTCGAATTCACCAAAGCACCCACCATATATAATTCCACAAAGTATTACCCTCGTAACCTTTCTAATTTCCGCTTCAATGTTATCATAAAATTATATTATTATCGTCTATTTTAAAAGAACTTATTTCTCGCCCGTAACCGTGTTCAACCGTCGTAATGTTTAATTTTGTCGTGTAATTTCCTTCGTGTATATTAAATATAGAATTTCCTTTTGTGTATCCACTTTTATAGATTTAATAACGTGTCCTACTAACCATAGAATTCAATTAATATCAAGTTATTTTTATTGTTTTAGTGTTTTATATTTATTATGTATTTCGTTGTTTACCTACTTATCTATACATATAATAAGAATGTTGATCTAGCGTGTCTGTAGTTTTTAAATCTTTGTGAAAAAATTGTAGCAGTTGTCCTGGAATAATTAAAAAGTGTATGTGTACTTATGTACACGCGTTAGAAGTTATACTTCTTTGGCGTAACAAGATAAAAATCTTTTCAAAAATTTTATCTTTCGCCTTATTCTACGTTTGTAGAAAAAACGATACTAACAATAGAAAAAAGGTATTTAATACATTGAAAGATTTAATACAAAGAAATACAAAGAAACAAAATGATGACTGCAGCTAACTTCAGGGTGTCGGTTTTTCGTGACGGTGTGCGCGCGCATCGTATAAATTTACTCTCATCATTTTTCCCTAACGCGCCAAATGAAGTATAATTTCAATAAAATACTTTTCAATCATTTTTAGATATGTCTGTCTATCTGTTTGTACAGGCATCATTTGCTAAATTACAGTGTTCACGATAAAACTTACCAAGAAAATCATAAGACATATTTTCCAGTAACATTTAGCCTTAGTTTCATTAAAATCGGTTTACTCTATCAAAAGTTATTGTAATTTTAATGACGACACGATTTAAGTAAGAGAAAAGTATATAAGTAAATGGGCTTAAAACATTGAGGTGATTTTATCAGTCACTATTTTGAAAATTATGTATACATGTTGTCACAAGTGCAAAAAAATACAAAAGGTACCTTTATTTGGAAACAAAGTACCGTTTGTGAAGAATAAATCAAATCCACATTAACGCGAGTGACACTGAGGTCATAGTTAGTAATATATGACTGAAGTAAATACAGTTTTTAAAAAGGTAATTGTTTAATCCGTATTTGATTACTTTTAAATACTTCCAAGGGACATTTATTCTGTGAATAGAGTAGAGTGATAAAGTTTGTGCAACATTCAACTACGAGAGCGAGAGAAACAATATTGTTTCGGTTCGAAAGTTTTGTCGGTACCCAATCAGGTGTAGAAATCTATTAAGATAGATCTCGGAGTTTCGAGCCTTTCGAGATTACTTGTATGTTCGCATATGCTGTAGTAATCACTTAACATCGATTAGACTGCATGCTTATTTACAACATCACTACATAAAAAAGGCAATAGATGAAATTGATTTACAGTGACAAATATGATACTTAGGAGACGGTGAAGAACCGCTTTTATTTAATTCAATATACGTATCCTTAATCGTTATTATATCCCGACATATGTACAACAGAATGTAAATTATTAGCCAACTAGTTATAATTCACCAGAATTTTATACATAAATTATCCCTTAAATTAACCCACATTCAGGACTATTTGTACGTGCAAAAAGTTTTCTAAATGGTTACCTGATTTCACGAGCTGGTACCGCTAAAATCTGTAAATTGCTTCCAAAACTAATTAGTGAACTTTTAGAACAAGGCTACATTGGAAAAATTCTACGTTGTAGAATTAATACGGGAACCATATTCATACACGGCTACATAGTTTTATAAGTCAATTTTTCGATAATCGAATCGATAATAATTGTTACGGCCTGTAACACTCCCACAGGCTCCTTACTGAAGGAAGGTAATCGCATAAACACCAACCCAAAACGTATTGGCAGTTTGAAATGTGTCCTGCTTTAATAATAAAAAAACTCTAAAATTCAACCGTAGCGCTACCTACCGAGTCCAATTGTGAATTTAAACCATTCTCGGATCCACTTGAACACGCGCACAAAATTTCATCAAAACCGGTTCTGCCGTTTAGGAAGAGCTCAGTAACATACACACGTATAGAAGAAATTAATATATAAAGATTATAAAGCTGGAGGATTTGTTTGTTTGGTTGAACGCGCTAACCTTAGGAACTACTGGTCCAATTTGAAAAACTCTTTCAGTGTAAGATAGCTCATTTATCGCGGCTATAACACACATCACGCTAAAACCAACAGTAGCTAAGCTAAGAATATTTCAAAATCGTTTATTTTTTTCCTTTTGAGAGCTTCGGGTGCGTGTTAGTGTTAGCCCAAAGTAACTATTCCACGCGGACGAAGTCACGGGCAGAAGCTATTGCTTAATAATGATACGTGAATAAAAAAAAACATTGGTACACGTTGGATTTTTGAACCTGTGAACATTGAAACAGAAAACCATTATACTTCAGTGTACATTCGTGTTGTTCAATATACAAAAAGAGATGAAATTTAATATTTTATACCATTTAAATAACACTTTTTAATATTAACAGAAAAAAGGGGAAACCTGTTTACTTTGAATATTTACACTCAAATAACTCGCAAATAATCCACTGGCTTGTTGTTTCTGTTGAAAATTTATCATAACAAAGTGGTTTCACAAAAGGTGGCTTCTACAAATAAACTCCTTAATATAAATCAGAGCGTGGGTGTTGGGAAGTATTAATTTCTGGTAATGACAGTAAATTTACATTGTTGCTGTTAATAACATGAAATCACAAACTGATTACAAAGCATTTTCTAATTTTCACCTACCTCAGGTTGTTGTCAACCTATTCCTCAGGTTGAAAATTTGTCGCAAAGTACAATAGCTACATCTATACCGGAGAATCAATGCTTTAGCAAACTTTAACTTTAGCAAACAAATTGCAAAGGTTTAAACATTTTTGGCCACATCGTCAACCAAGGTTGTGGACAAATGCTGGAAAAATATCTCCAAAAAATAAAGTCACAAAATTTCGATAATGATTTTTTTTTATCTATGAATCAGGAAGTCGCGTAATTTCTTTTTTGTTTTAGGTCAGGTCGATTCACGTAGTACTCGTTTGTACAGTAAACTAAAAACTTTACGAAATCTATAATTTAGATTTGTGTATAGCTCAAAAGAAATTCATAACGTGGTTGCGTAGATTTTGTTATGATGAAAGGTAGAAAATACTGATTAAGGATACGTAACTCATAAATGTTATTAATATTTTCCTTTTTTCTATTTGTCTACACTCGTTTGTATATTTTATCATTTATTTATTTCAACATTTTTACTTCGTAAACTATTTCCAGTAGTAGTTATCATTAAAAAAAAAAAACTCAGTTTAAACGGAGTTTTATTTTATAGGTCAGACGATTCATCTTTTCACCACACCATATATATTTTATTACTCGTGTAAGTCGTTCGTTTTGTCTCTTTATAATAATTCATTTTTATATTTTATAGTAGCGAGGCAAAGTGACGATACTCTGCCTGATATATATAAAACAATGGTAACCATTGAGAGCTTGGCAAATCATCGCTGGCAGTCACCGAAACACCTACTAGTAAGATACCCGATTGATCGCGGAGCTTGTTACGCCTAACCTTTTTTTAACGTTAGGAGTTCTCCTTAGGGTAGGGAACGGGTGGTGTGAACTGCTACCGATTGGAACTCTACGAGGTATCAACCACCGCCTTAGTAAGGTGACGTGGAATTGCGAGAGCATCGACTTCATCACCCCGGCGGCCATCCCTTTCTTAGTTGCCAGACCTTATGTGATAAAGGGCGACAATTTGACATATCCAAGCTCTCTCCCAGGCGACTGAACCAGTGCAATATAATAGAATTGTGTGGGCGCTCAACTGGACCCTTTTAGTCTAGCGATCTTTTTTTTTTAATGTGGGAAGAAATCCTAGACTGGACATCCACAACCCTGGGGAGCGGTAGGCTAGCAGACTCTCACTGGCCAAAAAAACCCACGAAATACCGTCTACCGCGCTTATGGAGTGTCACGGGATCTCTCAAGATAAACACCATAACACCCCAGCAGCAAGACTCAGCGCGAACACCAGGCTGCAACGACAGTCCGATTAAGCTTGTCCAGGGAGTCTAACCTGATGTGATAGTGAACAAGATTGTCGCATCCTATCACTCAGCGTCATTTTGGTTGTCACTTTTTTTATAATTTAACGTTTAGCGCTAAACCACAATCTCGTATGTTAAATGACGATGCATTCTAAGATGGTAAATACGCTAAACCTAGAGTGGAACTAGTTCCCAAGCGCATCTGCTGGAACACAGCAACTAATGCTTGGCGACAGATTTTCAACTTGAGGATGGTAGCTAACCATGCGAATTTAGAGATAGCTCTACCGCCATGCTTTATTTTCATCACAATATGTTCCTTCACCGAAAGCTCCGACTCAGTTGCAAAGATTCGAACTCATACCAATCGACGCGGTAACCAAATATACTATCGACTAACACCCATATTCCAAGACGTTTCCTCGAATCTTCCTCAACCCCGACTCAACCGAGGTTACCTCAAGGAGTACCTCAAGGAATCCTCGAAATCAGTATTCTTAATTGCGACTCGACTTGGTCTTGGGGTAATCTCGAGGATCCTAAATCATTAAATCATTGCTTACATCGTATTTTTTTATCTTTTCGTCTATGCTTACTCGAAACTTGGCAATTATCTGTTATATATTTCTGTCTGATGGTTTTAATAAAGCCTCATCCACCAGCATAGGATCTTCCTTTCTTTATAGTAAATCAACATGCAGATATTGTTAACATAGACTTTAACTTTTATTTTACAACAAATATTCCTACTCGCTAAATATTTGTCTCCAAAACAAGACAGATTTTGTAAAAGAGATACTATACTATAATATAATATACTATAATAAAACTGTAACAAAGCCAAATCTGTACATTGAATATTTTTTGAAAATTTGGACGGGGTAGACTTTGTTATCGATATAGAAGCCAAAAATAATCCTTTTACAATTTTTGTCTGTCTGTCTGTCTTTCTGTCCCTGTGAACACGCGTCACGCTGAAAGTATTGAACCGATTTTAACGAAACTTGACATAGTTATAACTAATATTACAAGGTTACATTTAGGATACTTTTTGTCCCATAAAACGCAAAGAGTTCTTCAGGATAACGAAAGCTAAACAATTGTAGTTAATGTAACTAGACTTTTTTGCGACACTTTAGTACAAGAGCCAGCAACGTTGGAAGAACGAAAATTTTAGAAAAGCTGGTTCTTTAATATGAAGATATATTATGCCCTTCCAAACAGGATTCAGGATACCTGGTAGCCGATTAACGTTGTGTTTTTTATTGCGCATCGCACCTTTACAGGTCAAAATTTTAATTTATAAATAATTTTATAAAAAATTTTTTTCGGTAACTTTTTAACGCTATTAAAAATATGAATTTATCACTACCAGACAATTTTATTTTTTGACAATAATGTGCCCGATGATATTCTTTATAAATAAAATAATTCATTTCAAACCATTTTATTGTTTCCATTACAAAGAACATATTTCATTTTATTAACCATTATTATATTGAGATTTTACCGTAAACAATAAAAAACAACGATAAACGTAGACATATGACTTGAGACTGACGTCATCTATAACAGGTGCTTCCACAATTATCGCTATCGTTATTATACAGCCAGTGTTGCGCTAAGCTATCGCTATAGCTAAGTTATTCTATACATATTATTTTTAATTTACCCTCTTTCATGTCTAAATAAAATAACATTAAAATTACAGCTGTCTTAACATGGTTTGAACATACTTTTTTATTTACAAAAATAGTATCGGGCACATTATTGTTAATAACAAAAATGCCTGGCAATATTAATTTCATGTTTTAGTAGCGTTTCAAAGTTAGTGAAAAACAAAACATTCTAAAATTAAATTGCCTGTAAAGGTGCGATATGCACTAATAAACGCAACGTTTACCGGCAGCCAGGTAGCTCGCACTCTGTTCGGAAGAACATAAATATATATAAAAAACTGGCCTATTGAAATTCGTTGTCGAAACCGTTTCTAGCTCTTAGACGAATAGTTACAGACAACTGACAGTTGACGCGTCGTGCTCATATCTTTTAATATTTATATTTTTTTTCAACACAATGGAGTGTGAAAAAGTTTTAATACAAGTTGAAAATAGTTATGCTATCATTGTTTAATTTATCATTATTTATTTTATGAATATATTTTATCATTTAATTTACAATTTAACTCTATCAACTTGATATTTTATAATGTGAACTATACTGACTGTATAGTAAACGTCTACAAAAAAGGGAAAGGAACTTCGTTCCAACTGGGGGTCCATAGACCTCTCAAGCTTTTTTTATATTACCGCTAATATATGTAGGTCAGTTTTTATTTTAATTGAACCTGATGCTACGAACGGGTTGTAGGCTTATTTTAAAAGATTTCTCACATACCATCTGGGTATATGTTTGAGTGAGTCCCTTGATAGTTTGGATTCACAATTGGAAGCCGTAGGTGTGACTTAGAATATTTCGCGTTTAAAAATACATTTGAAACCAGTGATAACCGATTTGGTGCAGACGAAGTTGCACGGGTCAGCTAGTATAGAATAAAAAGAGAGTTTCAATATAACACCACACCACAGCAAACGTCAAACGTAAACAAAAGGACACAGGCGACATGACGTAACGGAGATAAAAAAAAAGATACATATATAACAGATAATTGCCAAGTTTCGAGTAACCATAGACGAAAAGATAAAAAAATACGATGTAAGCAATGATTTAATGACGTATACAATGACGTCTTACCTCGACTCAACTTCATTCGAGGATCATCGAGATTACCCCAAGACCAAGTCGAGTCGCAACTAAGAATACTGATTTCGAGGATTCCTTGAGGTAGTCCTTGAGGTAACCTCGGTTGGGTCGAGGTTAAAGAAGATACGAGGAAACGTCTTGGAATATGGATGTAAGTCATCATCACTTCAAGTTATACTATTATGTAATTTAATTTAAAATTCAAAACTCAAGGTAATCTACAACGTATAGTGATACAACGTATTATAATACAAACAGATAACATGAGAAGAAAAATAATTTCACAGGCATAATTTGCTTCGAAAATTTATATCGCCTAAAGAAAATTAATCTAGTACGTAATCGAAATACTACGCACAAACGGAAAGTTTTGTACAATTTCACAAGATAATAATAAATTCATATGTTTATTTCAGAATTCGTAGAATAATGTAATACTTAGATATTATTTTATTATTTGGGACCTTTGTTCTCGTAACAATCACTAAAATATTATACTCATTTTTTATTTTAATGAGTTCGAAAATTATAATATTTGAGATATGTTATATTGAAGTTTATATAAACTTTTTACATGACGATAATTTGTTAATGCAAGATGGCGATGGTCAGTAATATGGTGGAATATGTGCTGGGTTAGTGTTTATTGGTTTTAAATTCATATTCTAGTATTTATTCATATAAAACAATTAAAATTTGATAGCAGTGGATAATACTATGTACTAGCTTTTGCTTACGGTTTCGCCCGCGTTAATGTAGATTTGACCTATACCCGGGAACAACACTTTTTTCTGGATGAAAGGTAACCCTCTGTGTTTTTTGTTCTCCATTCAATATCAAATATATTGTAATTTTATAATTATTAATAATTAGCGATCCCGGCGGGCGTTGTCCCGTCCTGATAATAAAAAAACCTTGACAATTTATATATCTAAATCTTCCTCATGAATTACTTTATCTACTGGTGAAACCCGCATAAAAATCCGTTCAGTAGTTTTTGAGCTTATCACGAACACACAGACAGACGTGGCAGAGGACTTTGTTTTATAATATGTTGTAATTAATAATTCTGTATTGTATCGTTATGAATGAGAACTAAATAGCTCGATAATTGAAGGAATGCTCGTGGGAGTGACCAATAATGTACAATGATAGTGTACACAACTACATTCCTACCTTACGGACATATTTCATATTCATAAAAAATGATTAAATAAAACTAACTTTATACAGTAGTTTTGCTTATTCGAGATTGTAACAAGATTTAGACTATGGTAATGCAATATTTCAGTCAAATATAAGCCAATATAAATGGGGTAGTAATTATAACTATTTACGACATAATCCAAACTGTGAAGAATTAAGAAGCTTACAATAGAAAGGAAGTGATTATTTTTTGTTTTTTGTTGACAATATGGGTGCATTATGGTAAGCTTGAAATTTTATTTCTTGTGTAAGTGAGCACTAAGGGGATTACATACTAGATTATAGATTCAAATTCATGTTACATGTTACAGTAGGTAACGTGCGTGTCGTACCTACAAATGATTTTAAAAGAGCATTTCTACGTCTTCTCACAATTTTACATTTCTTTAATACAATTTTAAAAATCTGTACGAAGGCGCGGCCATCATCTAGTGTAACAAAATTTACTAGAAAGAAAATGAAAAGGGTATCAAATATATTATATAACTGGAAAGCGCTTTTAGTGCAGGCGCATAACAATGCTTTGAGCAAGCACTACGAGTTCACTGTTACGTGGACAATATTGTCCAGTTCATGTAAAAACCACTCAAGCGGAGTGTACTTAATTGTGTGTTCAAAGTGTATTTAATATATATTAAAATGTAAGTAACATTATTCCGGTTGTTTTCTTTTTTTGGTAAAAGCTTTGAGCAAACTCCTTTGTAATGGTACAATAAATAAGTTAAGTACTTCAAATATTTACTATTTTCTAAATTAATGTCACCATTGATTAATTTATTATCTACTATCTGTTGTCCCCTTTCTTCAGTGGCCAACAAACTAGGGTATTCTATCTCCCAGTCCACGACATAAACTGTTTCTATTCCAAATTTTATAATAATTTATCCATTTGAGCATTTTAATAATCATAATCTAATATCTATATATATAATAAGAATGTAAATCTAACGTGTATGTACTTTTTGATTTTCGTAAAAAAAAATCGTTGCAGGTGTCTAGGAATAAGTAATAGAATACATTTCAATCATTTTTGAAAATGTCTGTCTGTCTGTTTGTATGAATATGCATCACTGCTAAAGTACAGGTTTCACAATAAAACCCCAAATCACAGATCATAAAGTATATATTCGGGAGTAACTTAGTCTTTGTTTTATTAAAATAGGTCCACTCTATCAAAAGTTATTGTAATTTGAATGACGGCTCGAGGTAAGTACGAGAGCAGAGTAGTAATCTATACTAATATTATAACGCTTATTTGTTTGGTTGAACGCGCTAATCCTAGGAACTACTAGTCCGATTTGATTTTTTTTTTCATTGTTAGATAGATCATTTGTTGAATAAGCCTATAGGCTGGATATCATTACGTTATGACCAATAGGAGCTAAGCACCAACGAAGAACGTTCGTTTGAATGTTAGACCATACTTATGCTTCTATTTTCAGAATAGTTAAAAAAGTACTTTGCTATTTTCCTCAAAAATATTCAATTAAATTTCGTATTATAATAAAAGTATACATAATTAATAAACCGAACAACCGTCACTGATTAACATAAAAACAAAATCAGAATAAATGATAATAAATCTCAGAGTGATGTCCTTAAATATTTCGCCAAAATTCGTTATCCCCTCAACTTCGTTGCAGGGAGATAAAAATAAACATAAATCGTCCATTTCATAGAGACCTCCTCCGGGTATAGCCTACACTATTTTGCCGTATATTGGAGAATAGTTTGTGATATTAGTGTGGGTCCATGTTACTGGTTTTTTTTGGGGGAGCACGCTCCTGCAACGGAGGCACTCGGCTAGACGGCGCCGCGCCGGTGACTCAACGTCGAATTGCAAAAACAGCTGCTTTATAGATTTAACGCTGACTCACGGCAATTCATCTTCGATAAACAATCCTTGTTCTATGCTTATAAAGCGAAATGTCACATTTAATGAGACATTACAGGACTGCTGAAGGGAAATAGATGAAGGAATCAATAATTTTGTAACAATGTTATTACATTCTTACCAAAAAGTATCTTTTTAAACATATACTCCCTACATGTTTTTTTTTTAATTATTTCTCCATACTGTACCCGTATAAATTTTCATGACTATTGCTTCAATGGTATAAAAGTGGATTCGCTGCAGAACCCTCCCGAGTTATGCACCTATATTAAATGATTAGTATTAAAAAACATTTATTAAATACACTTAAGCCTGTGATAGTTAAACTGTGTAAGAGTTCATCAACCTCAGATATTAATTTACATAGTACAATGGTTCTGTTTATCTTATGTACATAATAAATTTCAATTACAATTTGCACTCATTTTAACTTTTAACCCTAATTTTACAAGACAAACAGATGATAAAACAGATACAGTCCGCGCCAAACTTTTTGACCGCTCTAAAGATATTTATGCAGAACACAAATTTAGGTATAAATACCTATTATATTATATGTATCACATCATAAACAAATGCCAATTCTGGATCCTTATAATAATATTTTAACTTTGTTTTGTATCAAATTCCTGACTATATAACGCGCAAGACCATCACAACACTTACCACAATATAAATAAAATTATTATAAGCATTTAATACGAGCTGTGCCCGCGACTTCATCCGCGTGGAACCCCATGTAAAAAAACAGTTTTTAATAAAATTATTTAAATGTATTAAGTCCATTTACTTATCTACTTTTCTACTACTTCTAATTTACTATTCAAATTACAATAACTTATGATAGAGTGGACGGAAACAAAGACTTAGTTACTCCCGAAGATATGCTTTATGATTTGAGGTTTTATCGTGAACCCTTTACTTTAGCAGTGATGCGTGTTCATACAAACAGACAGACAGACATTTTCAAAAATGATTGAAAGGTATTCTATTACTTATTCCCAGAAACCTGCAATAATTTTGTACACGAAAACCGAAAAAATACGTTAGATTTACAGTCTTATTATATGAATAGATAGAAGATAAGATATAAACAGCAGAAATATTAAGGGAGCATGGACAGCGCGTAACAGATTGATCGGCTTTAATTTTAATCCTATTTGATTTTATATTTATATCAGAAGTACGATATGTATAATTGTCATTGTATCTTGAACAACAACTTTCTCTAATATAATTATACTAGCGGGCCCGGCAGACGTTGGCCCGCCCTGATTATAAAAAAATCCTGGACAAATTATATACCAAAACGTTCCTCGTGAATCACTTTATCCGTTGGTGAAAACCGCATAAAGATCCGTTAAGTAGTTTTTGAGTTTATCGCGAACAGACCGACAGACAGACGCGGTAGGGGACTTTGTTTTATACTATGTAATGATAAAGACAAATAAAATAATACTTAATATAAGGAATAATTATTTATTAATTTATTTCCTAAAACTGTATATTTATTAATTTACAATATTTTACTAAATACAGTCTTTTGCTTCAGTAGTCTACCTTCCTTCCTGTCTAGATCACGTATTGTTAATAGTAAAATTTATTTCCATCTAATCCGGTGGTATCAGCAAATCATTTTAAAATGTCCCTTACCTATCCAATAGCTGATCTTAACTTCAAACACAATAAAACTTTATTTGTAGTACAAAGTCTGGTAAATTCAAGTTTTTCAGACTTACTCGAATGCAATGACTATTTGCAGTAAAACTGTTCCCCAAGCTACACTTAATCCAACGTTAAATTTCAAATAAGTCGCAACAAAGCGCTGGAAGCGCTGAATGGGTTTATTATTATTACTTGACACTAACATTTTGATGTAATGTTCTAAGTTGCTTTTGTATCCCCCAACAAACAGCACCCTCGCCCCGCATTGCAGGAGTTCGAGGGGATCTGTAAGCCGTCTTATAAATTGCTTTAATTTAATATATCGAAAACTGTGACGCGCCGGGGGTACACCGCATTCGATAGCATTTTTCTCTTTAAGAGGAACTTTGACAGGGCCCATAAATAAGTTTAGGATACGGACGACCCTACATAAAAATGTGTAGGGAAAAATTACTTGTCAAGTATGTATATCGTACAACCAATATCTATTACGCAAATTATATGAAAAAAAAAAATATAATTATGTAAATACTATGATGTCGCATTATTTTTATTATTTTATATTTATTATTATTTGTTTAATTCCCCGTATCTACGTATACCAATTTACATGGCGTCTGTTTGGACAAAACAAAATAGATTATCTGCAGCGTCATCCAGTTTCGATTTTTAGCATATTTATATAATACTAGCGGGCCCGGCAGACGCTGTCCCCGCCTTACTATAAAAAAATCCTTGACAAATTATATACTAAAACCTTTCTCATGAATCACTTTATCTACTGGTGAAAACCGCAAGAAAATCCGTTCAGTAGTTTTTGAGTTTATCGCGAACAGACAGACAGACAGACGCGGTAGGTGACTTTGTTTTATACTATGTAATGATGATAAAAACCTCCTATAGCAAAAACATGTTAGATGTGTTATTTTTCATGGTGTTCTATCAAATGTGAGTTCGAGTTTATAGATCTGAGATATACAAATATATATATATATATATATATATATATATATATACATACATACATATGTTTCTCCAAAGTAATTATTAATATTAGAGAAACAACGATTGCATATATGTGACTGAAAGTCTATGCTTTATATACCTAAGTGATATAATGAGGTTTTAATTGTTTAAATGAAAATATTCTATACGCAATAATCTCACTAATAACTTTAAGAGATTAATCTTCACTCCAGTTACAGATGGCACCGCGGCGAATATTTTATCGATTACGATTTAATATTACAACGCGTTTAATTTAGAATCGACGGATTTATTTTCCCGATACTGTAGACATACAGCCTTACCGGAATATCGAAAAAGTAGATAAAGATTCAGTTTTATCTAAAATATCAGGCTGGTTTTTTAACTTTCCGTATACTAAATCACTAAATCTCACGTACTATAACTAGATGGAGCTAGTTCAGGAAGGTATATTGTGAAAAGGACCTCCATCTCTTCTTCTTCCGCATCTGGCTCCCTCTCTCTCTAACTCTTTCTTTGTGAAACATAACACTTCCATAAAAAGAGACAAAAGCTTCTGATGCTGTCTTAACGGCGGCGATAGATTGGACAGCGATCGAGATGGATAGATTTCCCCCGATAGTAGCCCTAAGCGCTGAATATTCTTCTGCCTATGCCGGGCATGCTTCTAGAGTGTGAGCAGGGTCGAGTGGTTCGTTACAATGGTGACATACCCCTAGAATAGAATGAACTAAGAGCAACTAATTATTATTTGATTACAGTTACTAATAGGAAGTACATTCAGTAATTAATAAAGAATTAGTTTAATAAAACATATATTTATTTGTATATTTTAATAGACGAAAAAAAAAACACGCCAGTATTGTGCTCATATTTTATCTTTTCACATATTTTAATTGAAATATTACTTAAGAATAGTATTTTTATAAGCTATACACATAAAAAAAAAACAAAAATAGTCGAACATACCCTTTGATCAACGCGTATAGGTGCGGTTTGAGATACCCAAAGGTATTTTACGCAAACGCCACACACGTTGAGGCAACCGCTGGGCCAAATAAACTACATTCATCACAACGACAACTTCTCATTTACGGCTGCTAAGAAAACCAAGTCGCGTGTCGTTATTATTTAAGAAATAAGTTTTCAACCGCTGGGGTGTGTTATACCTCACCTCGTTAACTGAGGGTTAACAGGCCTTAATTTCGTTATATCCACAGCGCGGATTTAAACTCCACTTAAATCGTTAAATTTGTATAATATTTTGTAGGTGGTAGAGTCACGCTGAAGCTATTGATGGTTTCAGCATGAATGGATCGGCTCGACCGGGGTAGTACCACCCTCTCACAAAAAACCGACGTGAAGTAACAGTGCTTGCATTGTTGCGTTTCGTTCGATGAGTGAGAGAGCCGGAGGTCCCACCTCCCCTCCCCTTCCCCCTTCCCTTACTCCCCCTCTCCCTCAAGACAGGTTGGCAACGCACTTGCGACTCCCCTGGTGTTGCAGGTGTCTATGGACGGTGGTGATCACTTAACATCAGGTGACCCACCTGTCCGTTTGCCTCCTATGAAAAAAAAAAAAAATCCCGTAGTTTGCAACATGTCAATTGCACCCTGTGTTGAAATGGTAAATAAATAACTGGTGAAAATATGATTTCAATTTCACGCAGTCAGATAAATGGAACATAACTCACTGCGAGATAATATAATCGATAAAGATGTAATAAACCTCTGATAATGATCTATAAATAGTATCCGAATGGAATTCAAGACAATGCGGTCCTTTGATATACTTAAGAACCTGGTAAACAACACAAATATGTCGACGTGTTACATATGCATAACATTGACCGTAAATAATAAAAACTATATATGGTTAAAAGCTATTCTAAGTAAAACATACCCAATCGAAAATGATATCTCAAAATATAATGTATTATTATTATATTATTTATGTAATCATTGTGATATTATTCCTGTACTTATTTTTATGATTTTGTTTTCATAGAGTAAGATATGATAAGATAAGATAAATAACTGCCATTTGTTATTGATAGCATATACGAAATACCGTTTTTTTTTTAATTATAATTAAAATTAGAAAGAAATCAAGCGATGATGGCTTATTTGATAGTCTGTTCGGACACAGCGTCAATGGGCATAGGTTCTAATCCTTGCAACAGAGTCAGTGCTTTCGATGAAGGAAACCTTCGTGATGAGATCATAGCGTGCTTGTAGGGCTTTATCTAAGTCCGCCTGGCTAGTAACAGTTCTCAAGTTAAAAATCTGTCTCCCAGCATCTGTTGCTGTATTTAGACAGCTGCATTTCAGAACCAATTCCTCGAGTTTTATCGTGTTTATCATTTTACACCACAATGTCATTCAATATCAGATGATATTGTGGTCAAACGTAAAACCTATAAAGTATTTTTATTTAATCATAGAACGTAGAAATAAAAAAAAAGTTTTTTACTTTATCTAAGGTACAGTTTTAAGGGTTACGTGACCAGTAAGATTTAACTCGTCGAGTATGAACTCTATACAAAATAAATACATATATGTTTTAATGACCTACTTCCGCTTAACTCTCTGTATATATGTACCACATATGAAATACGAATAATAAAACATACAGCCGCCCTAATCAATTTATCGTATCCCAAGAATAAGGACGTTAAAGGAATAATGTAATTTAACTTTCTACATTCTGAGTAAATTGGTAATTCAATTACATTTAGATAAATCAAAAGTTGACAGTGAGTTAAAACTCATGATTCTGCCGTGTTTCCGTTTCTAATAAAAACATTAAAATTAATTTTTGTTCCTTCCCGTATTGGTTGAATAAGAACGTTGATCTGATCTAAGTGGTTCGCACCTAGCATGATCATTTATATTAAATTACATTAGAAGAATCATTTATTTCTGGCCTTATAACCTTACTTAATGTTTATGTAGGTTTGGTCATTCGCTCCTTCTCTTAAAAAATGGTGATGTGAAGCTGTGATTGTTTATAGGCATGTTATACTGGAAACCACCAGTTGTAATGTAACTTAAAACCATTATTATATTTACAGTCTACACCCACATACGCAAACCATTAACTAGTGTAGGTGCACACACTTTTTAACAATTTTGTCCAGTTGCGAAGAAACAAACTATCAAGTCTACCTGATATAATTCTTAAGAAACTATTTGAGTTGCCACACAATCGATCCATCAGGATGTTTGCTTTTTTAAGAATTATTACGTAGAAATCATCCACATGAGGTTTAGCAAAGATGCTCGAATGCATTGAACGCAAGCAGAGAATATGAGGCCCAGAGACTGCTGGTATAGAAGCTCTGACATATGGCTTTAAATAGTGTTATATTTACACTTGGTGAAAATAGTAAACCTTCGGACCAGCATATTTCCTCACACCGACAATGTCCTACGCTGTCTTTCTATGGTCTTTGTCATCTTTCATATTTTCCGTGACCAAGTGTCCGAGATATTTCATTTACAACATACAAGCCATCGAAAATGCAAGATGCCAATACTAAGAATCGGGAACTTGTTATTTAGTGTGGGATCGCGAAAACCGTTTCGTATATTGAATTAAAATCAATAACAGGCAAAAAAGGATAGGATCAATATGTGAACGATGGTGATGACTCCTCTCTATGTGGATACACTAAAAACGATTGTAAACTTAATGTATTTTAAATATATGTATGTTAAATATATGTATCTTAAATACTTACTAGCTACTTACTAGCTAACCCGCGCAACTTGGTCTGCGCGAAATCGGTTATTACCGGTTCACCGGTTCAAATTTTATTTCCGACGCGAAAAACCTTAAATAGCTAATTATATTTAATTGAAACATGTCAATTATGTCAAAATAATATTGAAATGTAGTGTCAAAAGTTCCAATAAGAACAAAAAACCGGTTCTTTTTTTAAGCCAAATAATTTCATTAATATATTTAAAAAAAACATTTATATATATATATATATATATATATATAGATTTTTTGGGTCAGGAACACTCTCGGGCGTCCCCAGAACACGCTCCTAAATTATAATTACAATCTGATAAATAGTTTCGGCATGAATAGAGGACAAACATACAACCATTGATTTTTATATATAAATATTAAATATATGTATGTTGTAAAGATAAGCCCGATCGAGTTTCTTGGCGGTTCTACTCGATGAGTGGGTTGTTTTCTAAACCAGTCGTAGTTTCGACGTCCATAAACGCCTTCTTATTCTACACTATACTAATTTCGTGTCACTATTCTTTCATATTTCGAGCTGTTGGATTGAGTTAGTTAAGTGTTATTGAACTATTGTCTCATACCTTGAGTTATGAGAACATCTTAGTTTTAGATTTAGTATTAGTAAACTGTAATTTATAATATTAACTAGTGGGCCCGGCAGAGTTGTACCGCCCTGATTATAAAAAAAACCTGGACAAATTATATACCAAAACGTTCCTCGTGCATCACTTTATCTACTGGTGAAAATCGCATAAAGATCCGTTCAGTAGTTTTTGAGTTTATCGCGAACAGACAGACAGACAGACGCGGTAGGTGACTTTGTTTTATACTATGTAATGATGATAAAAACCTCCTGTAGCAGAAACATGTTAGATGTGTTATTTTTCATGGTATTCTATCAAATGTGAGTTCGAGTTTATAGATCTGAGATATACAAAAATACATATATATATATATATATACATACATATATTTCTCCAAAGTAATTATTAATATTAGAGAAACAACGATTGCATATATGTGACTGAAAGTCTATGCTTTATATACGTAAGTGATATAATGAGGTTTTAATTGTTTAAATGAAAATATTCTATACGCAATAATCTCACTAATAACTTTAAGAGATTAATCTTCACTCCAGTTACAGATGGCACCGCGGCGAATATTTTATCGATTACAATTTAATATTACAACGCGTTTAATTTAGAATCGACGGATTTATTTTCCCGATACTGTAGACATACAGCCTTACCGGAATATCGAAAAAGTAGATAAAGATTCAGTTTTATCTAAAATATCAGGCTGGTTGTTTAACTTTCCCTATACTAAATCACTAAATCTCACGTATTATAACTAGATCGAGCTAGTTCAGGGAGGTATATTGTGGAAAGGACCTCCATCTCTTGCTCTTCTTCCGCATCTGGCTCCCTCTCTCTCTAACTCTTTCTTTGTGAAACATAACACTTCCATAAAAAGAGACAAAAGCTTCCCATGCTGTCTTATCGGCGACCATAGATTGGACAGCGATCGAGATGGATAGATTTCCCCCGATAGTAGCCCTAAGCGCTGAATATTCTTCTGCCCATGCCGGGCATGCTTCTAGAGTGTGTTGAGCAGTGTCGAGTGGTTTGTTACAATGGTGGCATACCCTTAGAATAAAATGAACTAAGAGCAACTAATTATTATTTGATTACAATTATTAATAGGAAGTACATTGAGTAATTAATAAAGAATTAGTTTAATAAAACACATATTTATTTGTATATTTTAATAGACGAAAAAAAAAACACGCCAGTATTGTGCTCATATTTTATCTTTTCACATCTTTTCATTGAAATATTACTTAAGAATAGTATTTTTATAAGCTATACACATAAAAAAAAACAAAAATAGTCGAACATACCCTTTGATCAACGCGTATAGGTGCGGTTTGAGATACCCAAAGGTATTTTACGCAAACGCCACACACGTTGAGGCAACCGCTGGGCTAAATAAACTACATTGATCACAACGACAACTTCTCATTTACAGCTGCTAAGAAAACCAAGTCGCGTGTCGTTATTATTTAAGAAATAAGTTATCAACCGCTGGGGTGTGTTATACCTCACCTCGTTAACAGAGGGTTAACAGGCCTTAATTTCGTTATATCCACAGCGCGGATTTAAACTCCACTTAAATCGTTAAATTTGTATAATATTTTGTAGGTGGTAGGTAGAGTCACGCTGAAGCTATTGATGGTTTCAGCATGAATGGATCGGCTCGACCGGGGTAGTACCACCCTCTCACAAAAAACCGACGTGAAGTAACAGTACTTGCATTGTTGCGTTTCGTTCGATGAGTGAGAGAGCCGGAGGTCCCACCTCCCCTCCCCTTCCCCCTTCCCTTACTCCCCCTCTCCCTCAAGACAGGTTGGCAACGCACTTGCGACTCCCCTGGTGTTGCAGGTGTCTATGGACGGTGGTGATCACTTAACATCAGGTGACCCACCTGTCCGTTTGCCTCCTATGAAATAAAAAAAAAAAAAAATCCGTAGTTTGCAACATGTCAATTGCACCCTGTGTTGAAATGGTAAATAAATAACTGGTGAAAATATGATTTCAATTTCACGCAGTCAGATAAATGGAACATAACTCACTGCAAGATAATATAATCGATAAAGGTGTAATAAACCTCTGACAATGATCTATAAATAGTATCCGAATGGAATTCAAGACGATGCGGTCCTTTGATATACTTAAGAACCTGGTAAACAACACAATTATGTCGACGTGTTACATATGCATAACATTGACCGTAAATAATAAAAACTATATATGGTTAAAAGCTATTCTAAGTAAAACATACCCAATCGAAAATGATATCCCAAAATATTATGTATTATTATTATATTAGTTATGTAATCATTGTGATATTATTCCTGTACTTATTTTTATGATTTTGTTTTCATAGAGTAAGATATGATAAGATAAATAACTGCCATTTGTTATTGATAGCAGATACGAAATACCGTTTTTTTTAATTATAATTAAAATTAGAAAGAAATCAAACGATGATGGCTTATTTGATAGTCTGTTCGGACACAGCGTCAATGGGCATAGGTTCTAATCCTTGCAACAGAGTCGGTGCTTTCGATGAAGGAAACCTTCGTGATGAGGTCATAGCGTGCCTGTAGGGCTTTATCTAAGTCCGCCTGGCTAGTAACAATTCTCAAGTTAAAAATCTGTCTCCCAGCATCTGTTGCTGTATTTAGACAGCTGCATTTCAGAACCAATTCCTCGAGTTTTATCGTGTTTATCATTTTACACCACAATGTCATTCAATATGAGATGATATTGTGGTCAAACAGTAAAACCTATGAAGTATTTTTTTAAATCATAGAACGTAGAAATAAAAAAAAAGTTTTTTTCTTTATCTAAGGTACAGTTTTAAGGGTTACGTGACCAGTAAGATTTAACTCGTCGAATAAGAACTCTATACAAAATAAATACAAATATGTTTTAATGACCTACTTCCGCTTAACTCTCTGTATATATGTACCACATATGAAATACGAATAATAAAACATACAGCCGCCCTAATAAATTTATCGTACCCCAAGAATAAGGACGTTAAAGGAATAATGTAATTTAACTTTCTACATTCTGAGTAAATTGGTAATTCAATTACATTTAGATAAATCAAAAGTTGACAGTGAGTTAAAACTCATGATTCTGCCGTGTTTCCGTTTCTAATAAAAATATTAAAATTAATTTTTGTTCCTTCCCGTATTGGTTGAATAAGAACGTTGATCTGATTTAAGTGGTTCGCACCTAGCATGATCATTTATATTAAATTACATTAGAAGAATCATTTATTTCTGGCCTTATAACCTTACTTAATGTTTATGTAGGTTTGGTCATTCCCTCCTTCTCTTAAAAAACGGTGATGTGAAGCTGTGATTGTTTATAGGCATGTTATACTGGAAACCACCAGTTGTAATGTAACTTAAAACCATTATTATATTTACAGTCTACACCCACATACGCAAACCATTAACTAGTGTAGGTGCACACACTTTTCAACAATTTTGTCCAGTTGCGAAGAAACAAACTATCAAGTCTACCTGATATAATTCTTAAGAAACTATTTGAGTTGCCACACATTCGATCCATCAGGATGTTTGCTTTTTTAAGAATTATGACGTAGAAATCATCCACATGAGGTTTAGCAAAGATGCTCGAATGCATTGAACGCAAGCAGAGAATATGAGGCCCAGAGACTGCTGGTATAGAAGCTCTGACATATGGCTTTAAATAGTGTTATTTTTACACTTGGTGTGAAAATAGTAAACCTTCGGACCAGCATATTTCCTCACACCGACAATGTCCTACGCTGTCTTTCTATGGTCTTTGTCATCTTTCATATTTTCCGTGACCAAGTGTCCGAGATATTTCATTTACAACATACAAGCCATCGAAAATGCAAGATGCCAATACTAAGAATCGGGAACTTGTTATTTAGTGTGGGATCGCGAAAACCGTTTCGTATATTGAATTAAAATCAATAACAGGCAAAAAAGGTTAGGATCAATATGTGAACGATGGTGATGACTCCTCTCTATGTGCATACACTAAAAACGATTGTAAAGTTAAGGTATTTTAAATATATGTATGTTAAATATATGTATTTTAAATACTTACTAGCTAACCCGCGCAACTTGGTGTGCGCCAAATCGGTTATTACCGGTTCCAATTTTATTTCCGACACGAAAAATCTTATAGATACACCTACCGGGTCCAATTGTGAATCCAAACTATCCTATATGTGTTGGCAAGAAATGTCTTCCCGGTATCCCTGGAGTTGCTCCTCTGGCCCTCACATCCGCACCCGGGTACATAAATGTCATTACCGAATGTCACGAAATTAAAAATAAATAGCTAATTATATTTAATTGACACATGTCAATTATGTCAAAATAATATTGAAATGTAGTGTCAAAAGTTCCAATAAGAACAAAAAACCGGTTCTTTTTTTAAGCCAAATAATTTCATTAATATATTTAAAAAAAACATTTATATATATATATAATATATATATATATATATATATATAGATTTTTTGGGTCAGGAACACTCTCGGACGTCCCCAGAACACGCTCCTAAATTATAATTACAATCTGATAAGTAGTTTCGGCATGAATAGAGGACAAACATACAAACATTGATTTTTATATATAAATATTAAATATATGTATGTTGTAAAGATAAGCCCGATCGAGTTTCTTGCCGGTTCCACTCGATGAGTGGGTTGTTTTCTAAACCGGCCGTAGTTTCGACGTCCATAAACGCCTTCTTATTCTACACTATACTAATTTCGTGTCACTATTCTTTCATATTTCGAGCAGTTGTCATGGCTGTAGGATTGAGTTAGTTAAGTGTTATTGAACTATTGTCTCATACCTTGAGTTATGAGAACATCTTAGTTTTAGATTTAGTATTAGTAAACTGTAATTTATAATATTAACTAGCGGGCCCGGCAGAGTTGTCCCGCCCTGATTATAAAAAAAATAATTGACAAGTTATATACCAAAACGTTCCTCATGAATCACTTTATCCACTCGCGAAAACCGCTTGAAAATAAATCCATTCAGTAGTTTTTGAGTTTATCGCGAACAGACAGACAGACAGACGCGGTAGAGGACTTTGTTTTATACTATGTAATGACTAGCGGGCCCGCCCGGCAGAGTTGTCCCGCCCTGATTATAAAAAAAACCTGGACAAATTATATACCAAAACGTACCTCGTGCATCACTTTATCCCCTGGTTTATTTAGTAGTTTTTGAGGTTATCGCGAACAGACAGACAGACAGACGCGGTAGGGGACTTTGTTTTATACTATGTAATGATAGTAGTGAAATTAAAATTATTTTTCTTGTATCTCGCGGCCGCGTCCCATATAATTGAAGTAACACACTACTTATTAAATTACAATGTTTCACTTAGTAAATTTCAATTTAATCTAGTCAAATCTAAATTAAGCATAATCTACTAACTATGTAACTAGAATCTGATACAAACACAGGTTTACCGATCAATTTAATATTGATAATAAAGTATATGACGTAATGGGGAACAACATGAAAGTTAGCGTACATACTAAAACTCGTTTAGTCCTGGGATTACACATACATTTTATAAACCAATATTTGCTTACGTTCAAGTTATTTATTCAATGGAAGGCTAAAGGTTTACATAACCAAAGGTTCGAAGAACTCCAATCTAATTCAAGGCGAAATCGAGTTAATCTATAAGTTTAACCAGTGACTCGTCGTGGCGTGTTTTGTTTTTGAACTATTATGTATACAGGGTTACTGTAATTTGACGTATTCCCGTTAGGAGGTGATAGGGGTGACTATTTGTAATAATTTTAACCCCCAAATGCATTATGCAACAGTCAACCATTTTTGACGTATCAAGTGTTTTCAAAATAAGTCAAAAATGTATTAAAAAAAAGTATCAATTTAAATCTCATGTTATTCTGTAACTAGAAAATATTTTATAGGAATGAAAATGGTAATCAGGGCATAGTTAATCCTCATCTCTTTCTTATCTTCGTTATTTCAGCACTGTTGTGCCGATCTTCTATGTGTGAAAAAAAAAATAAACTGACAAGTTAGAACTTTGCAAATTCGTTGTGCACATAGTCGAAAGTAAATTCTTCTTTATATAAAGTACCATAAATACAATCGATTAATTTATAGAATTAACATGAACAATTTCATAGTAATGAAGAGCAATAATATACGTTTAAGTAAAGAAGTGCTTTTTATTCTTAATTTCAATACGTTCTCACTGTTCAATATTGTTTTTTACAGCAATATATTTATGGAAATGCCGTAGGTTATAAAAATATTTTTATTATCTGTATATTGTGGTCATTATTTCTATATTTTATAATAGGTAATTATTGTATTATTCCTAGTGGACTGTCGTTTTGAAACTCAATGAAAGATGTTTGCTGGTTATACAATTATAATAATAAAAGTGTTACAGAACAGTAGAGCGCTGTAGGAGCAGTCAAAGAAAATAATTATTATCACAGAGTATATAATGTATGTTGTTTACCATAGACTATATACAATTTTATCATAGACCATTACACACATGTGTTAATATTTGTTAATCTCAAACAGTAACTTTATAATAATGCTTCATGTAAATAAATATAACAATTTTTTTTTTGGGAGTTTTTGGCGGGATTTTGGTCTGTCATGTAGTGGATTTTATATTTTATTCACGATCATGTGGTACTTGAGTCTATATTGTGTAAAATTGGTGGTATTTTATGTAATATAGTTTGCTTATTGTGCATAAGTGAAGTGAATGGAAAATAATACCACGGACCATGAATTCTGAGATGCCACAAAAACTCCATGGAAAGCTATAACAAGATGGCCACCATCTTGTTAGTTCATTATAATTATATCAAGAAACTTGTAATATCGATACTCACTTGACAATGGCAGTAATAGTCTACTAGGAGACTGGTTGTCAAAAAAAAAATAGAAGAAGAACTTGTAATACTATTAACTACTCGACAATGGCAGTAATAATCTAAAAGATTGGTTGCCAAAAATAAAGATAAAAAAACATAATTACAAAACTATACAAGATTGGCATCCTGTATTAAATAACTATTTATTTTATTATTTCTGTGAATTATTACGAACACATTTTATATAATAATTTATTTAAGTATTCGCGACGATTCTTATCGTCTACGGTTAAGTTATAGCGTTACTCACTTCGTGCTTTTAGCCGCTTTTAGCTGTAATGTGTGCATGTATTTCGCAATAATGCGTGGCGAAGCTTACGACGCTTACAGCAGCATCTACTGTAGTACTTGAATATAATAAATGTACATTTTACATGTAACGATAATGCCAGGCGACATCGCATTAAGTGCTTAACATTCAGCGCTTTACGATTTACAGAAAGTGTTGTCGACAGTAGAGAGCCACCTGTCTCACGATAATTAATTAAACATTTTTAATTTATTCTCTCAGGATATTAGAACGAAAGTGCTAATATTAACTCTTCCCTTATATTATTTTTATTACTATATATTTGTAGCATCTTTTCAAATGTTGTATAATTTGATTAGTTAAGATATTAGTAAGTGGTAGTTAATGTATGATATAGTATTTATTACCACATCAATGTCAGAAATAATGTTATTCGTTATAATTTAAAAAAGGATAAATCTGATATAATTATGAGGTATTAAAAACAAATACTAATAAAATAAATTTTAGATAAAAATGGACACAAAAATATATTATGGTTGGTCGAATATAATCACGTATCAATTTCGTAAACAAAAACGAACTGCATTAAAATATAAATAATTGGTTTACATAACTCGATTCGTAGATTTCAGCGATAATTGCGTAATGCTACTAAGGCCTTGCCAGACCATTAGCGTAGTCAGTTCGAAAAAAAAAGCATTTATTCAGTACAGTGCGTTTTAGATTGTTATAATTCAAGTAACTTCGCGCTTAGCGTGAGAAATAAAAGTCTCAGTAAATCTTATCTCAATTCGTAACTAGATTTAATGTGATATAAAAGATGAAAAGCAATAAAATGGAATTTTTACGAAACTTATAACTATTTTGAAGTATCTACGTCACTGAAACCTTCAAAATGCGTAGTAATAAATATGCATTGAAATTTTAATTTAAATATTTTTCGACTTCATTACATAGTATAAAACAAAGTCCTCTACCGCGTCTGTCTGTCTGTTCGCGATAAACTCAAAAACTAGTGAACGGATCTTCATGCGGTCATCACCAGTGCATAAAGTGATTCATGAGGAACATTTTGGTATATAATTTGTCAAGGATTATTTTATAACCAGGGCGGGACAACGTCTGCCAGGCCCACTAGTTTTATATATTTTAAGGTGTAATATACTAATAATAACGTACTTATGCCCGGTTTCTGATGTACTTGGTTAAACTATAATTAGTTATTGACTCAATAAAGTTATCCATAAGATAAATTGTCAATGCGTTTCTAAGTACACAACGAGTTGTTAAGTAACTATGAACCAGTCTTAAAAATTGGTTTTATTATTTTAATTCTTTACTTATAGTAGTAATATTACGATTAAAAAATACTTTGGAGATTAGTAGATGGTTTAATTTTATTTTATAATTATTTACGTTTTAATTTAAGTATTTACATACAAAACTTTTCAATTCGTTAGTTGTTCGTCAGTAACATGTCATTGTCAAGATATTACAAACTATTTAAAATGTCAATACTTATCGAATAAGATAAACGCCCAGATTGGCCAGTTAAGTTTAACGGAGGTTTATCGTATGACTTTGTGTTCAGGAACCCAATTTGACAAGTCATCGAACCGATAACGCTATTGAACAGATAAACGTAACTCAGAAACCGGGATAGACGTCATATCTTTGAGATACCAAATATTATTTTGTTTTAGAAATTGAGCCTGTCAAATGAATATTCGCGATGTCGTTATTGTATACTGCACTAGTTTATACTCGCTCTGACCCGAACGTAATACATGTGTATGTTAGTACGTATATTACTACACGTGTGTGTGGCGTGTACATATTATGAGGTCTTGGAAAAGGTGTCATAACTAACATGGTATATGTTGTATGAATATTTTATCACTCTTGTAGGTTTCAGTTCTCCGTGTGAGCCGCGTACATGTTTCTTTTTCTTTATAAACACATCTACCGCACCAGGAATCGAGTCCTGTGGTGCGGAGAAATTACCACCTCCATCATAATCAGCCTGTAAGAGATCTACTGCAGGGCCATAGGTCTCTTCCCGAAGGAAGAAATTAGCATAGTCACCATGCCAGCCCACAATAGAAAACCGACGTGAACTAACAGTGCTTGCATTGTTGCGTTTCGTTGGGTCAGTGAGAGCGCCGGAGGCCCACCTGCTTTCCCCTCCCCTCTCCTCTCCCCTCCCTCCCTTCCCCCAAACACAGGCTGGCAACGTACTTTCGACTCCCCTGGTGTTGTTAGTGTCTATGGACGGTGGTGATCATTTAACATCAGGTGACCCATGTGTTCGTTTGCCTGCTATGACATAAAAAAACAATGTAATAGCTATTCGAATACCGAGATCTTCATAATTCTGCGGACACTGGACTAATTTTCCACCGGTCAAACCACTAGACCACCGGAACTTTCAACCACAGTTAACACATTAAACCCGAGTCATGTGTGGACCTATAAATGTAATTGTCCTGTGTGGGATTCAAAATCATGTTACTCAGAATGACAGCAGCACCACTTAAACATGACGCCTTTGAGCTTATTGCCTTACAGCTGACCGCTTTAACCAATCACCAAAAGACTCGGTCCGCCAGGACAACTATATATAATAGTCAGTTAGAACAAAAACCACTTAAACCACTGCGTCATTCTCATCATAATTATAATCTCAAAGATTGGACATAAACAATATCCCTAATATATTATACATCTCGTCATCGTATAATTATGTACAGATTGAACGTTCTCGATATCGGCTCGAGCAATATTAATCAACAAACACAACAATATATTACGAAAGTCATAAAGTGGGAAGATTGCTCGCAGATACGTCCTTGCACTGAACACAAGATTGTACCGAGTTCGTTCCATATTTATTTAGGACAGTTTACTTTGCGTGATCTAGTATATTCAGTAATCTGTGGCATACTCGTGTCGAATGTTATTTTTCTATATTATTCGATGGACCTTCTTATTATAAACCTTTTTTCTGTTCGGTAAAGCTTTGTTAATCTAAGCTTACATTCATAAAATTTGTATTCACATTATTGCGCTTATGCGATGAATGAAAACACCTGATGCTGAGGAAATTTATAAATACTAGTGGTTGTCCAGCGGCCGAAATTTGACCATTTTTTTAAATTATATATAATTAAAGATTTTTTTGTCAAACAGTATACCGATTTAACTGCAGCTATTTATATACAGATTTCTTTATATAAATAATAATCGAGTACCGTTCAAGAAGCAATGTATACATAAACATTAAGTTGAAGTGTTCTATTGTTTGTTGGGGCTAAACTCCAAAATTACATAACCTATTTCGGCAAGACTTATACAAATAGGTATTAATATATTTTTTTAATTGTTTAGTGTACACATCATTATGCCTTTACACAATAGTTTATCAGTATGTAACGACAAGATTTAACAGTTCACTTCAATTTAAAATCGGTAAAAATTGTAACGGTAAAGTAATCGTGAGAAAATAACAATAAAAAAATAAAATACAGACCACAATTCATTCAGATAAAACATGTATTTTTTTATGAAATAACTAAATCATTTTCATAACAACGAAGTCGTAGGCAAGAGCTATGTTAGCTAGTATGAAAATCCGCTCTGTAGCTTTTGAGTTTATCGCGAACAGACAGACAGACAGACGCGGTAGGGGACTTTATTTTATACTATGTAATGATAAAAGGGTTATTTTTGGGTTCTATATCGATAACAAAGTCTACCCCAATCAAAATTTTCAAAAAATATTTAATGTACAGATTTGGCTTTGTTACAGTTTTATTATAGTATAGATAGATTACTACTCTTCTCTCGTACTAAACTCGAGTCATTATTCATATTACAATAATTTTTTTGATGTGGCTTTATTGTGAACCCAGTACTTTAGCAGTGATGCGTGTTGATACAAACAGACAGATATTTCTAAAAATGATCGAAATGTATTCTATTACTTATTCCTAGACAAATGCTATTTTTTTTTTTCACGAAAATCGAAGAAGTACCGTCACATTGTATCTACATTCTTATTATATGTTTAGAAGATATAAAATGGAATATAGAAGAAGATATATCTACATAAGCGAAACTGCGAATAAAAGTTAGTATGTACCTAAAACCATAACCATTAACTAATATTTAATTAGTGTAACAGTATAACATTTCCTTCAGTCTACAGACTACAGATTATGAACTGGAAGCAGTTCGTAACTTAAGTCGTAGATCAAACAAAATTTAGAGACTTCCTCAATCACAGGTGTTGTTTATAGCTAAAGTTCCGAGTGCGGGTTGACTAAGAAACCGAATCCAAATTATAGGTAGCCGCGGAACTCTATTACTTGTAAATTATCCGTTTAAGTTTGTCCTCGTGTGACCTTACTAGCTTCTTCACTGTAAATAGTTCACTTTCGTCTATCGAAATTAGTATTATTTATACCCGACTTCGTAGAAAGAAGCTAATGTTTTTCGACTGTATTTATATATTTTTTATTTAATACATGTATGTATTTAAATATCTGAAGTATTGTTAAGTGCGCTTTAATTGCACACAATTATAAACAAACAAATGAGCGCAAACTCATTTTATTCATTTTATACTTAAATCTCTTAACTTAAGTACTTCATGAAGTTTTGTTTCTTGTTAGTTTTATTTTTTCCATTAGTTTATACTTTATAGGTTTTAGCGTTTGACCATAATATATATATTAGGTCTTTACCTATGAAATTGCCGTTTTGTATGAAAAAATTCAAACGAATTTTTTTCATGTATTTTTATTTGTATTAATCGAAGTAATCACTCATGCAATCAATGCATCTTTGCCAACGCAGTGACAGTTTATTGGTGCCCTTCTTAAAGAAATCAGCTGGACGGGAGGCAACAAATTCTTAAAAGGCATTTTGTACTGCCTCTCGGGTATTGAATTTTTTTCCCGCCAAGGAGTTATCCAAATTCTGGAAAAAGTAGTAGTCTGTAGGCGCAAGGTCTGGTGAGTAGGGCGAATGACGGAGAACTTCCAACCCCAGTTCTTGCAACTTGGAGACCGTCTGCTGTGCAGTATGAAGTCGCGCGTTGTCGTGCAGGAGCAGCGGAGACGAGCGATTGACCAATGCTGGTTGGAGATGTGCCAGCTTCTCCATCATTGTGTTCAGTTCTTCACAGTACACATCTGCAGTAATGCTCACCCCGTTTGGTAAGAAGCTGTGATGAATCACACCGGCGCTAGACCACCAAACAGTGACCATTACTATTCTAGGGGTAAGTTTTCGTTTAGGGCATTGTTTAGGTGCTGAACCAGGATCCAACCAACTTGCTGAGCGCTTGCGGTTATCAAACAGAATCCATTTTTCATCGCAGGTAACAATGCGGTTCAAAATTCCTTCATTTGTGTGTCTGTTGAGCAGTGCAAGGCACGTCTCGACGTGTACTTCGCTCTGGCGATCATTGAGTTCGTGGGGCACCCATTTGTCAAGCTTTTTTACCTTGCCAATTTGACGCAAATGGACCAATATTGTTTTGACGCTAACGTCGAAAGCTGCTGCTAATTCAGCCGTAGATTGTGTATCATCAGCTTCCACAATCGCCTTTAATTCGTCATTGTTGACCAAAGTCTTCAGACGACCGCGAGGTTCATTTTTCAGGTCGAAATTCCCAGAACGGAAGCGAGCAAACCAATAACAGGTGGTGCGTTGGTTTGTAGTGTTAGCTCCGTAAAGTCGTTGACGTTGCGTGCCGCTTCTGCCGCGTTGCTGCCACGACGGTACTCATATTCCATAATTACTCGAATTTTTAACGTATCCATGATGACAAAAAAGATTGGAATGCGATGAAAATGTAACACTAATCAATAAACAAATGACTACTTTTGGAAAAAGAATTCCGTGTTTTTAAAATAAAATTAATTTGAAATTAGAATTCTTAGCCAAACAAACATTATTTTGATTTGAAATGGCCAGTACTGTAGAACGGCAATTTCATAGGTAAAGATATATATATATATATATATGTCGCGGCTGACGTCGGGGACGGTAGTTATAAAGGTATGACGTCACTCATAGATGACGTCCTCCTACCCTCAGAAATGTGAACGGTACGACAATCCGGACAAATACAAATACTTTTTGACGATGGAAGGGGCATTTGCGCAGACACGGCCATACTGACAAGCGGTACGTGCTCTGCACCAGCTTTAATTTTTATTTTTCTGTACGTTCCGCTTCGACTATTTTGACAGATGGTGCGTGCTCTGCGCCAACTCTACTCTTGCAGTTAAATCTGAGGATTTTTCTGTTCCCTAAGAACACTTGTCTGGTTTCGAAAAATGTTCAGTGTTTTTTCTCAAGAGAAATGTCATTGTAGCAAATTCTTCTTCCTAAGCGCGTTTGTTAATTTAAGACTGTACTTGACAGAAAATAATCTTGTTCTCGTAGATTTCTCTAGTTGACAGAAGACAATTTTGTTCTTGTAAAATTATCTAGTTGATGAAAGATAATCTTGTTTTCGTAGTATTCTCAGACCTCGTAGATGAGAGAACTGAACACCATGGCTGTCACATTTCACAATCTAGTAATGGGCACTTTTTGCAAAAATCGTTTATTTGTATAATCTTACAAAGCTAATAAGTTCCTACCAAATACAAAATCTCCAGGGATGAAAACTTACAAATAAGCAGATATTTTTAAGTATCGATACCTAGTAAGTGTTTCATTCACTGCCTCGTAACCACTTAAAAATCTAGGAAGTCACTTTAAACATTTAAAAACCTAGTATGTCTCTGAGATTTACTAGTGCCTTCAACCCAGTAAGTCACAACATGTAAATGCACAGGCTCTCGCTTCACTCGGTGATTAATAATGACGGTGGACGCGCGAACGAAATACTCCTAAGTGATCGGAATAAAAGAACTGAAAATATCATTTTACATACCTAATGGCGATAGGTATGTAAAATGCTTGATGTATGAAGAATAACTGAAGAAGTACAGCTACGTTAATAGAGTGAAATATGAAAATTATGAGTTGAAAGCTGATTCTGCTTTACAAAGGTACAGTTTAGAGGGAACAAGCAACGACTCAAACAAAGTTAAGTATATATCAATGGATTTGCAGAAAGTGATGCGTTTTTCATGAGTTGTTTTGTTACTTTTAATTTAGCATTTGCTCGAAATGAAAAGAACCCAAGCAATTTTGTCATATGTGTCCTTTAATATAAAACTCAAGCTGAACGACAGACGAGTGATATTGTGAACGCTATATATACTCTCAGACAAGCTAACAGGGTTATGCAGCACTTATATATATGGGCTGATAATTATACAGCCCAACATAAGAATTTGGACCCTTTACACAGCAATAATTATGATAGCCGACGACTCCTTGAATAAGCTTGAATAGATAACGATTAGCTATTTAACAAAAGGTCATTCATACTCACGTATCTGCGGATGTTGTTCATGGTAATATTGAGACGAAAATGAGGGGGGGAAAGAATATATATGATTTTAAAGATAAAGTGATGTAATCAAAAAAAATATAAAAACTATTGAAATCACTTGCAGATATGAATGGACGAAAAAAAGGAGAGCAACTTGTCTTAATGAATCACTAAAACAATTTAATCTTAACTCTATTATGCAAGTAGAATTTATCGCTGGATCAAGCAACCTTTTCTATAAGATACAGTAATACTTATTCAAATACAATGTTAAGTCAGATTCCACTCAAGAAATTGGATTTTCTAATGAGAAAATTGATTGCAGTGTCTTTCTTAAAAATATTTGCACTCCAAGGGGCATTAAACAAAATGCAAAAGAAGAAAATAGAAACGTAACGTCCAATATTATATTTAAAAAAGCAGAAATTATTAATAAACTGGTACGTCTGATACCTGAATCAAGAAAGCCATTAAGAATAATTTACCAGTCTTTACTTACTGTTGATTTGACAAATGAGGGACAAATATCTGCCTGACTAGCTTTTTTTTTAAATTAATAAAATCTTCTATTAAATGAATAATTATTATATTTACATACTTATACAGCGATTACTAGAATTTGGTCAGTGAGATATACTAACTATTATAAGGCATAAACCATAGTAAAACCTAGTAAGTGCTCTTACTACTCGCTACTTTCGTGTCAATTATCAAACTTAGTAAGGGTTTTAAAATATGTAATATATACTAATATTAAAATATTGGTAGTACTATGTGTTTATTTTTTAATATTTTATACAACCAATATATGTTTTTACTTAACATAAATACTTTTTAAAGGCTGACCTATTTTACGTTAATACGCTCTCCTGTAATATTTAGTTTTAAACCCTTACAAGGTTTTGAAATGGGACTGCCGACCAGTTCTCGTAGATGATGTAAATGAGACAACTAAACATCAGTTCTCGTAGATGAGAGAACTGGAACACCAGTTATCTTAGATGAGAGAATTGGAACACCAGTTCTCGTAGATGAGAGAACTGGAACAACACTTCTCGTAGATGAGAGAACTGGATCACCACTTCTCGTAGATGAGAGAACTGGAACATCACTTCTCGTAGATGAAGGAACTGGAACATCACTTCTCATAGATGAAAGAACTAGAACATCACTTATCTTAGATGGTAGAGCCGGATCATCACTTCTCGTAGATGAGAGAACTGAAACACCAATTCCCGTAGATAAAACAATTGAAACATCTGTTCTCGTAGATGAGATAACTGACACACTCGTTCCCGTAGATGAGAGAACTGAAACAACAGTTCTTGTAGATGAGATAAATGAAACACCAGCTCCCATAGGTGGGAGAACTGGAACACCAGTTCTCGTACAATAGAAAACTAAATTAATTCTCGTAAATAAAATTGTATTTTCTTGTAGAGTCTCGTGGATTATTTCTCGTAGATGATCGGAGAGTCTCGTAGATTCTTGGAGGGTCTCATAGATTCTCGAAGGGTCTCGTAGATTCTCGGAGGGTCTCGTAGTTTATCAAGAATACGTGTGTACATAAAATATAAATTAAAGATTAGTTCGTGTTATATTTGGTTACATTTGTAAATAAATCGGCAAAAGATTGTTTATAGCTCGACCATTCCTGACGTCTTCATTTGTTTGCAATATTCTTATTGCAATTGTAATCGAACCATAGTATATTCGCAAAGTTATAGAGATCGTCTTATAGATCACTGTAGTGTAGTTCACTGGAGTTTTTCATGGAAGAATCTAATGATCAAATAGGCGAATCTTGTAGTCACACAGATATCTCGTATGGTCTCATGAATCTCTCGTACAGTTTCACGGATCTCTCTTATAGCCTCATAGATCTGGATCTTTCGTACAGTCTCAAGGATTATCCTATTCTCAGTGGTGTATGATATTACTATTTATTAACGTATTTTTGCTTATTAACAAACGAAATAAGTATTACCCTGATAAAATGATGTTTTAACTAACTTATCAAACACAACATTTTCAACAATATATTTGCAGCCAAACAAACGTACCTAAGAAAAGTTTGGTAAACCTTACTGATCAGTAATTCATTGCACAAACTTTATCAGCAAAATATAACCTTGAAATTAACGGTGGCTATGCATATTTCACTATACGAGTGTTTGTCCAGTGGTACCTTCGACCATAAACAAAAAAAAACTTCTCAAGTCTTTATATTTTTATAACACTAAAGCTTGGTACAATAGCTACAAAACAACAAAAAAAAAAATGATGGAAATCGGCTGAGAAACAAAGGAGGGAGTTGTTCTTAACCGTTTCCCCAGTGCCTATTTATATATAGATTACCACCCTAACTAATATTATATATGCCATGTTTGTTTGTTTGTAGACTTTCATTTTTAACAAGTCAACCGATCATCATGGAATTGTGTACGCACGTTATTTGGGAAACCGAAAAGTACATAAGGTACCTTTGATCCCGGAAAAAGTACTGTTCCGGAAGGGATAGTCTAGTCTTCATTCACGTGAGCAAAGCCATTAGCAATAGTGTTCTTTTATTCACAGACATCATACTTAAATCTCTTTACTTAAGTACTTTACACAATTAAGTTGCACTTAACAATACTTTAAATGTTAAAGTACATCAAACCATTTAGACTTCAGACTGTGTTAAATAAATAATAATGCATCTACCGTACGTTATAAATCGTAGAGATCGAGTGATTTGGCTGGAATATCGATCAGATGTATCCATTACTTTTTCGGGATTTGCGTAAATTTACTAGATTAAATCAGAAACGCGGTGACGGTAAAAAAAAATGTCGTGAGGAAATCTGAACCTGACAAATGTACTTGTAGACCACCGTTTATGGGAAAAATATAAACTGTCGATTTCTGAACTTTTGAAATTCCCAATACGTCGTGAGCGCCAATATTTTCATTTAGAAAGAGAGTGACCTTAGGCCCAGTTGTGGGATTCATATTATTTTTATCTTTATTAATATAATAGTCCGCTAAGTTATATTATATTTACGAGTACAGATGAATCCTTATTCATATTTACTCATAAACATTATGGTTTCTTCTCTATTATACTGTCTATGGACATAATACTATAATTTAGGTCATACTGTAGGTGGTAGGATCACGCTGAAGCTATTACTGGTTTCAGCATGAATGGGTCGGTTCGCCCGGGGTAGTACTTCCCTTTCACGGAAAACCGATGCGAAGTAATAGTGCTTGCGTTGTTGCGTTTCGTTCGGTTAGTGAGAGCGCCGGAGGCCCACCTCCCCTTCCCTCCCTCCCTACCTCCTCCCTATCACGCCCCTCATCAAAAACACAGGCTAGCAACGCACTTGCGACTCCCCTGGTGTTGCTAGTGTCTATGGACAGTGGTTATTACTTAACATCAGGTGACCGACCTGTTCGTTTGCCTCCTATGACATACAAAAAATACAAAGAATTATTAATAGAATGTAGCATATCATCTTCATCGACTCATGTCAACAAAATTTCATAAAAAGCAATTAAGCCCCTACTGAGCCAACGAAGCCATTGCGAACATACATATAAACAGACGGACAAAAATTGTAATGTAATATTCGTGGTCACTCCTGTCACAAAATTCCGAAATGAAATTAACTGTACAGTCAGACGCACAGATTTGTTATAGATTAGATAGATATAGATTTTTTGATAACGTAATGTCTGATATTATTGTTTATTATTTCAAATTTCAAATTCGTCCATGTCGATAAGCATAACTGAAAGACAAACATTCAAGCAAATACATTTTTACATTTATGACATTAGTAATGATTACATCAAAAGCCTTCCTCGAGACGGAACCGTGCACCGCGATACCTTCCTGATATAGGCATTCACAGTTCGTCTCTTCTAACTGGTATTATTTTTATAATTCCTATATTATCACTCAATTTATTTTAATTATTATTTAGAATGATAGTCATTTCAATTTGTTACCATATACATATATACCAATTAGAAAACTAATGATTATGTTGGACATAGGACTTACTGAGGAAAATATAGGGTTCCCGCGTGGATAGTAATTAACCCGAATGAAACGCCCGAGGGAATATCCAGAGTAGGTAAATTAAGAAGAAAAACGAAGTACATTTTACCAGTAACGAAGAATAAAATAGCATTATATTTTATTTAGTATAAAAGTAAGTTATAACTGTCAACTTTTATGAATACGAAATAGTTTTACGTTGTTTCTCTTTGACATGTAATTTTTTCGCTTGTAAAAAATAGATGGAATGTTACATAATTATGAAACGATGGCTTTTTGCCGGTTTATCGCACGTACGCTTTATTAAGAAGATTTTTATTTAATTAAAAATAAGCATTACTATGGGTATAGCTATGCCCGCGGCTATGCACTCATTTGTTATCACTTATCGATATTTATATTTGTCGTACAATCTTTATAGCAAAATATTATAACAATATAGTAATATTATAAATGCGAATGCCAGTATGTTTGTTTATTACACATTCATCTCTTAATTAATAAACCAATCATCATGAGTTCTTACGTACACGATTTCAGGAGTAATAAAAGACAGGGTAATTTTCATCTAGAAAAACGTATTATTCCCGCGGGATAGCTACATTTAATATTTACTTTAGACATTAGGTTTCTGGTAGTACAAAAAAAACGAGTGCGTATAACCGTCACACGCGATAGAAGTAAAACTTTTTTGGTGTTACAACAGTAGCTGATAGATGGCACTACAGGTATGAAGCTTTGATTTAATTTGTTGCTTACTTACATTGAAACCAGATGGCAGCACGGTCGCGCATCCATATATACATAATTAATTCTATTGTATGGATTTTATTATTATTCAATTTAATATTTTTTATTAATTTATTTTTTCAAAAATTTTGTTGATTTGTTTATAAAATATTTATTGACAATATCAAAAATATTTAAAAACCGGATGGTACAGAAACGTACCGCCATATTGCCGTAACGACTTCCGTTGCATTGTCGTCCAGTTATCTCCTGTTAGCGCCTAAAGAAGTTTGACTTAAAAAAAAAATTGGAATAAAAGACACTCCGTGTTCTTTTTATTCCCCTGACAACGTGTATGCAAAATTTACATAATGATATGTTAAGTAGTTAAGGCGTTAAATCATAACAAATAAAAAAATACATTCGCATTTATACGTAATGAAAATATGGTTTATCTGAAGCCCAAAGACGTCAATATTACTGAAATAATCAATCAAGATGTGGTATACGTACTACAGTACAGAGCGGCAACGTGATCGCGCGATGCACGCGCAAGGCTCCGCGCTGTATTAGACGACAACGTCTCCTACACCGCCCCCGCAGTGTCAAACTAACTCTTACATTGTCCGCACGTCCGATCGCGCAATGTCGCCTCCACGATCAAGACCTTAATACTCCACAGTGGTGACCCCGAGTATGAACCAAGAGTCATGTCGAGTTGGAATGAAGCTACCAGAGTTTTGGCCAGACCGTCCCGACGTCTGGTTCGCTCAACTGGAAGCTCAATTTATATCATAGAAGATTCTAGCCTTTATTGTTGAATTCCATTGCCCCTACTATTTTTTTATTGTACGTCTTTCTTTTCCAACCAATCTTCTAGTAGATTATTAATGCCGTTGTCGAGTAGGCAGTGATATTACAAGTTTCTTGCGATCATTTCAATGAACTAACAAGATAGTGGCCGTCTTGTTAGAACTGTCCAGGGAGTTTTTGTGGCCAGTCAGTCCGTGGTATTATTTCTGATCAACTTCACTTAAGTACAATAACCATACTATATAACGTAAAACACCACCAATATTACATAATATAGAGCCAAATAACACAAGATTATGAATAAAATATAAAGTCCACTACATGACATTCCAAGATCCCGCCAAAAAGTCCTATGTCTATTTAACGCCCAACGAAGCGGGCGTATATCAATTAGTGTATGTGTATGCATACAAGATTAAATATATTATTTATTCGAATGGTTTGCTTTGCTAATATCAAGACATGTGAATGTTTGATATTGATTATTTGTATACAAAACAAGATGAAACCATGGTAATTCCCGCTCCCTACATCGTTCAATCCGTTTTGAATTAAGGTAATCAACCACCGCCCGTCCTGTTTGTAAATTGACTGTGATTTTGGTCTTGTAATTTTAAGAAAAGTAAATTAAATTAATTTTTTTTATGTCAAAAGGAGGCAAACGAACAAGTGGGTCACCTGATGTTAAGTGATTAGCAACACCAGGAATAAGAAGAGATAGAAACACCAGGGGAGTCGCAAGTGCGTTGCCAGCCTATGTATGGGGGAGGGGTAGGTAAAGGAGAAAGGGAAAGGGGGAAAGGAGGTGGGCCTCCGGCGCTCTCATTGACCGAACGAAACGCAATAATGCAAGCACTGTTACTTCACGTCGGTATTCTGTGAGAGGGTATTGTGTGAGGGGTACTACCCCGGGCGAGCCGACCCGTTCATGCTGAAACCTCTACCACCTACAAAATATCATTTTTAAAGGATACAGTGTCCACTTTATATTTATTGAATAGTTCGATAGCACATAAAATACTTCAAAAGTACATGAATACGGTTTCGCTTATCCTATTTTCTTTAAGCTGAACCTCGTTTCGAGAAATATGGATTGGCTTGTGTGATGGTTTAAGGACATAGTATTTATTATATGCAATTTGAATAATTTACTTGAGCTACCGTTTCTATAATAAACGATGGCTAGCTTTAGTACTGTCAAATGCCTCTTGACACTTCATACGTTCGACAAATATCAACGTCCTAAAATGACTCAGACAAAAACAATCCACTTTTTTATAGAGGTCTTAGCATCTGATGACAATCTTACAAGATATTCCATGATAGTGTGACATATTAAAGTATTGTTACTATAATATGTGCTAAGTCTAGAGGAGGACTAGGTTACAAGTGTGACTGCCAGAACATATCTAGAGCGTGTATTAGAAAAAGCCCCACTATCAAACTAAAATAAAATAGCCGATAGCACCAGATAGTCGTAGTATTCGAGTGGTTTGACCGGTGGAATGTCGTTTCGACGTCCGCAGGTTCCAACCCCGATGGAATCATTACGATGAAGGAAAACATGGTAACGAAACTTGAACCTGTGAAATACTCTTGTAGGCACAGTGTATGTGGGAAATATAGCACTGTGAAGGCCTATGATCCTAGATTGAGTCTTTTACAGACTGATGTGATGGTAGCTCCAGTAAATGAAACGATTCGAACCTACGTCGAGTAACGCGGTGTTCGAAGATCATACAATAAAGTTATCAACCCTTCGTGTTGGGAATGTTCATAATAATAATTATTCTTCTATCATTTTTCCTAACTCTGTAACACGCTTTCTTAACCGGTTTAATTAAATATTAACTTTATCCCAATGGGACTTTAACCCGTGTCACCTGTGTTTAATTTAACGCACGAAAGCATAAAGTACGTTTAGAAATATATAAAAAATAATTTATTTTAGTAATGGTATATTCATTTTTAAACGCAGTGTCATGTAAGTTAATTATGAATTTACTTTATTTTGGGGCATGCTGTCTAATAAAATACATGAAGTCTTGCGTGTGGCGTGCTATTTAATATGTATGAGTTGTGGAATATGGAGAATTGAAACCAATATTCTTCAGGGCTGTCTGGTTTGACAACTTGTTGATGAAGATGAACTTAATTTTAGTATACATGGGTTTTCGATTAGAAAAAAATCACAGAATAGTAATGAGCACGTTCCTACAGCCGCCTGGTTAGTTCTTACAGTGAAGTTGAGAAATACGTACCTAAGGTACTTATAACATCAGCCTGCAAGTATTTCACTGAGTTTTGACGGGACTAGTAGTGGTGTAGTGGACTTTATATTTTATTCATAATCTTGTATGATTTGACTCTATGCTTTGTAACATTGGTGGTATTTAGGTAATATTATACACAAGTGAAGTGGATAGAAAATAACCACGGAACACTAATTCTGAGATGCCAAAAAACTCTCTGAAAAATTCTAACAAGGGGGCTACCATCTCTTTCGAACATTAAAATTTTCACAAGACACTTGTATTAATATTAGGTGTCTACTCGACAATAACAGCAATAACGTAGAAGATTGGTTTCCATAAAATAAAAATAAACTTTACACCACTTGAAGAAAGTATTTTCCAGAACGAACGAACGGATTTAATTACTTTTTAATATATATTTTTCCCTTGAAGAACTCCATACTATAGTGCCCAGGAAAAACATCAGCAGGAAACTAATTCCATAATCGAAGCGTTTGTGGGAGAAAACCCTCTGGATCCCTTGGTATCTAGGTGCTCCCGCCCAAAAATGACAACAGTACTCCATATGGGGTCGAACTTGCGTTTTGTACAGCAGCAGTCTTTGCCCAGGGATGAAGTACCGTTTCATCCTGTTCAGAATACCGAGCTTTTTGTATGCCAGCCTAACCTTGTCTTCCAGATGACTACGAAACTGAACGTCGCTAGAGATTTTCACACCAAGGATCCCAATACTTTCTATAACGGTAAGTGGTGTATCCTGGAATTGAGGGGCCACAATGAATGGAGTTTTTTTAGCGGTTAAATGCGCAAACTTGTGTCTTATTAGGGTTGAAACGGACTATATTGTTCCTATCCCAGTCTGATACTTTAGACAGTATATTTTCGATGTGAGACACACGTTGTTCGCAACTCTCTACCACAATGGAACGAGGGATGTTTGCATGTAATATGTCTCTCCAGTACTATCGTCTGCATAGCAATGAATACCATAAATCGATAGCATATTATTGACATGAAGCAAAAATAATGTTGGAGACAACACGGAGCCTTGCGGGATACCAGCATTTATGTCCATGCTTTCGGAGGAGCTACCATCTACTACGAAGAAGGAAGAAGGTAGCTTAGATAGAAGGCCCCGATGCCTTCGCTATGTCCAGGCTAACTGCCAAAGCCTCACCCTGACTCTCAATGGTTGAAGCCCATCAGTGTGTGAGATACACCAGAAGATCGCCAATCGAGCGTCCGTGGCGAAAGTCGTATTGCCGATCGCTGATTAAATCGCATTCTTCTAGGTATCCCAGGAGCTTCGTATTGATGACACGCTCCATCACCTTAGAGAGCAGAGAGGTTATAGCTATAGGCCTGTAATTCGATGGATCTGATTTATGTTTTTTTTGGGCACAGGTTGCACATAGGCTGGTTTCCACGAAGATGGAAAAAATCCACTGCGGTATGAGAGTTCAAATAAGCGCGTTAACACAGGACACAACTCTCGAGCATATTGCTTGAGCACCACTCTCAAGCTCTCTCAAAGATATGTTGCAGAGATGATGTGTAAGAAATATTTAGAGAGTGACCAAATTTATTGCACCAGTATATTTGCTCCTTAAATTAAACATTTGATAAGTTTGTAAGTAAGTAGACAAAAATCATGCTTTTCGCTCAAAAATAAAAATATATCCTCAGCATATATTAAAATGCGGGTACAATATTACGAAATGTTTTCGTTATTTACAAATACTGTAAGTCAATGATCCCAATATATCTAAACAAATGGAGTTTCAAAAACGCTATTAAGATTCGAATAAAACCACATCGTTACGTTCCTAATGAGCTCGCGAAAAATAAATACACAGAGAACACGCAAGCTTCATCGCGTGTTGAAACTATGTAAACACATAGAAACGAAATCGTACAAGTTTTTTACTTGTGCCGAATAAAGCGAGCCCCAAATACAGAATTCATACGAAGCCAGACATTTCAATATTCAAGCCTATACTTCGAGTTGGTTTTGTAAAGTTTTCTCCTTAAACTGGATACAAATGAAGGCATGGAATTGCGTAAAGATAAAATAAAATATTTGTACTCGGAATGTAGAAGAACTAATTAATAACGTTATTCTTCGTCGGTAATAAAGCAAGATTTTTATAGTTTATAGGTATATAGGTTTTAATATTTGACCACAATCTCATCAGATAATAAAGCTTATAGCACGCAAAATTTAAAGGACTCTCTCACCGATAGGTGCCCACAAATTTTCTACTAAAAATGAGATATTTTCAAGAGAAGATTATGAAACACCTGATGACCTGCAACAACTTATAGTTTCATCAGATTCGTTTTTTTTACTTTGTAGGTTGATGAAAGATGATGTGCTCTAGTAAATACGCCAAACCTAGAATGGTAAATACACCAAACCTAGAATGGTAAATACACCAAACCTAGAAAGGGAATGACTCTAAAGTAGACTTAACGTAGGTAGGTGCTTCGCGACAGATTTTCTACTTGAGAGTGGTAGCTAGCAACGCGGGCTTAAGAAAAACTATATTATGATTTCATCGTGATATTTTGATATTTTCCTTCAACAGTAGCTCCGACCCAACAGCAAGGATTCGAACCTACGCAGTGTCCAAACACACTATCAACCGAGCCATCGTCGGTTCATGAACTGAAATTAACATTTATTAAAGCGTAGTTACAATAAACATCAGTACAATAAAAAAAAACAAACGCGGTGAGTGAACCCTTGTACGTAAACAAAGAAAAATCGAGAGATCGTATTACATTTATCTTAACAATTTTATCTAACTTAACGGAAAAATTTAATTAAAAACACAGCTGTTACAGTTAGCCCCCAGTTACTCTTACATATTATAAAAGCCGATGTCTCTTCGTCTGTCTGTCCGATAAGATGTTTATAACTCGATAACTACTAAAGTTAATGACATGTTTTCTTTAACTATTAACGAATTCCAGTAGTCCGGTGAAGCTGTTAAGACCTTGGCTAGGTCAATAGCGTAGTCAGTTCGAGAAAAAAAAATATTAACGAATTCCCTTATCAAATATTTGTACATATGTTGTCTGCACTGGATTCTAAGACTTTTGCTCCGATAAATAAGATCCTATTAAGCCTATATTTCTCCACGTGCTGAATTTTTACACGACGACTGGATAAGGAAAGTACAAAAAATGGACTCACCACAAAGCTGCGCTCGCAACGCGTAGGAGGCATTCTCTTCTTGCATGATTCACCTTTACATACACAAGTTCAGGAGACACCTGGATTATTGATAGTTTTGGTATACAACACAAATGATATAGTAGTACTTTTTTTTATATATCATAGAAGGCAAACGAACTGGTGAGTCACCTGATGTTAAGTGATCACCGCCGTCCATAGACACTAGTAACACCAGGGGAGTCGTAAGTTCGTTACCAGCCTTTAAATGTATGTTTAAATAAATAGGTATGTTAAAAAGATAGACCCAATCGAGTTTCTTCCTGTTCTTTTCGATAAGTGGGTTGTTTTTCGAACCATTGGGAATTTTGACATTAAGCACCTTGTCCGGGCCTAAATTAAATAAATAGTTTTTGATTTGTCAAAGACTATTTAAATCTTTAATACACTTTAAGGAAACTTTAATTAGAAGACTCTAATTGGTATCCGTTTCTGTTTTAGTTTCTCAATTTGTTAGTATTTAAAATATCTCCATGCATTACGAGCAGTATACAAACTAAATCTCATTTATCAGTATTCACGCTGCTACTGTGTTCATAAATTTTAATACCAGAGCTTTATGAAAAAGTACAGTAACCTCATAAAGTAGAATCTCTATGAAGCGGTTAAAGTTATGAATGCAAAACAAACTTTCCCTTACTGTACATGCACTGTATGTTTAATTCCCTAGATGATGGCATTAATTCTTCAAGGACTAGCGTTTCCTTTCTATGACTTAGATTAAGCAGAGAGGTTTTCTGTAATATTTTTTTGATATGAAAACTTCTTTAGCCGCTTTGAGCGATCTTTGCCAGGACCAAAACTCGTGGGTTCGCATCACCGATATGCTCGTGACATATTGCCCTTACGTCAGACTAGCGGGGCGTGGTATAGACGTCTGTGTACGCGTAATATAGATGTTTTGTATTGAGCTTGTTCAGCACCTCATATGTTTAATTAATTATAGCAGAAACTGTATATAATATACATATTTATTGCTCGGAGCACCAATAAACGTAAAACTCACACTAATCTTACTAATTTTAATTTACAAATTATGAGATTTAAATAATTCGGGCTACAACTGATTTCAAAATTCAAAAAATAATATTATTTTCTTAGTATTCACTTCTGATGACACTACTTATGACTGCCTCGATTATTTTACTAACTAAGCAAAAGAAGGTAACGTTTTTCAAATGTTGGTACGTATTTTAATTTTTTTAAATACCGTAAAGCCTTATCAGTTTGATGATAAACATATGAGTTATCTTTACATACGTTTTAATTATGAGAGTGAGATAGATTAGATGATGTTTAAGTACTATATTGAAATCTGTAAAAAAGGAAGAGTAATAAAGACTTTTTACTTACCAATGATAAACAAGCTATTTATTAATACACATAAAAAAGTTTCAGTAATTGTACAATGAGGTTTTAAAATTATTATTTTTTCAATACTAGCTGTCCGCCTCAACTTATTGCGGGTGTATTGAAAAAGAAAATGAGAATAAATCTTCACTTTACAGTGAAGCCACCACTAGATACCATGTAATTAAGGAAACGTTGATGAATGAACGTGAATCCGTCTATTCAGTCAATATTTTTGAAGATCTCCTTGTTGTTTTTTGTGTCACTTACGTTTTTATATGGACATTTCCTAACAACAAAAAAAAAACACTTTTATGTACAACATCTATACATATAATAAAAATGGAGTGTCTGTATGTACTGATAGGGTACGAAAATATACACGCTACTGATAACAAAAATGCAATTTCTAAGATTTCTGTCTGTCTGTTGGTTCCGGCTAATCTCCGAAACGGCTGGACCGATTTTAACGGAAATTTCACTCGCAGATAGCTGAAATTACAGCGGGTTACTTAGGCTACTTTTCACCGGCAGATAGCTGACCTTATAAAAAGTAATTTAGTTTATTTTAATTTAGACTAGCTGTTAATCATGGCTTCGCCCGCAGTACTATCTTCGAAACGGTTAGATTGATCTTCACGAAACTTTCATTAAAAAGATATCTGACCTTATAAAAAGCAATTTTAGTTTATACTAGCTGTTAACCGTGGCTTCGCCCGCAGTGCTATCTCGAAAACGGTTCGACCGATCTTCACGAAACTTTCACTGGCAGATAGCTGGCTTTACAAAAAATAATTTAGGCAGTTTTAGTTTATACTATCTGTTAACCGTGGCTTCGCCCACAGTGCTTTCTTCAAAACGGTTAGACCAATTTTCACGGGACTTTCACTGGTAGATAGCGAGCCTTATAAAAAGTAATTGAGGTTATTCTATTTTAGACTAGCTGTTACCCGCGACTTTGTCTGAATAAATTTAGTAAGATTTCAAGTCATTCTTTATTTTTAATAAGAGAAATAATTATCAGCTTACTGTTTACAATTCGATATTATAATTATTAATAACTTTAATGATATAGAGGTTTTCCTAATAGGATCTTAGATTATAAACGTATTACGTAAAGAGTTCCATAATTCAATTTCTTGCGGAACAGACAAGCGTTTATTTTTTGTATAGTCACAGAATCGTCATTATAATGGCAATGTTTATTAAACGTAATATAATGTAAATCTTTATAACAATATTTTAAGTTATTGTTTCATTAGTTCCTTATACAGTGTAAGTGAGCACTGAGGTAGTTATATTGCGGGTTAAGGTTCCAAATATGTTGCTGATGACAAACCTAATTTGGCACGCTGTTAGTATTTATATATCTAATGTACACGTTACATGTAACTGTAAGTGGCGTGCATGTCGTACTTACAATTGCTTTTAAAGATCATTTCTATAATTGTACATAGTCTCACAATTTTATAATTCTTTAATACGATTTAAAAAAGCGCGAGCGGAGCTGCGAGTACAGCTAGTTCCAAATATATTCTCTCATACAAACGCTACCCTAACGATTCCAAAGACAATAGAAGAAAAATTAACCAAATAGGTACATCTGTTCTGAAATGATACGCTTATTTACACATAGTCAGCAACTGAATTTTATTTATATAGATTTTCTTGTTGTTTATTTTTATTATAACTCTTTTCATGAATAACATTGTTTTTTTTTGTATTATTATATATAAAATCTTGTAACCAGATTTTACTCCCATTTCTCTTTGAAATTTACTTATACTCTATGTTTTTCTTTTAAAAACGAATAAAATGATATATTTGTAGTAAAATCAGTATTTCCATTTGATATTATCTGGATAGCTTATAAATCTATATAAATCAACATGACAGACGTAACTCGAATTTTTAAATTTAGCTAGTCAACATAGAATATTATTTTTCTCAACAGATCTTTTGCTTTAATAAAAGCGCACTCTGTATACGATTACTTGTTCATAATTCAAAATATGAGAACAAAACTAGCAGTAACAATATATCTCTTCACATTTATATGGTATATTTTATCAATTGTATACATAAAATTTGCTTCAGTGCTCCCTAGTGATTCAATGGTTCAGTTCCTCTAGTCGAAACATGTTCACCATCATATAATTTACGTGACAATTTTTTTACGGCGATGACGGTCTTGTAGTGTCGTGTTTGGCTAGGACGTTGATTAACTTATGTTCGAATCGATGAAAGACAATATTGCCATAAAAATATTATATAGTTTCTCTTTTTTGTAGCTCGTCTAACTAGATATTATACATAATGTTACAAATGTCTATAGATGTATAACGGTAGCTGCACTTGAGAGTCAGTTCTCCTTTAAGTTTAGTGCGTTACCATCTTAGGTTGCAGTATCATTTGGTATGAGATGAGATCGTGAACAAATATAAACCCTATAAAATAGCTATCGAAACTTTAAACAAAGAACACGTAGATGTATTCTGAAATATATGCGGCAGCCCAAATACCGTGCTTCAAATTTCATATAGTCTTCGAATATTTAACGTCTAACAAACTCGAGAAATGTATAGGAATCGGTGCCTATATCTATCGGTAACCATTCAACCGCGACACGATAACGCACTATTCGAAACTCTATATTGTAATTTGTTGAATATTGTACAGCCGTATATATACACTTGACAAGACCATTCCGTATTCAACATGATCTATTTATGACGTCTTACGAATATTGATAACTCAATATATAACTTAAGAAGCTATGGATAATCTATAGTTGCTCTAAATTTTCGTAAAATAAGATATAGTGTCGAAGGTGGTCTTGAATGTCATAAGCCTAATATTTTGTTAAAGGAAAATATCGTGATATATATATATATATATATATATATATATTCGAATATAGCCGAAATAAACAGTGCCTATAAATAATTAAAATGTCTATCTGAATAGCAAAATTAAACAAAACAACGCGATACTGGAGCGTGTCGTGCTTAAAAGTTTTCATCTAACCACAGCTGCTCACTAAGTTTATATCGAAATACAGCAATTGGAATACCTCCAAAAGCCTTCTTACATTAATATTTCAACAAGTTTGTTTCGAATTCCCACTACAAACCTACATTTTAAAAGAGTACTTATTCTTACGCGATATTCAAATTACATATGAATAAAAAGTTTTACTGATTAATTATTATACTCACGTCTCCACAAATTAGTTTCTTATACAGTGTAAGTGAACACTGAGGTGTTTATATAATGGGTTGAAGTTCCAAATATGTTTTTTTTAATTGTAGCACAGGAAAGTGACCTGATGGTGAACAATTCAATGGCGACTACCGAGAGACACGCTATCCTCGCCCGTCGCCGCTGTCATGCCGGCTTGCGTAAATATCTCCTCGCGTTATGCTGATGGTAAATCCCTCCAGCATACTGTTAGTATTTACATATTTAATGAACACGTTATATGTTACATTAGGTGGCGTGCATGTCGTACTTACAAATGTTTTTGAAAGAGAATTTCTGTAATTCTACATTTTCTCACAATTTTCCATTTCTTTAATGCAATTTAAAAAGCACGTGCAACGGCACGGCAACCGCTAGTACTAAGTAAAACTAAAACATGTGATCGATATATGTATATCCAAGACCATTTGAGTGATGCGCGTACATTTTCGACAGAGTAAACCGATTTAGTGAAAAAAAGACTAAATATTACTCGAGGATATGCTTTATAATTGTCTTGGTAACGTTTTATCATATACCCGGTGCATTAACAGTGATGCGAACACAAACAAACAGACAGAAATTTCTAAAAATGATTTAATTACCTATCCTTAATCAATTGCAATATTTCTTTTCAGAAAAGCAAAGTATAGCCACATTAACTTTACATTCGTATTATATGTATAGAAGATACATATAACTCATATTACATAACTAACTATTGAACGTACCTCGTTCTTTTTGTGTTTATATGAATCGCAAAGCAGAGCATCACGTTACCTGTCTTTATAGGATGTAACTAGCTGTGCCCGCGACTTCGTCCACGTGGAACTTTTTTCTCGAACTGACTACGCTATTGACCAAGCAAGGTCTTAACAGCTTCACCGGACTACTCCACGTGGAACCTGATGTACAAAAACAGTGACTAATAAAGTCATCTGAATGTATTTAGCCCGTTTGCTTATCTGCGCGTCTGGGTCGTCATTAAAATTACAATAAGTTTTGATAAAGTGGGCCCCGATTTTAATAAACCAAAGACTAAGTAACTCTCGTGGATATGCTTTATGATTTTGTTTGTGAGGTTTTATTGTGAACCCAGTACTTTAGCAGTGATGTATGTTTATACAAACAGACAGACAGACAAACATTTCTAAAAATCATTGAAATGTATCTTATTACTTATTTCTAGACGCATCAATTCTTTTGACGAAAATCAAAATAGTACAGACACGTAGACACGTTAGATTTACATTCTTATCATTACATGGGAAAAATCAAAGTACCCTACCACGTCTGTCTGTCTGTCTGTTCGCGATAAACTCAAAAACTACTGAACGGATCTTTATGCGGTTTTCACCAGTGAATAAAGTGATGCACGAGGAACGTTTTGGTATATAATTTGCCCAGGTTTTTTTTATAATCAGGACAGGACAACGTCTGCCGGGCCCGCTAGTTATATGTATGTATAGAAGAAGAAGATATAGAAGATTAAGGCTTATATGCAGAGTTTATTAATATTATTACGAGAAGTGGGATATTATTTTAAGTGATTAGATGAAAACTGTGTGACTATATATTTCTATAAAGTTTTCATCCCAATATATAACTCACAAACTTAATACTGCGAAACGTAAACATTTACGGTCCGCTCTGCGGCGTAACTTCTCCATTGTTATATATATTGTACTCTTGAATTCCGGACAATAGCCTTTGAACTAGTAGGTATTTCCAATAAAACTGTCCATTTTAAATATTTATGTGTAAGTTATAAAGGCGATCTAGAACTGCTTCCAAGATTGTTATACGCGGTCGGGCAAAATATGGAACTGCCGTTAGTTGCCAAGTTTCAAGTTTGCGTGGAAATATTTCGGTTCTATGAAGTAATATTGTTTTCGAATGCTTTTCAGATATAATATCCAGGGAGTCATCTCAAGACTATGGTCTTAGTATTTGCAATTTTAAACGTGAAAGAAATTGGTCCGGTGAACGATTATTCTCTGTAGTGATGATCATTATCTGTGATTGTCTATTGTCGTCGTTTTAATAGATAGGTATGTGTCAATTCCGGTAAGCCCCGGTAAACTGGAATCCAATTTTTTTTTTCATTGGCATAAGCGTTTTCGACCACAAATTACGATTTCTTTTAAAATGGTAAACATGCTAAATCCGGAGAAGACTAGCTCTCATGGCTAACTAACGGAACACACCAATAGATACTTGATGACAGACTATCAAGAGTGGTAGCCAACAGATATAGTTTCCGGACACCGCGTCTATTGGCGTAAATTCAAGTTCCTGCGACTGAGTGAAGCTTTTAGTGAACGAGAACATCGTACTAAAAGCAAAGCATAGTGGTAGAGTTTATCCTAAGTCCGCATTGATAGCTACCACTCTCAAATTGAAAATTTGTCACCAAACACCTCTCGGTGCGTTCCAGCAGTTGCTCTTGAGAGCGCATCCCCTTCCAGGTTTATGTTTACCATCTGAGACATCATAGCCATTTATCATTCGAGATTGTGGTGAAATGCTAAAACATAAAATGTATAATAAAGTCTTTAACTCCTATCATACATTACATTGAACAACTTTCCACCGAGTATAAATGTGGTAGAAGAAACTAAAACTATTAGAAAAGTTAATGAAGTAATAATCCACCTGATGTTAAATGGTCACGACTTCCTAGATATAACTAAAAGGTTGCTACTCCTGAAAACAAAATTGAAATACCTCATGTATCTGTACCTGTTACCGCCTGCTACTTGACGGTTGAGCCAATACATGCAAATTTGCATAGGTTCTACCAATTAATTATATGTTCTGAAAGATTCCTTTAACGTTGGACACGACAAAACAATAATCACTACAAAGTTGAATAAACAATCTAATATAAATATGTCATACTAGTTTTGCTCGCGGTTTCGCTCGCATAAATATAAATTTTACCTATCCCTCGGCAACATAATCTGTATCTCTAACAAATTGTATCCAAATTTCATGATGATTGGTTGAGCAGTTAAAGCTCGGAAGCGTAACAAACAAACAAACTCACATACGCATTTATAACATTAGTTACGATTATTATAACGTATATATATAATACTACACCCAACGCGACTATATCTAAAGGGATTAATTATGAACGAAGGTGAAGGAAATGAAAAGGGTTTGTAAGAATAGATGGAAATAATGTTCGATACTTGATCTCTGCATTAGCAAGGACATGATAGGTCGATAGATGGAAAACACATTATATATCATATCTTATTTATTATCACGGACTTCTATACAATAACTTTCAAGGTTTTTATATCCATAACTATCTAAATACCGACTGTTTCTTTTAATTTAAAGCTTGAGCTGTTAACAATAACAATAAATAGCTTAGTGTTTTATACAAATCCTCTCAAGAAACATAGACATTCCATGTTCCTTTTACGTCGCCTTTCACATTTTGTTCTTGAAGAAAAGCAGTAACGGCATTAAAAGGGAGACAGAAAAGTTATTGTTAATTATGTAAAGTAAATGTTTATTTAAAACAATTTATAATTTCGTAGTTACAAATAAAACGCTTTCAAAATTAAACGAAGCGAAAAACTGTAAATCGACGCAGACGTTTCTAACTTTTAATGAATCAGTAAAAAGTTATCCTTACAATTCTAAGCTAAAATTACAGGATACAAGCTCCATAGAGTTTTAGTAAGTACTTTTCTGCTACAAATGCTATGGTTTTCGTCATTTTATTTCGATAATTTTCTATTACCGAAGTATAAGAATACTTGGAATATGTTCCAAAATTGTTGCCGGCTTTTTAGTTGTTGTACATTTTTCCGTCTCCATTTTTAAACCGTAACTTTGAGTTAATTATAAACATTTTTATATCTCATTTCATGAAATATATAAATTCGGGTTGGCACAACTACAACGTAACAACAGTGAAAATATAGAGAAGATTTCATCAGTCATAGAAACAGGGCCTTTGGTACTATTCGTTCATAGAACACAGCGATTATAATTTTAACTAACTAAATAATGTGAAACACAATTATCTGAGAACTGTTGGAAGGAACCGTGTGATCACTATTACGATGAAGAGTTGCGCCGGTGCTGCCAACCGTCGAACGCTGCTGGAGTCTGAAAGAGGACATATACGTTAGATTTATAAACTTTTTTGTTATTTTTCTAATACTCTACTATATAATTAGATTCTGATATATTTAAAGCATTGTATGCACTTTCAGATGAAAAACACGCTCAGTGAAGTGAGACGAGTCTGAGCATGATTCCAACAAATAGGTAACAGTTGGCGTGCTCATATCTAGCTGATCGTATATACTGAAATAAAGTTAATAAAATATTATTGACTTTCTTTTGAGTATAATAGACTCAAAAGAAACTCAACAATATTTTACTATCTTAATTTCCTAACTAACATTATAAACAGGAATGTAAGTTCGTTTATTACGCTTTCACTCCTGAACTACTTAACCGATCATTATGACATTTATAAAAAAAGATATAATAGTGTACCTCTCATCCAGAAAAAAATGTACTTTTACCGAGGGATAAATCAAATCTATATTAAACCAAGTGAAACTAGAGTATAATGTAGTAATATACGAGTATAATATTCTACAACTTTTTTTAACACATTTAACAAAAGTCGTCATTTCTATAGTAAACAAATAAACAAATTTTGATAAACGATATTTTCGAATATAGTAAAATTTTATGTGATATATCGCTTTATTTTTGCTTATTTATAGGTATAGTATATTATTAAAAAACAGAATAACTCATGCTATCGAACGATACAGTTAAAAAATATGACAAAAAGAGTTTTACGAAGTTATATCTTTAGCTAGAAATGAGTTATAAGTAAACACGTATTCCATCTGACATAGAATTTCCATTGTCTGAAAATTTACAGAAATAATTAAAGTGAACAAACTATTCAATAACAAGGCTTGCGTGCGGCAGACATCCATTATACGAGCTGAATAGGTAATTACATTACACAAAAAGCAAATAATACAATAGGGTAACAATGTATTTTCAGTTTACAAATGAATCAATTGTTAGTAGAAGTTTAAGTCACGTTTGGGTTTACTAATATAACCACGAAGTTTTTTTGAATATTTTAGACAATTTCATTTACACACACTACACACACAACAGCCTAGACAAAACTTAAACCGTTGTTAATGGATTTTACACGAAAAACATAAGTGTTATTGAGGTATAAATGCTTGGTACACATATATATCTCACTATCTTATATACGTATGAATATATAGCTTAGCTTAGGTTAGCTCAGTTAGGTCGCGAATTGCATGAGCTCGCCCAAGCCGAGGTGTGCCGTGCCTTAATAGGCCAATAGCGTAGTCAGTTAGAAAAGAAAATATTTTACTAGCAGCCCGCCCTGGCTTCCAACCGACTTGCTGACAAAGAAAATTAAATCATCCTTTTACTGAACGTCCATCTGCCAATATTAAAAAAAATCTCCCTACTATCTTATTCGCTCAGCTGCTTTTTTATATTGAGAGACGTGTTAGGGCAATGACAGAGTGTATAGAATCGTTGATTGAATTTTGATTATATTTCGATAATTTTTGAACTCCATTTTCATGACAAACTAACGATAGCGACTGGGTGACAGAAACCCTTATCAACTGGGTACAGAAACCCTCTAGCGGATAAACCTTGGGAACCCGAATATCTAATTTTTTTTTCGATCTGACTACGTTATTGGCCTAGTTATGGCCTTAATAGCTTCACCGGACTATTAAGGCACTCAGTCGATTTTATTTTGACAACTAGCTTAAGGCTGCACAGCACACCTCGGCTTGAGATGTTCCCTAGATTACGCAAAATCGCGATCTTAACTGAGCTAACCTAAGCTAAGCTACATATTCATACATGTATGAGTTAATGATATATACATGTGTACCAAGCATGTATACCTCAGTAACTCGTAAATGTATTTCTTATCGATCTATTTTACTGAGCTAATTCAGTTCGATAAGGGGGAAAAAAATCCCTTCCACTTTTATGTGTAAGCGTGTGTGCGTGCTCGTTGTGGGGGTGATCTGTGTAATGTTGTTGCAATGATGAAAAATTTTGAGTCAATGTATTCGCGCGAGTAGCGTACTCAAGGGCTTCAACGGACCTAGGCTTGAGCCGCTGCTAAGGGCACATAGTCGGATCCTGAATATCTAAACAAGCATCGGTAGGCTCATTATTGTGGCTTTCTTCTTGATATCGTGATACAACTGTACCAAGATATTGTACAACACCATATATTAAAGCATAAGTGACTTAACAATATGTTGACCATTTTTTTTTAACTTTTCCACACGATCTTTCGAACATTGTCTTACATAGAAATCTTATCCAGACAATCATACAGACAACAAAACAAAATAATCAATAAGGTGCAACCGTTCCGAAGTGATAAGCTTACATACATTCGACAATTAATTCTATTTGTATAAATTATGAATGAAAATGAATTATTCAGAATAACGCCTTTCAGAGATTAAACAATCCATTGCCTAATCCTCCATTATCGATATAGTCTTGTAATATAAAATATAACTTCGCTAACGGTATCCTTACGTGCGCGTTTTGTGCCCGTAAATTTGCTGGTAAAATGAGATATTAATCTTTTATCCCCGTAAACACCCCAGACCTAAATCTAGTCGCTTTAGTTGAAATCGGCTGAAAGGATATTATGGGTATAAGATTTAATTCATTTCATTATGAAACTTCTATTCCAACAATAGCCTAATCGTATGTTTATGTAAATTATTAAAAAAAAACCATCATAGAAATAACCTGAAGGAATTATGGTCATACTATTTTCAACGTACATACCTTTACAAAAAATCTACCTGAATACCAAATATCGAAACAACAACACATGTATATATAGGAGGAACTACAAAAATAGGACAAACGACTTCAATTAGAATTATTTTTATCATAAAAGTAAACTACAAAAATATTAATAATAGAAAAATATATTATTTTATAACCACAAACAGAAACTATTACCACGGAAGCTACAGCCCCCACCAAAGTCCTAACTTTTTGACCGATCTGAATATATTTAGTTACGCAGAACACAAATCATCATTACATAGTATAAAACAAAGTCCCCTACCGCGTCTGTCTGTCTGTCTGTTCGCGATAAACTCAAAAACTACTGAACGGATCTTTATGCGGTTTTCACCAGTGGATAAAGTGATGCACGAGGAACGTTTTGGTATATAATTTGTCCAGGTTTTTTATAATTAGGGCGGGACAACGTCTGCCGGGCCCGCTAGTTTGGGTATAAAATGTATACATACATATCTTCTTTATATATACATTTCTTCTGTACGTGTGTATGCCACTGAACTCCTCCTAAACGGCTGGACCAATTTTGATGAAATTTTGTGTGCGTGTTCCAGTGGATCCGAGAAGGGTTTAGATCCACAATTGCACCCGGTGGGTGGCGCTGCGGTTGGCTTTTAGGATTTTTTTAAATTATCAAAGCAGGACAACGTCCGCAGGGACCGCTAGTATATATGTATATATACAATTTTTTCGAACTGACTACGCTATTGACCTGGGAAGGTTGTAACAGCTTCACCGGACTAGCCCCTAGTATATTATACGAGGTATGTTAAAAAAATAACGGGAATTTTCGATTTTTGAAAAAAATATTTATTCATTTGTCTGCATTAATGTTGTCGCCTTCAAAATAGTTCTCATTCGATATTATGCACTTATGCCAGCGCTTCTTCCAATCATCGAAACACTTCTCAGACTTGATTTTTGGGATAGCCTTTAGCTCTTTCAGCGATGTGCTTTTAATTTCATCTATACTTGTGAAAAGATGCAGCTATTTAAGGTTCTCTTTATTTTTGGAAATAGGAAAAAGTCACACGGAGCCATGTCTGGCGAATATGGAGGCTGGGGGATCGTTACAGTATTGTTTTTGGTCAAGAATTCACGAACAAGCAACGAAGTGAAGCAATAAATTTTGCTGCCACGCGTTTCATACCCAAAACATTCGAGAAAATTTCATGGCATGAGCCAATCGATATGCCAACATCATCAGCGACTTCTCTCATTGTGATTCGGTGATCGTTCATATCCATTGCTTTCACTTTTTCCACGTTTTCATCGGTTGTTGATGTGCTGGGACATCCAGGGCGCTCGTCATCTCCAACACCTGCACGGCCTACCTTGGAAATGCTTATACCACTCGTAAACTCTTGTTTTACTCATAACAGACTCTACATACGCCTTCGTTAACATTTCACACACTTTATTTCAATTTTTAAGCAAAATTTCAAACTTCGCCAAATTCGAAATTTCGCCAAGTTCATAAAACACGTCTAACCTTAGCGGCTGCTACAGACAAAGTAAGCAATGAATACAGCTGGAAATTTTATCGAATTTTCGAAATTCGAATTATCGAAAATTCAGGGGCATATAAATCAACATAATAAAAAAAATTTGACAATTGGACTCTCCAAACACGCAACATTTTAAAATTCCCGTTATTTTTTAAACACATCTTGTATGTATAATACCGAGACAACATAAACCTAAATAAATGCCAATTTTAAGAGTCCTCTAATAATATTTTAATTTTGTTTCTTATTAAACTCTCAACTATTGTTATTGACTACGTCGGGTAGCGTCGGTGACGCTACGACGCATCCGAGAAACGAGACTACAACGCGACCGCAACATTAACATTAGCGCCACCATATTAGAGATACACCAATTCTTTACATAAATAAGAACGATTATATAGAATTGGTGTATTACTTAAAATAACAAAATCGTCGATTGAAATGATCGTTATTATTATTCTTGTGTTACTAAATTATTTTGGGAAAATTTGAGTAAATAGTAATTGCTTCGAATTCCACAGTTTGGCAGATAAAAGACAAGTTGTCGTTGATCTACACGCACTTCTATGTCGCAGTTATTGTAAGGCGAAGCTCTGCCCGGATAAATAGTTATAGTGTTTACATAATGTAAATTGGCTTCCCTGAGCGTCCGACCGATTATACGTATTTTGTAACACTATATTATGCGTAAGCACTTACGGCTATACTCAGAGCGGACAAAAAGATTGGTGAAGACTATACATTCGCATTCATTTTTTTAAATTCGAAATTACTGTTAACACAGTTAGGTAAGCATAATTCCTACAATAAAAAATATTTCTTGAAAATATGTCTCAAGTGTAATTACTTTATTATTTTTTACTGTCTGCCCTAATTTTGTATAATAGGCAATAACCAAGACTTTTATGTACGTTCAGCGAAGATAAATCTAATTTATGAACCGATCTAAATTTTTGCGTTTATTTTATTTAATTTTCTGTAAAAAAAAATGACTTCTAATATTGAAATGATTCACGCAACGTTATTCCTTGTTGCAGGAATATTCAGGTATACATAATTATTCGGAAATGAGTTTTGTATTCAAATAAAGTTTATCAGAATAAATCTAAGCTTTCATAATGTCAAAAGAGGCTATTAGTAATTTATTTGTATGTAATAACAATACTATACAGAATAACAATAGAGAATCAATATTTTTTAACTATGTCCGTACAAATGATATCAATTAAGACTTAATTGAATAAATATTCAGACTACTCTAGAGCGTTATAACTAAGTATTGTAGAAGATAAAAACGCTATATTTCGTCCGTGCACATATAATTCAACGCTTTGCACAATAATCAGTCTTGTATTACAAATACGCGAAAATCTATGTAATATACCGCCGATATATTATTATCCCCAATATAAGTCTTGGTGGTAGAGTAGTTTGATCGGTGAATATCATATATTAGGTCTTTACCTATGAAATTGCCGTTTTGTATGAAAACATTTAAACGATTTTTTTTCATGTATATTTTATTTGTATTAATCGAAGTAATAACCCATGCCATCAATGCATCTTTGCCAACGCAATGGCAGTTTATTGATGCCCTTCTTAAAGAAATCAGCTGGACGGGAGGCAACAAATTCTTCAAAGGCATTTTGTACTGCCTCTCGGGTATTGAATTTTTTTCCCGCCAAGGAGTTATCCAAATTCTGGAAAAAGTATTAGTCTGTAGGCGCAAGGTCTGGTGAGTAGGGCGGATGACAGAGAACTTCCAACCCCAGTTCTTGCAACTTGGAGACCGTCTGCTGTGCAGTATGAGGTCGCGCGTTGTCGTGCAGGAGCAGCGGAGACGAGCGATTGACCAATGCTGGTTGGAGATGTGCCAGCTTCTCCATCATTGTGTTCAGTTCTTCACAGTACACATCTGTAGTAATGCTCACCCCGTTTGGTAAGAAGCTGTGATGAATCACACCGGCGCTAGACCACCAAACAGTGACCATCACTTTTCTAGGGGTAAGTTTTCGTTTAGGGCATTGTTTAGGTGCTGAACCAGGATCCAACCAACTTGCTGAGCACTTGCGGTTATCAAACAGAATCCATTTTTTATCGCAGGTAACAATGCGGTTCACAATTCCTTCATTTGTGTGTCTGTTGAGCAGTGCAAAGCACGTCTCGACGCGTACTTCGCCCTGGCGATCATTGAGTTCGTGGGGCACCCATTTGTCAAGCTTTTTACCTTGCCAATTTGACGCAAATGGACCAATATTGTTTTGACGCTAACGTCGAAAGCTGCTGCTAATTCAGCCGTAGATTGTATATCATCAGCTTCCACAATCGCCTTTAATTCGTCATTGTCGACCAAAGTCTTCGGACGACCGCGAGGTTCATTTTTCAGGTCGAAATTCCCAGAACGGAAGCGAGCAAACCAATAACAGGTGGAGCGTTGGTTTGTAGTGTTAGCTCCGTAAACGTCGTTGATGTTGCGTGCCGCTTGTGCCACGTTGCTGCCACGACGGTACTCATATTCCATAATTACTCGAATTTTTAACGTATCCGTGATGACAAAAAAGATTGAAATGCGATGAAAATATAACACTAATCAATAAACAAATGACTACTTTTAGAAAAAGAATTCCATGTTTTTAAAATAAAATAAATTTGAAATTAGAATTCTTAGCCAAACAAAAATTATTTTGATTTGAAATGTCCAGTACTGCAGAACGGCAATTTCATAGGTAAAGACCTATTATATCCCCAAGTGTGAACCCCGGCATGTACCAAGGATTTTTTCGGAATTCACATACATTTACTAATTTAAATTGGTAGAATTGAAGGTGAAGGAAAACATCGCGAGGAAACCTAAACCTGAGAAATGTTCTTGTATTACAACTGTATGTGGAAAAATATAGAACTGTAGCTTTCACGGAGTTTGAAATCGCCAAAACATCACGGACTGGCGGTAGCGATTATGCTCATACCTTTCTTCGAGAAAAAGCCTATGGCCTTGAAGTAGGTGGCTTACAAGCTGGTGTGATGATGATGATAAGTTAGCAAGCAACTCTTTATTATTTTGGTCTAAATGTACGTATAACTTTTAATTATAATGCAATACTTTTAGTTTTTTCCGACTCCTTTTAAAATTTGTGTCTTTTTATTTGTTCCTTTCTCTTTTATATATTTACTTGTATGATTACTATTTTTAATACTGTAAAGGTTTTGGCGTTAGATTTATCTCATCGAATGATAAACGGGAATGTGGTCCAAGATGGTAAACACGTTAAACCTGGAAAAAGCTACCTCTCATATACAACTGCCGGAATGTACCAACAGATGTTTGGTGACACATTTTCAACTTGGGGGTGGTAACTAGAAAGGCGTACTTAGAAAAAGTATTCGACCATTCATTAACGTATTTGGATTTACAGGATCCTTAAATACTCCATAAATTTCTTGAAGTAATCACACATTTGAAAATATGTATATATAAATAAAAAATCTGATATTACATAATACCCGAAACTAAACGTAAAAATCCTGCAAACCGCGATACGCCAACGAATCTAAAAAAGCCCAAGAATCTGACCTAAGAAAGGTACTTTATGTTTTGGAGTACTAAACTGGAATGCAGTTTCCTTGATGTTATATGGTCACTGCAACTTATGGCTATATACAACCCACCTCAATCTTGAAGCCAGACTTAACTACTAAATTTAAAAAAATCATGTACCATGCGTGATTCCGACCATACCATACAGACAGAAACGGTAGTGTAAGCACAACTGCTTTGCGGCAGAAATTGCTAAGTGTAAAAGTAAGAAGTAAGACGAAACCGTGGAACTAATAAGTCAAATACGACCAGTATAAGAACAAATATACAATATGTTAGAATGAGTACTTTTCCAAATAACCATAACTTTTACCCTTAGTATCTCTAGAGAACCAGGGGATGGAACTGATACTGGAGCGTATACTCATAAATTATTTACATCACATAGCATTACCACATTACGTATGAACAAATATTAGAGGTGACATTAACTTTGCTGTTTGTATAACGTCTGTGTTCGGGGGACTACAGTTATAAATCAGAAAAAAACATTATTTCTGCGACTTAAACATCGAAATGCATTAATTTTGATCAACAAAGAAATATTTGGAAAGATTTAGAAATCTTTACAAGTATTGTGTATAACTCGTAAACACTTTAAGGCATCACTTTGATGCATCAGTTCAAGGAACATGCACATATATTACGCCATCCAAGTCAATGGAAATAGCTGAATTGTATTATTTGTCTTTACGTGTAATTACTGCAACGCATGAAGGGTTATCGAATGACAGAGATAATGTGAGAATCAGCTCACATACCGAATTTCACTTGGACCCTTAAATGTGTAATCCTACATAGTATCCTTGTATAATTCAAGCAGTAGTCATATCTCATCTCATGTCATGTTAAGCATTACCTACGCTATATGTCTGTACTTCGAAAGATATCTCTTAGTTTAAGTCTTAGATTAGATATTAGCTATGACTATTCGTTCCTACATCGATCGTCAGTTATATCTTCACATTTAGTTTTAATTTACCACTGACTCGCGTCTCGATCGACAGTCACGTTTTAGTTTAAGTTTAGCTTAGTTTAATTTAAGTTTAGTTTAAGTTGAATAGCCTGCCTACGGAACCCGCCGATGCTGGACCCACGATTACCGCAATGCCTACTGGACTCCGCGCATCGAGTGTGCACCTACCTACGGAACCCACCGAGTCTCGTTCGACGGCGACTGCAGCGCCACAAGGACACCAAACTCAACAGAATGTCCAATCGTCTCCACCCTCACCCCTCGATGCGCGGGTGCTACCGCCCGCCAGTGTATCCTCCCCGACCGGGTTGTACAAGGGTGATCTTCACACTCTCTCCTGTTTTATTGGAACTGAGGACCTGTTGGAGGTGATGATTCGGTGGATGGCATAGTATTTGCGCATCCAGGAGGCCGAGGCCGAGATAAAGAAGCCATCCAACCAAGATACTGCCGCCTTAGAGCTCGCTGCGCACGGAATGCTCCAACCACCTGAGATTCCGAAGCCCTGGCTGTCTACGAGCCCTCTCGGGAAAGCCCTGCGCCAGAAGCGAGAATCTCCGCACAATAAGCAAGCGAAGAGGATGAAGCTCAGTGTGCCCGAACTTTAAATACACACTGCCACAAGGGAATCGACACAGGAAGCGCGCCCGACTATCTCGAGCGCGCCTGCACCCGCACCGGAGCCACAGAGGATCGCCACGAGCAACGCGGCGATTACCGCTTCAACTACAGGGCTACCTTCGAAACCGGACACCCGACTACGAAACCCTAAAACACCAATATCAAGCGACAGTGCTGCCACCACCACCGGCATTTTTCAAAGAACTGCCATCGTCCGATAGCCTGTGTGCGGTGCGGAACCAGCCCCATCCCGCACACCAATGTGAGCGCCCAAAAGGAGAATCGGCGACCTGCGCGAACTGGGGGGCGCCCACCCCTCAAACAATACACTACGATGTCCCGTTTTCAAAAGAGAAATCAGAAACCGCCGAGCATGTACCGTCGCTCGAACCGGTGATTTCGGGCACAGGACGGACAGCATCACGACCCAGTGATGGTTGAGGAGTCGGCCGCGAGTAGCCTAATAGCCCGCGTAAACAACCTGCCTCTACGAGGGAAAGCGGTCCAGAAGCCGAAGAAAAAGAAGTCCCCGCGATCGGCGAGCAAAATTCAGCAACAAGAACAGCTGGCCAAGAAATTCATCGGGCAGATTAAAGATGCCGCGATCAGGCAGGGACAATCCGGAACTGAAGGCGAGAAGGCCTGCATAGTGTTCCTGGAGAAGATCCTACTCCCCGGTAACTAAATTCACTATGGAGCATCCCGGTCACTCAATAGACCCATCCAGATCACTACCACCATTTATGCATTGGCGCGAACGCCAGACGGTCACGAGAATGGATTAACTAGCGCGCCAACGATGGCCAGAGAATGTTCGCATCCTTTGAACAGATAAAGACATTAGATAAGGGCGGCGAACGAAGCCACCTGAAGAGGAGCAACCCTGATATGGTATCCCCATACTCCGCAAGTAGAGCGAGAAAATTGCGATGACGGAAGAGCTAAGAGTATCTGTAATAGTAAATTTGTTATGCGTTTCTTTTTGCTATTAAATTAATTCATCTCATTACCCAGTGATGTAACAATATTTCAAATTTGAGGGGAAGGAAAAATCATCACCTCAATACACGTCATCAACAACATATAATAGGTCTTAACCTATGAAATTGCCGTTCTGCAGTACTGGCCATTTCAAATCAAAATAATTTTTGTTTGGCTAAGAATTCTAATTTCAAATTTATTTTATTTTAAAAACATGGAATTCTTTTTCCAAAAGTAGTCATTTGTTTATTGATTAGTGTTATATTTTCATCGCATTTCAATATTTTTTGTCATCACGGATACGTTAAAAATTCGAGTAATTATGTAATATGAGTACCGTCGTGGCAGCAACGCGACACAAGCGGCACGCAACATCAACGACGTTTACGGAGCTAACACTACAAACCAACGTTCCACCTATTATTGGTTTGCTCGCTTCCGTTCTGGGAATTTCGACCTGAAAAATGAACCTCGCGGTCGTCCGAAGACTTTGGTCGACAATGACGATTTAAAGGCGATTGTGGAAGCTGATGATACACAATCTACGGCTGAATTAACAGCAGCCTTCGACGTTAGCGTCAAAACAATATTGGTCCATTTGCGTCAAATTGGCAAGGTAAAAGAGGCTTGACAAATGGGTGCCCCACGAACTCAATGATCGCCAGTGCGAAGTACGCGTCGAGACGTGCTTTGCACTGCTCAACAGACACACAAATGAAGGAATTTTGAACCGCATTGTTACCTGCGATGAAAAATGGATTCTGTTTGATAACCGCAAGCACTCAGTAAGTTGGTTGGATCCTGGTTCAGCACCTAAACAATGCCCTAAACGAAAACTTACCCCTAGAAAAGTGATGGTCACTGTTTGGTGGTCTAGCACCGGTATGATTCATCACAGCTTCTTACCAAACGGGGTGAGCATTACTACAGATGTGTACTGTGAAGAACTGAACACAATGATGGAGAAGCTGGCACATCTCCAACCAGCATTGGTCAATCGCTCGTCTCCGCTGCTCCTGCACGACAACGCGCGACCTCATACTGCACACCAAACGGTCTCCAAGTTGCAAGAACTTGGGTTGGAAGTTCTCCGTCATCCGCCCTATTCACCAGACCTTGCGCCTACAGACTACTCCTTTTTCCAGAATTTGGATAATTCCTTGGCAGGAAAAAATTCAATAACCGAGATGCAGTACAAAATGCCTTTGAAGAATTTGTTGCCTCCCGTCCAGCTGATTTCTTTAAGAAGGACATCAATAAACTGCCACTACGTCGGTAAAGATGCATTGATTGCATGGGTGATTACTTCGATTAATACAAATAAAAAATACATGAAAAAAAATCGTTTAAATTTTTTCATACAAAACGGCAATTTCATAGGTAAAGACCTAATATCTGGCTTGTCCATTCATAGAAAAAATTAAAACTCCCTAAAAAAATTGTATTAATAATATTTTTTAAACAATTTTTATAATTTGCAAAAATGTATATAATATAATACATTGGTTGTTATTTAAAAACTAGTGAAGGTTCCCGGGTTCGTTTTGGTGCAACGTAAATTTTTTCGTAAGAATAATCACACAAACAAGTTTTATTTCTTACTCGTTAAATCTACTTTCAAGAATATTCCTTAAAATGACACACCGTAAAAGCTGTTTTGATTCAAATGCTCAAGGCGACTAAACTGGATAAGAATTAATATTATATTTGTTAAAATGGCGTAGCAAATATACTAAACTAAAATTTTGGCGTATGAAACCAATGAACTCTTTAAAAGCGTTTTACTGCTTCATAGAATTTTAAAAAAATTGATCCAAATGCTCAAGGCGACTAAACTGGATAAGAATTTATATTTGTTAAAATAGCGTATCAAATAAACTAAACTAAAATTTTGGCGTATGTAACCAATGAACTCTTTAAAAGCGTTTACAGCCTCGTAGAATGAAAACAAAAATCGCCAAGTAATGTCATACAAATTCCCAAAAAATAGAAATCAAATAGATCAAAGCATGGTGAGTATGTCGGTAGCGGAGAGTTTCCAGTCGTAACTCCTGAGTTTTAGATTGGCCTTTGTACGTTTTGTAGACGAGCGATATCGTGAAGAAAGATCGGACTACAAAGAAAAGAATAAAAATAGAAGAATTCTCCACAGCATACACCTCTGCAATATTTTTTGTACCAGGTCTGGAATGAACAATGTCAGCATCAATTTTCTAAACTTTTTTATCTTTGCAATTTAACGTAAATGAGTCAATTTCGTTTTATCACTTACGTTGAAGACTGATACTAATTCTGGCGACTTGCTGTTATCGAATTTCATACCTGGTCCGTCACAGGGCTCATTGTAGAAACCAAGCCGCATTGTATTGTAAAATCTTTTAGAACCCAAGCAATTGAACCTAAAACCCACCAGACGCGTGTTTACGATGTCTGGTCTATAGATTTTTTTGTATATATTGCATGCCATCTGTATCACGTTCGTATAAAGATGGAACTCGAAAATAAATCACAATTTCATTTTTCCATGGTCCCAGAAACAGTAATATCAAAGAAAACTCCAACGGAAAAAACAAATGACTAACTGTTTTTATTTTATTAATCTATTACAAATTATTTGTTTATATATATATATATATATATATATATATATATATATATATATATATATATATTAATATTTCAAATTAGAATTCTGAGTGAAATTAAAGATGGAAATATTTATACCAGCTAGTAAAAATAAGCAACTTCATAGGTACAGAGTATATAGACCTAATATCAAAAACATCCTCAACAGAAAACAATTTTCAACCCTCACATCTGACATATTTGCTTACATGCGTTCCAAGTCATGGTAGGTTAATTGTTTGACCGGTAGAATATCAATCCGATGTCCACAAGTACGAACCCCGACATCTAGCAACGAATTTTTCGGTATTCGCGTACTTTTACTAATTTAAATTGGTAACACTATCGGCTCACGGTGAAGGAAAACATCGTGAGGAAATCTGAACCTGAGAAATGTTCTTGTAGTACCACTGTATGTGGGAAAAACATAGAACTGTTGATTTCTCAGAGTTTGAAATTTCCAATACGTTGTGGGCAGGCGTGGTGATTATGCCCGTACCTTTCTTCGGGAAGATGCCTATGGCCCTGCAGTGGGTCACTTACTGGTTAATGATGATCGTGATGATTGCAACAGTACCTGATTTCATTTTAGAAATGATAAAATTGTATTCATACATCTACTATTCCAAACACAATGTTTTTATTTATGTTATCTAATAAATGAATCTCTCATAATTTCATTTGTACTCCAAACTTTTTTGTAAATTGAAATATTAAATTAAACAAACAAAAGCATTTAATAATACATTCACTCCCATTTTGACAACTTATTTTTTAGAATTTAAATGCATAATGTCTGTCACATTTATATAAAATTAGTGTCAATTTAGATAATTCTATTCACCTTTACAAAAAAAAACCCTAACGAAATATTGCCCGAGTAAAGGTTTCTCTTTTGTTTTATTTCTATGTACCGAACCCATTTCTAAATTAGGTTTCACTTGTAAGCGTAAATGAATGAGGTCTTAACTTGTCAATCTTAATGTATTTCGTGCGGTTGAAAAAGAAAAACAAAATACGTTTTAGTTACTATATATATTAAACAGTATTTGGGACCTCACAATCTCATATACGATAAATGCATTTAACTTTAAATATAGAAATAAAATAAACTTGAGCGACTTTTAAAAATTCTTATTTTGAGCTAACATTTAGTAACATTTATTTTTCGTAATCAAAAATGTCGTAGTGAAAATGACATTTCGACGGATTTTAAAATTCATGAAATTCGTTAACGAACTGTATAAAATTTTGTTCCTTATCTAAATTTAAAAAAATCACGTTATAAATTTTTAAAGAAACTAGGATTTTTGTAAGCGCTATATAATACTAATGAAAATGTGTAAGCAATGTACGTTTTTGCTTTATATTTTTTAATGTTAAGACATGAAGCAACGCAGATGAAATCTCGGGTATCAGCTAGTAAGCTTATAAATATATTTTGACACAAGGCACGAAAAAAAAATCAATCTTTTTCTACCACACTAATGTAATATATGTGGTACAGTTTTACCACTGAACTATGAGTTCTGTTAATGTATATGACTAGACATCTGAACCGATGGGAATCATATTTGTCACAGAGATAGCATGGCACCTGGCGAAGGACATATATTACTTTAAGTCCTGAATATACCGAAAAATACGTAGATAACTTTACGGGAATAACTAGTGTAACAATATAGTTCCTCAAAACTTTGGTCTTGAATACAAGACTGAATACAGTAGTACACGCTTTCGTCTGTGTTAATTCCGATTCAATTAGCCTTTCATGTCGTGAATACATATTGTTAATAACAATGTTTGTAATGAAAGTGATCATTCAGGCAAAATGGAGAGATAATTATTCACTCGCATAGTCCATTTTAGCATACTATTAGCTAGCATTATTCTGATACTCGCTTAGTTAACTACCAGAGGCATCTAACAATTTATGTAGAGAAATGGTTAAATTTATAGGGTAGTAAAAACACGATAATTTTGTTTGACTACATAGCGAACATGATACACTAAATATAGTATCGATCATATTTAGGCGTATTTAGCATATTTAGGCGCTAGACGTTCAATGATAGTAACTAAGCGCGGTGGTATTGGTTGGTTAGTTAGGTTGCAACTACGGTAAGCGTGGCTCTGGCACAAAGATTCTCTTTTAATTTGTCGCATTTCGTCGTCCTCGTACTGTTCTTAACATTTGGGAAAATGATGACTTGTAATTAGCATGCTCGGACATCGCGTCGATCCGCGTAGGTTCTAGTCCTTACGGATGAACAGTAGCTATCGATGAAGGTAACCTTAGCATGGTAGTAGAACTTTATAATATAAATTTTCACATTTATTTATAACTTTATAATTTTTGGAATATGTTGATTCGTAGGTTTGCTCGCTGCAGTGATGAAGTTAAAATCCAATTATTCAAAGCGTTTTGTCAATGTTTTTATACGAGCAGCCTATGGATCAGCTTCAGTAAGAGGACCATGAACGCATTGCGTGTCCAATATAATAATATTTTCAGAATGTTATTGGGAATACCACGATTTTGTAGCGCGTCAGGGATGTTTACAAATGCTAGGGTTGATGATTTCTATGCTTTAATCCGTAAGAGAATAGCATCCATCCTGGGTAGACTTCGCGATAGTTCCAATAATATAATGAGAACAACGGTAGACATGTACGACAGTCCTTTCATGAAGCACTGGATATCTGTTCTAATATAATAGTGTGATATTCATCTTTTCATCCTATTTCATATTCATATTAATATAGTAACTTATTTTTAAATTTACTACCAATTTATGTATTAGTATATAATTTGTTTTTGTTTTTGTGGACCCTTGTTGTCTTATAAATAAATAAATAATAATTATCTAAACCCACCTGGCTAGCTATCACACCCTCGAGTTAAAAATTATCGCCGACCAACTGTTGGTGTGTTTCAGCATCTGCCCTTGAGAGCCATTCCTTCTAGGTTTAACGTGTTAACATTTTGGACTACACCGTTATTTAACATCAGGTAAAATGGAGGTCAAAGGCTTATAATATACTTAGACTACATGTACTTGTACCTATAATGTATTTAAAAAATTAGGCACAGTGGTATAATTTTGTCATGCTACTTACTATAGAAGATTCGCCACTTTTGAGTTTAATACAAAAGTTGTACATAATGTTTCTATTATCCACTTTATCATACAAGTAATAATCAACATTTTTCATAAACTCTCGTTAAAGATATACGGCGAATACAATATTGTACTTGGAAGTTACAAAATATATTGTTATATTCTCTTTGAGATATTATTCCTCTGTACAGAAAATGTAAGGACGATAGTACAAATTCCGTTTCACATTTAATTTACTGACTACAGGTAAAGGAAAGATCCGCCCAAGATTGGTCGTCGATTCTACGCTTTTTTATTGTCAACTTGATGGAAAACCCTACCTTTCCCAGGCTCACATATCCGACCAATTGCGGGCAACGGATCAAAACAGGTATATCGTGTCAAACATTGTTTGACCTGCAAATGTAAATGCCCGATATGCTGTACAGGGACCAAGTGACTTTTGACAATCAACGAAACTAAAAGAAGTCTAGAGTTAATGGAGAGATTTTTCTGTGAAAGAATGAACGCAACTATATACGTCCAACTATAAATGTAGTAATATTTTGGCAAATATTAATGTATCGATCGTATGTATGTAATAAGTGATACGAGAGCTGATGTACCTTTAAGGGAGCAAGATAGAACAATAAAGATAGATGAAATATAAAATTATCACGGTTCAAGGCAACTGTTCATAACAGAATATAAATTATACAATTACGCGGTTATTACTTAATTAGATCTATTATACAAATCAAATACCAAATTAATATCTGAAATTGATAAACACTGACTTCGTTTCAACGACCGTCACTGAGAATTGTCACACCTAAATGTGTACTCAAGAATAAAGTTTTATATGTACCATAACTGGCCACAAAGTTATGCTATTTTTTTATCAAGTTACTAGCTATGACTTCAACTAGGTTCACGTGGAATTTCAAGTATTTACCCTTTTATTATATGTATAGATTACTCCAATTTTACGCGGACAAGGTTGCGGATGATTACAAATGTAAAGTTCATAAAATGGTATAACATTTTTCATGTAGAAAGCTATGAAAAATACAAGCCATTTTTTAACTGTTCGAGTAGAAACAAAGAACTCGAAGCTATATAGTGTAAAAATACTGAAATGAAGAAATAATTAAAAAAGAAAACAAATTAGATAAAATAATACTTGAATTAATTGTCCTGTATGATTATTACCTAACATCCGTAATTTCGTCTACATTTTTTTTTATAATATCACTACATATTATAAATCAAAGTTCGCGATAAACTCAAAAACTACTGAATGGATTTTATTATCAGGACAGGACATCGTCTGCCAAGCCCGCTAGTATTTTATATAACAAAACAAAAATATATTTTGCTCACGAAATTTCTTTGTAAACAATGTTATCCGTTTACTTCTCCTCTCCTGTGTATATGCACCATACACTTATCCCGCTTTTCTGCGATAAAAAGACACACATTTGCTAAAGTATAGTACTTGTTAAACTCTTAGATTCTTTAAACTTTAATAACGGTACATTAAATGAAACTGTCTTGATATTTTTTTAGATAATGACCATATATATAAGAAGTAAAACTAAAAAAAATGATCAAAATCTGCCGGTAGTTTGTTTTGTGTGACGCGCGCGCAACTGCTGACTTCCATTGTTTTATCCAAATAAATACCTTTAAACAATTCAATAACTATTACTTAGCTAATCATAGGCTTATTAATATGAAGTTGTTTGATAAAGTTACAATTATAATTAAAAGTTTTCTTCACAAAACGAGAATGATCGAGTTTCGCGAACAAAGGTACTTCACAGACTAATTACCCAGTTTCAATGCCACTCAATACTGAAATATTAACTTAACGAGGGACGTCCGTAAAACATTATAATACTTTTTAAAACTGCCACTTGTTAATGAGTGAAAAACTTCAATAATGCGGCAAGAAGAATAAACTGGCTTATCCAAATAAAACTTGTTCTCTTATAGCAAAGGAAAATTAGTTGTTGGTTTGTAACGAGACTGTGTCTACACGTTCTGTGAATGGCGCAACTGTTGAACGCTTTTTGCATTTATAATAAAGTCTTTGCCATTGCCGGACACGTTTCATCTCTCGAACGAAGAAGCCCAAATTAAGTAAGATATTCTAAATGAACCTCGAAATTTAAATTTGTCTTACGCAATGGCGCTGAGCGGTGTAATTTAATTTTTTACTTTCTTCTGCTTACATTAAGTAATTTCTTAAAATGTATTTGTTTATAAACATAAACATGTCTCGTTTTTGCAATAGATATGAAAGACATGGTAAAAATAACGCTATATTTATACAAATACAAAATGATTGTTTATTTGAAACTATCATTCATCATCATTATCTTCTTACGCTTATCTCACCTAAATAGGGTCGCCACGATATGTTTTTCTCTTCCATTCTCCCCTGTCAGATGTCATCTCAGTATTCACACCTTTTATGTATATATCATTTTTCACACAATTTATCGATACCTTTTTTTTGACTTCCTCTGCTCCTATAACCATCAACCTTCATACTTAAAACTTTTCTAGTTACATGACTTTCATCTCTTCTTATAATATGCCCGTACCGTATTAACCTATTACTCCTCAACTTCTCTGTCACTGGTGCTATTTTCAAACTTCCTCTAATGTGCTTATACTTAATCCTATCTATTCTAGTTACACCACACACTCATCTTAACATTCTCATCTCTATCACATGTAATCTTCCCTGGTCCGTCTTCTTCCGTAATCTTTGAAACTCTTATTGTCAATGAAAAAAAACTTTTTGCGTCTTATATAATGATATATTTATTAAAGCACGTTATAGGTTATTTAACATCACGCTATAACCCTTAGGAGTAGATTATATCATCATAAAAATCGTAGGTCAGAAGTACGCTAAGCAAAAATGAAGTGTTAGTACGAATAACTCATGTAACGCGGCGCGGGATATTGGAGGTCGAAAGGCGGTTGGTCATCTGACAAGAACCGGACATTATCGAAAAGGACCGAACTACTGATATCTATAATGACGGCGTTGATATCAAATCGACATTTTAATAATTAAACGCAAGTGAATAAACTATAAACATCTAGTAATATAGTTTAAATAGACTAGGTCACTGTCTATGTGGAGATATGTATACCCTACGATATCCACCTAAATGCAATTTAGTTATAGTTGACAATAGCCTAGAATATCGCAAGACTTGTCATTGCAACGCTCATCTGAAAATTGTTGGATAACGTCGTTGTCTCACGTTGAAGATTTAAGTCAAGAATATATTTTATTCATTCATACGTTTTAAAAATAAGAACCTACACTGTACTATTTCATCTAAAACTATTATCTAAAACATCTAAAACTAAAAAGCTCAAAGCAACGGACTTGTCGAGACCCTCGACGATACCGTATTTAAAATATGTAACCTAAAATTCTACTATTTCTTATTTTATGAATACTATATTTTTCAAGGTCTCTTCTTTTGATATGCAATAAAGCAAGAAAGTTCTAAAAGTCGATATTTAGTACAATAATTTCTTCTGTATGATGTCGACTATAAAAGTACTACGGTAAAAGTTTAACTGGTTTCATAGTTCATAGTTTTTTATCATCAAATAATTTGTAATTTTACTACTTATTTTCATTTTTTCGCCAACGTTAATGTAAATTGAAAGAGTAACATACAAATTTACATTAGCACTTATAATATTACCTAGGATTATGTTCAAAATTCTTTGAAAAGAGAATTATAAATAAACTAAAGCATGAAATAAAATGTTATGAAAATTTTCAAAGGTTCATTTTCTTTGCTTATAAATTTATTTGTAAATAATTGCGACCTACCATTTAATTCTCCCTTCATTTGTTATAATAAAATATCAATCTATCTACAAACAAATCAGTTTAATAAAATGTCCACTTACTGGTCTCTGGGAGACGATGTATTGAATACACGACGGCTTCATGCACCTCTGGAAGGGTAACTGGAGTTGTCCGAACCCTTTCCTCTTCTGCACTCTTCTCTAAACTCTGTAGGTATATTGAATATACGTTCGCCGTGCACCGTATCTAGTAAAACAAAACCAAATTTTAATTTATAAATTTAGTTGCATTAATCTACGATAACTTATTCTTTAATACAAATAATGGATTTTATATTACGAAACTCTTTTATACATAAAACATATTTTTTCATGTTGCATATTCATATAGATCTAAATATATTAAATAAATAATCGGATACAGTTTTTAGTTGTTATAAATAGTTATGAAAATGATTTTTTTTATAAAATTGCGTTTTTTTCCGGTAATCCGACAATATAGATGACTTAAAAAGGAAAATTAACTAATTAGTAAATTTTATCCAAGTCGTTAGAGCTGTTTCAGAGATACACAAAATAAATTTATATATATAAAGGTATTTAACTAGATAATTAATTTAAGGTATTTAATTAGATAAAGGTTAACTACAATATTCTACTTAAAGTTTTATTTCACAAATTTTCTTTTACAAAAAAAAAACACATAATTTTTGTATTCACATTTTATTGGAGATTCTTTGTATATAGTACTAATTTCATAAACAATGAGTTTAATTTGGATACTGTAAAAGACTAATATATTTAATTATTATACCGAACTCGTTTAATTAGATCAGAAATAATGGTTTGCATGTCGTGTTCAACATTTTTAATTTTCTTTGTCACGTACATTGTGCTTCATTACATAGTATAAAACAAAGTCCCTGTCTGTGCGTCTGTCTGTCTGTCTGTTCACGACAAACTCAAAAACTTCTGAACGGATTTGCATGCGGTTTTACCAGTAGATAGAATGATTTATGAGGAAGGTTTTAGTATATAATTTGTCAAGGATTTTTTATATAATCAGGGTGGGCCAACGTCTGCCGGGCCCGCTAGTTAAATATAAAACTATTATTTACAGATAGCGAGGTTTAGTTATTTCTGTTATAAAAGAAAGTACTGCATAAAATTTGTTAATATTTAACGGGATAGGTAAAGATAATGTGCTGGTAGTCTTTGTCGTTTACAGTATTTACCTACAGTAAAGTAATATATTATAAAAAATCATGTAGTTTTCTATTTTTAGGCACAAAAAAGAAAGAAACGATAAAAACGTTTCCTTCTACAATATGTAAAGTTAAGGAATGATAGCTTGTTTTTTGAATTTAGTGGGTTTCGCTCAGAGATCATTCGGAATTAGCAATATAAAGGGAGAGAGGAGTGATCGCAATTTGATACGATTCACTACTCTTTCCCTTGACGTGTTTCATTAGCATTATATAAAAGTCACCAAGATTTGTCAGTCATAATTTAGATGCAAGTGAGAGAGTCGTGGTAATTTCAAAATGATTTACATGCAAGTCAGAAGTATAATTTCGTGATACTTATATATAAATGTAAATTAAAAACAACGCTATGTTAAGTGTATAGTTTCTTACTTTACTTTCTACATCTATTGACCTATCCAAAAATGAGTGGAGAGTAAAAGTTTGAGAATACGGATTATACTATTAAGCATTTTTTTTTGTTTTGACACCTACAACTCAATGGTCAATCTATTTAAGAATTAAGGGTATTAGCACATAACTCTATAAATATTATCATGATTAAATTTCTTAATCTTACGGTAATCTATACCTATATACATTTAATAAAACTGTAACTAGGCCAAATCTGTACATGAAATATTAAAAAAAAAATTATAATAGGGGTAGACTTTGTTATCGATATAGAAGCCAAAAAAAACCTTTTGCAATTTTTGTCTGCTGTCTGACCCAATGAACGCGTATCACTCTGAAAGTACTGAACCCATTTTGACGAAACTTGACACATTGATAACTAATATTAGGATACTTTTGTCCCATAAAACGCAAGAGGTTCTTCAGGATATCGGATGAAAGTGAAAAATTTGTAGTTAATAATATTCTTGACCAATTTTGGTAAATTTTCTTTGTTCTTATTTATATATAGCAGGCAGATTAGTTAAAAATTAAAGCTATACTTCATATCACTGTGCTTCTTAAGAAAAAGAAATAACAAAAAAAATGTCCGTTGGGTACCAAAAGAACGCCTTCGTCGGCCCGTACAATGTACATATACAGTATATGACGTTTCTATGCGTAATTATCAATCACAGGTGAAAAATATGTGTAAACGTAACTGTCACTTATATTTATTTTATTATTGTTACATTTATTTTATTGTATATGGTGACGCCGCGGCGATGTCGACGTCACCGTAGGGTGGGGTGTGTGCGAGGCTTTCTATGATAATTTAAGTGGACTGTATATGCGGGGTTGCTATATTTGATATTCAACTATTGCGATCAGTTACGACTAGGGAGACAAGGGTAGGAAGGAAACTTGGCACATACCTCGCGGCGATGCAGTCTCCACGTGGCTAGCCGGCTAGGTGTTTCTATACTTGTTGTTTATAATATATGTCGGCACGTATGTAGCGATGCGTTTATTTCTCACTTGACCATGCGAAAACTGAAAATGTTAGCATGCGGTGCGGTACGACACAACAATCACGATGCGGCGCGCAAACTACACGACGATAGCAGTCGAACTAGCACAATGGCGGCAACAGTCGAACACTGGCGGCCGCAATCGAAACTAGCGGCGCGGGCGTCGCGATACCGAACTAGCATGTACCAGGAAAAGGTGATTGGGCAAGGCTAGAAAGGTGGCGTGACCTGATCGCAATTAATTGGTCGGGCTTCAAAGTGGCGCGACCTAATCCATAATGCGGGAATTTCTATACTAAATTTAAAGCGGCGCAACCAGTATAAAAAATGTTTGCTAAACAAAGGTGACAATTTTTTTTCTAAAACATAAACATAGATAATAGTTACATTGCATTGTAGAAAATGAATCTCAATTAGAGTTCTGTCAGTACGTGTGTTGTGTCGATACTTGACAAAATTAGTTTTCTGAATATTTTTGAGTCTTGAAGTAGGCTCTATGCGAATAATGAACGGGCGCAAAGTTGAGCGGCACAGGAGCAACCCCAAGGGGTAATGGGAAGACATTTATCGGCAATATATGTATATTCTATATAAGCTTATTTTACAAGATTTTTCACATATCAACTGGGTATATGTTTGCGTAAGTCCTTGGATAGTTTGAATTCACACATGGAAGCGGTAGATGTCGCTTCAATCGGATTTATAGGTTTTTTAGATTTTTTGCGTTTAAAAATACAATTGAAACCGCTAATAGCCGATGCAGACGAAGATGCACGGATCAGCTAGTAATAAGTAAGGGAGCAATTCGTTGTGTACAAACTTAAATGGTATACAAACGTCTCTAACGATTTAGATGATATTTTTATACGTAGAGATAATTTGTTTAGAGACCCTTGAGAAAATTCATTTTTACACAATTCTGAAAGACGTTAGATGAAGCTCGACTCCTTAGTTATCTTAAAACTACAATATTCGATAACTGAGTAACAAATTTCATGTATATATCAAGAGCTGGTGAACTTCAAAATATTCCCTTACCATAATTGAACGTACATAATTTATTGACATAAAATAGACACTTCTCTCGCATATTCCTGATATTTTTGTATTATAAAAATGATATGAAAAAGCCCAAAGTAATATGAGGGATATATTGAGGACTAGAATGTCATGGAGAAACGTAATTTTTGCCCTTATGCGTATGTGCCTAGTGACACGCAACCTTGTCCTATTTGCAAATAAAAATGATAAAAGTAACAAATGTTAGTTTATATATATATATACTGAAAATACAGTTCTTGTGGATACAACCACGTCAAAACTAGCGAACGTATTGGTATATAACTATAGCCATTCGATGCAGATTTTTTCGTAGATGGTTCTAGACTACTTATTTTTTTAATTTGATTGACTCTGCCAATTTCTAATGCCAAACAAAACGGGTGGGAATCAGCCAATCTTTATATATAAATTTCTTCTGTACGTGTGTATGTCACTGAACTCCTCCTAAACGGCTGAACCGATTTTGATGAAATTTTATGTGCGTGTTCGAGTGGATTGGAGAATGGTTTAGATTTACAATTGCACCCGGTAGGTGGCGCCGCAGTTGTCTTTTAGGATTTTCTTTTATTATCAAGGCAGAACAACGTCCGCCGGAGCCGCTAGTATAAAGATAAGATTATACAAGATGTAATCATGTTATGTCTACACTATTAAACACACAAAAAAAGAAAATGTATGGATATGAGAAAAAATACAATGTTAATCATATTTTTACTGGTTTGGTTGTACTGGTTTACCTTAAAATATCTGCGACCGCAACTTCATCGGAGTTCTAAAGAATTAGTATTAGATTTTCTGAAGTACATTTACTATTGTTACACATTTAGACCAGATTTAGATAAATAATGTATAGAACATATAAAAAAAGGATTTGTTGTTTGTCCTAGCTAATATCTGAAATTGTTACGCCGATTGCAACAACAGAGGACTTTTCGAAACATTATCTTACGCTATGTTATGATTCCAAGGGTGCTATGGTGAATATATGTTATTACCGATCTGCCCCGGCTCTGCCTGAGTGCAATGTATTTATATTGTATCAAAAACATTTAGACAAATTTTTTGATACTTTTTGATTTAAATGGTTACGCCGATTGCAACAACAGAGGACTTTTCAAAACATTATCTTACGCTATGTTATGATTCCAAGGGTGCTATGGTGAATATATATTATTACGGATCCGCCCTGGCTTTGCCTGAGTGCAATGTATTTATATTGTATCAAAAACATTTAGATTAATTTTTTGATACTTCTATATTTTCACAGTGCTACGTTTACACATTACTATATGTTTATCATAATAGTAGAAGCTACGTAAGAATCTTAACACAAAAACCTTGTTTTAAGGATTTATGGTAATGGCATTTTTGATCCACATTAAATGTCAAACATAACAAATTCATATTTATTTTTAATTTTTTGGTGGTTTTTTGGCCGCAACTAGAAAAAATAATTTAAATGTGTTATATGTTTTCGTTTTTCTTTATTATTAAAATTATAATGCTATAAAACACTTCCTCTTATATTGTACATCTTGCGTTCTCATCTAGCAGGGTTTATTTAAATTTTTGTACATCATACTCAGTTTTGTTGGCCCTAAATAAAAAAATAGTGCGTGGAGTCCCTCCGTGCAGAAGAAGTGAAACTTCGTAATGTGGAAATTAAAATAGGAACGGGTAGAAATTGATTTTTAGTGAAATCATATTATTTCTTTAAGACAAACTTTATTAACATACGAAATGTTTGATTATTTTTCTCGCTTTGTCTCTTTCCATTCCCCCTCCCCAGGAGCGTTAAACGTTTAACGCAACCTTGTTGAAAGTCACATTAGAAGTTTCACTTAAATAATAATCAAACATTTCGTATCTTACTTTAGTTATCATAATCCCATTGTAAATTTGGATATTTCTCCACTCGAAATTGATAATTAAAAGATGAGATCAATTGTGAACTGTAAGCAATGTTAATCAATTTCTACCCCTTCCTATTTTCATTTCCACATTAAGAAGTTTCACTTATTCCGCGCAGAGGGACTCCACGCACTATTTTTTAAATAATATATTAGAATATAAAAATGATTAGTACTGTCAGTTATCCTTAGGAGACAGATATATCCCACCGTCAACTTTCCTATAGGCATTAAAAAAAATGTATATTCTATTATTTTTATCTATCACATAAGCTTTTGACAGTGTTATCAGCGTGAGCGCTCGAAAATTACATCTCACGACAACATAAGAATACATCGAGTTTTCTCTGCTTTATGTTAATACTAGCTGACCCGCCAGACGTTGTCCCGCCCTGCTTATAAAAAAATCCTTGACAAATTGTATATAAAAACGTTCCTCATGAATCATTTTATCAACTGGTGAAAACTGCATGAAAATCCGTTCAGTAGTTTTTGAGTTTATCGCGAACAGACAGACAGACAGACGCGGTAGGGGACTTTGTTTTATACTATGTAATGATAATTTACCTTATAATACATACTAGCTGACCCGTGTCCACTTCGTTGGGCGGTAAACATTTATAAAAAAACTACTTTTTGTGACTTAAATATAAAAGTTACACATATGCTGTCGCTGACTTTTTTGTCAAAGAAATAAAGTTCTACAATTTTTCTCTGGAACTCAATCATATATCTCTCATCGTTAAGATAGCGTTCGAAAGAAACCGTTTCGTTCGACCTTTTATTCTCCGACTTACTTTGCAAATCCGACTACCACAAAAATGTCTTTTCATTTTTCGGGTTAATATATTTCGGTTTATTGCCTATGACACTCAGAAATAACGTAATTTCTATTGGTAAAAGAATTTTCAAAATCGTCTTCGTAGTTCCAGATATTACCGCCTACAACGTCACAGACTCACAAACTTTACCTCTTTATAATATTAGTATAGATAAACCTTGCGAAATAAATAATCATGAGAACCGCATTAAAACCCGTTGCGTAGCTTAAAAAAACTAAAGTTACACACAGACAGACAAGAAAACATTTTTATAACATATATAGCATACAATTTTCTTCGTAACTACGCTCTGTGTTTACATGTATACATATAAAATTACAAAAAGTAATTAAATAAAATTAAGTTAAATTTTATGAGTTTTATTTACACATAAATAAATAAATCTTGTATTATCAAATCGTGTCTTATATGAAAATAGATTACACTTAGTTTTCTACTCAGAGTTCCTCGGAAAATACACCCAGAGAGCTTTCGTAATGAATTTGTTTCGTCCATCTGGCGTACTTTTGTAACATCTGCGGCTTGTAATTTACGTAATACCTATGAAGATGAAGAATAAAACCTCCTTTCCGACTGGCAAGGTGAAAGTCGACTACATAAATTGTTCCCTACATAGATATCTTCTTACTTTTTACTATCCAACGTAAAACAAAGAATAAAGTATTCTTGGTGAGGCGGATGTCCTGCCATCTAGTTTAATAATGATCAGATGTGTCGATACGGGGGGGCGACTTTGTCCTTTGACATAAGTACAGCACTCCGCTTCGCGAAACTGTAAAGACACCCGCCCGCTTGCCATCGCGTGCGCATTAATTACGCACAATAACTGCTACACCGCTATATACCTTGTTTAAACCGCTTTAGTTTTAAGTGTAATAAAGAACTATTGCCGCTTCTTTCACCGCAAAATAAACATTACATTGTATGTGTTACGTGTGTGAGCGATCTGGTGGCCACCAACACTGTGATACACGTGATTTGTGGACGTGCGAGGACCAGGCAGCCGCATCCAGCAACTGGGTAAGCGAAAGTGCTTTATATACCTCCCAGTATCGATCACATATTCTCACATACTCAGAGATAGACAAAGTTAGTCTGACACGCATCCACGTGTTCAGACATAATAAGTTCTCACACCGCACGGTGAGCACGGCTATTTACACGCCTGCCCCACCAAAGTTAGATGGTCCTTACGAGCCTAGGATAGATCCTAGCTTCATTTTTACAAAAATATTCATCCCGCAAACATAATAATCATAATATTCCGGTGTCGTTACATACTTTGTACGACCGCCCGCTACTACCCTACATTTTGTATTTTTTTTAAATTAGTATATATTATCATCTTACAACCCATTATAATGGCTCTTAATAAGCCTGAAATCGAACTTAATCAGCTTATTGCTAAAAAAGAAGCTATTTTCGAAAGAATGAATCGTTTATTTGTCTCATCAAAAAATATTTCGAATTACGATTCACGCTCAAATGAGATATTTTTAGCACAATCTGAGTCTATTACGGAATTGTACAGTAAGTTTGAAACAATAATTGATCAGATTAATGAGTTACAGTTTAAAATTAATAATACCCCGCCAGACTACTCATGCTTAAATTCCATTGAGGATTTGTATTCGAGTATCAAATATAAACGTAATCTCATACTTGCAAACAGTAAAACATGTGCATCCGATCAGAAAAAGAGTACTGTAAAATTACCACCTATCCAATTACCATCATTCGATGGAAAAATGGATAACTGGCCAATATTCTACGAAATATTTCGTAATAATGTGCATTTGAATACCAATCTGACCGATGCGCAGCGTGTGCAGTATTTAATTAGTAATTTAACTCAAGATGCTTTAAAATTAACAGCCGGTATTGTTCCTTCAGGGGATACCTACAACATAATATGGGATAGTCTTGTCAAAAAATACCAGGATAAACGTAGTTTAGGTGTTCACTATCTCAATAACGTTCTGGATATAAAAGGTTGTATCGGTACTGCCGGTAGTTTAAATACTTTTATAGAAAAATATTCCGCGTCTGTCGCTGCATTAAAACTATTAGACATTCCCGACCTATTAGACTTTGTTTTGTTACATTGTGGCATGAGAAAAATTGACTCCCAAACACTACAACAATTTGAGAATAGTGTTAGCGGGAAAGAACTACCTTCCTATAATGAATTTATATCTTTCATTCGGGATTATGTTAAAATACTCGAACGCTCACATATTCATAATTATCATACAGAACCGCGCGCAAAGTCTAGTATAGTTAATAGTCGTAATATACAAAATCGTACTTCTAAATCTTTCATCTCGAGTAATCAATCGGCTTCTGTAACACGCTGTCAGCTGTGCCACAACGGTGAGCATCAGCTATTTCATTGTTTAAAATTTAAAAATATTAACACACCGCAAGCTCGTTTCGAATTTATAAAATCAAAACGTGGCTGTGTCAATTGTTTAAGTTTATCTCACTCATTAAGTAAATGTAACTCGCGTAATGTTTGCAAAATTTGTAAAAAACAACATCATTCCTTATTACATTTCTCAAATGATTCTCCGCGCGTGCAGACGACGCCGCCGGCGCCGAATCGAACCACTGCCGTCCACCTGGCGGCCGAGCCCGCGAATTCGATAGTCACTATGTTGCCGCACGATGCTACGCGCTCTGTCTCGCTTAGCGTTGGCGATCGTTCACAGAATAGGACGACGATTCTCTTATCAACTGCGCAAATCTATGCATATTGCAATAATAACAGACAAAAGACCGTAGTCAGGTGCTTAATAGATAACGGTTCACAAAATAATTTAGTTACGATGGATTGTTGTAAACGTTTGAACATACCTGTAAATAAATTAAATAATTCCTTTTTGCAAGGTGTTGGTATGACGTCACGACCTGTGCTCGGTTTTGTTAACTTTACTATAGAATCACGTATTAATCCTAATTATAAATATTTTATTCACGCTTTGGTGATAGATTGTATTACTGATAAATTACCCGCCAATTTTATTGACTTAAACTGTGATATGTCGTATTTACAAAGTTTACCGCTTGCCGATTTAAGCTGGAATATACCAGGAGTAATTGACGTTGTTCTCGGTGCCCAATTATTTCCATATATTTATTTAGGAGATAGGGTTCACTCAGACAATCGTGCACCGCCCGCCTTATTAACTACTTTCGGTTATATATTTATGGGAGACATTTCGAGTCAGTGTGACGCGACTCCTAGTACTTCATTCACCGCGCTTACGAATAGTGATATAGAATCAGGTTTGCATAAATTTTTCGAGTTGGAAGACATTCCATCTCAACGCTTTAATAGTCCAGATGAGTTAGATTGTGAAAATATTTTTGATTCTTCAGTTTTATTCAAAAACGGCCGATATTTTGTCGATTTACCTTTCTCGCGAAACCCGTCTGAACTGGGAAATTCTCGCGGAGTGGCGCATCGTCGACTGCTTGCGCTCGAGCGTAAGTTCACTCACATGCCAACCCTACGCGAAAATTATAACAAAATAATCGCCGATTATATATCTCAGAAGTATTTATCTGAGGTACCATATACCGAATTATTCGAAGAGGGATATTATATACCCCATCACGCTGTTCTGAGATCGGATAAGAACACCACTCGGGTGGTATTAGACGCTAGTGCCAAAACTCACTCAGGGTTGTCACTCAATGACGTTTTACATGTCGGACCTAATTTACAAACAGACTTGTTTTTATTATTGCTTGATTTTCGTACGTTTCCTATAGCTATAACCGCAGACATTAAACAAATGTTTTTACGTATTGGTGTAAATGAGCATCACCGTAAATACTTACGAATTTTATTTCGTTTCGACGATAAAGAGTCTATACGTACCTATAATTTTAACCGCGTTCCTTTCGGATTAAAATCTAGTCCTTATCTAGCTATGCGCACATTACGTAAACTAGCGTGTGACCATAGTGACCGCTTTCGCGAGATTTCTAAATTGGTAGAAACTCAATTCTATATGGACGATTTTGTCTACTCCGTTCCTGATGAACAGATTGCAATGAGTTTATCTCGTGATCTAATTGAATTATTTAAAGAAGGTTCCTTTGATCTTATCAAATGGACTAGCAACTCAACCGCTTTATTGGAGACTCTTCCAGAGTCACACCGCTCTCCAGTTGTTATTTCCGCCATGGATAATAACATCAATAATTTTAAAATCCTTGGTTTAACTTGGGAACCTACGAGTGATTATTTTTCTCTGACGACCGTTCCTCTGGATAGTAAATGCACAAAGCGGACGATTCTATCGCTAGTGGCCCGCTTGTTCGACGTACTTGGCCTTGTGGCACCTGTTGTACTGTACGCTAAAATTCTTATTAAGGAACTTTGGTTAGCTAAAATAGACTGGGATGAAACTCCTCCGGAGTCCATCATCAGTCGCTTTTCCACCTTTGTGCACGATTTTCCCGCACTCTCTTCTCTAAATATCCCGAGACATATTGGCGTATTTAAAGAATCTGTAGTGAATATCGTAGCCTTTTGTGACGCCAGCTTCAGTGGTTATGGTTGCTGTATCTATTTACACATCACCGACCCTGAAGATCATATCACCGTTCGGCTTTTATGTGCAAAATCCAAAGTTTCACCCGCAAAAATAACTACACTAGCTCGATTAGAACTTGTTGCTGCTTTTCTACTGTCTAAGCTGGTTCGCATGGTCCGTGAAAGGATTTCAACTCGCGTACCTATTGCAGGTGTTTATGCTTTCACGGATTCTACTATAGCTCTCTCGTGGATCCATTCATCTCCCCATAGATGGTCTATTTTTGTAAGCAATCGTATTGCTAAAATTCAGGACAATCTATCCGCCGCTTGTTTTAATCACGTATCGGGAAAAGAAAATCCTAGTGATTGTCTCTCACGTGGTATGCTGCCTTCTAATTTAATTGCTCATTCTCTATGGTGGAACGGCCCCACTTGGCTTCATCAACCTATAAACGAATGGCCCTTAAAATTCACTCCGGCTGATTGTGAGACATTACCGGAATTTAAATCAAAAACCTTCGTTGCTGAAACTATGAATTCTGAATCACTTCATACATTAAACACTATAGCCAACCGCGTTTGTTCATGGAATAAACTATTACGTGTATTCGTTTGTATACTTAAATTCACCAAGAGATTACATGGTCAGGATTCTGTTAAAAATATTGCAACTGCTGAAAATTATGTTATCCGAATCGTCCAAAACATTCATTTTTCTGATGACATTCGTTTGCTTAAATCTGGTGAACTTCCATCCAAGAAGTTGCGCAGTTTGTCAGTTTTCATAGATGAAAACAGTATTTTACGCATCGGAGGTAGACTATCTAAGGCTGATCTGCCTTATGAAGCCAAGCACCCCGCACTTTTACCTAAACGTGACCGCATTGTTGATCTCATTATTGATCACTATCATAATACTTATTGCCACACTGGCCCCGGGCTATTGATATCCATAATAAGACAACGGTTTTGGATATTGGATGGTAGGACAGTTATTCGTTCTCGCTGCCGCAAATGCAACATTTGCTTTCATTTAAATCCTACTCACCCAACACCCAAAATGGCTGATCTGCCGGGATACCGCGTCCGTGATGCTAAAGCCTTTGTACATACCGGAGTAGATCTCGCTGGTCCTATTGCTTATATACCTACTCGCCGCAGAGGTCAACATTCACAGAAAGTATATATATGCTTATTTATATGTTTGGTAACAAAAGCTATACATATAGAACTTGTATCGGATCTCACTTCTGAGGCCTTTATTTCCGCCTTCAAAAGATTTATTTCTCGCCGCGGTCCAGTGTCTGTTATGTACTCAGATAATGGTACTAATTTTATTGGCGCTAAGGCGCAGCTTAATGAAATTTATTCTTTTTTGCAAAACTCGACTGTCCAATCTGACATCAAACAGGAGCTTCTTAAAACCCGCATTAAGTGGACTATGATACCGCCACGCGCTGCACATTTTGGAGGTCTTTGGGAGTCAAATATTAAAAGCGTTAAGACTCACTTGTATAGAGTTATAGGAAAGCAGCTTCTCACGTATGAGGAACTCTTAACCGTAGTTACTCAAATAGAATGTCTCCTAAATTCTCGACCACTTATCGTTTTATCGTCAGATCCACATCCGGATGTGCTCACGCCGTCACATTTTTTAATGTCCAGTCCGCTTACATACTTGCCTTCTTCTGAACTGACAGAAGAAAGCATGAATTTGACGAACCGCAAAAAACTGTTAGACCAGCTTGTGTTATCATACTGGAAAAGATGGCGTATTGAATATTTGCACACGCTGCAAGTTCGTCAGAAATGGTGCACACCTGCTCGACCTGTAGAGATTGGTACTGTCGTTCTCTTAGGTCAAGATAATGTACCTCCTTTAACTTGGCCATTAGGTATTATAAATGAGGTATTTCCTGGTTCGGATGGCATAGTTCGAGTTGCATCAGTTAGAACAGCGTCAGGTACATATAAACGTCCTGTCACTAAGCTGTACCCTTTACCAACTCAATAGAATAATTTATTAATACTCTAGTATTTTCTAAGTGCATCTTACTTTAGCCTAGATTTATGTTTATATTATACTCAAATTAGATTTTGTTGTTTTAAACTTTTAATCAACATTACACCGCTATTCATTGTATAACAAATTGTTTCAAACTACTGTCAACCGTTCTCTTATATCTTTCATACCGCTATAAATATAAAACTTCACAACTTAGTGCATTTCCACTCCCATAGCTTCCTAATAGTGTAGATAATAATTTTTCTTTGAAAGCTCGAAGCTTTCAAGGCGGGGAGCATGGTGAGGCGGATGTCCTGCCATCTAGTTTAATAATGATCAGATGTGTCGATACGGGGGGGCGACTTTGTCCTTTGACATAAGTACAGCACTCCGCTTCGCGAAACTGTAAAGACACCCGCCCGCTTGCCATCGCGTGCGCATTAATTACGCACAATAACTGCTACACCGCTATATACCTTGTTTAAACCGCTTTAGTTTTAAGTGTAATAAAGAACTATTGCCGCTTCTTTCACCGCAAAATAAACATTACATTGTATGTGTTACGTGTGTGAGCGATCTGGTGGCCACCAACACTGTGATACACGTGATTTGTGGACGTGCGAGGACCAGGCAGCCGCATCCAGCAACTGGGTAAGCGAAAGTGCTTTATATACCTCCCAGTATCGATCACATATTCTCACATACTCAGAGATAGACAAAGTTAGTCTGACACGCATCCACGTGTTCAGACATAATAAGTTCTCACACCGCACGGTGAGCACGGCTATTTACACGCCTGCCCCACCAATTCTAATGATATTTAATTAAAGTAATATTATTTCAACCGTTTATAATCTCACTTTTGTGATTCTGCCTTGTAGAGATTTTAATTAAATACTTCACAGACAGTTGTTAAAGCTGCGTTTGAGAAAGAAGTATAAAATATTAAATACTTTTTGTAATCTATCTACACAAGAAAACATATAAAAATATAAAATGAGGTTTACTTTACGTATAAAGAAAGTTTAAACAGTTTTCATTGCCCATTATGTCTATCTTATAAACTGCCTCAAGCATTATCTCCTTTAATGTTCTATTTTAAGCTGTCAAAATTGAACAGAAACCTCACTTTTGCCGTTAAATTACCAAAAAAAAACCTATAATCCTTGTAAGAAAATTAGGTTAAGTAATAAAAGAAACGATACCGTAACTAGATCCTTATTATAATAAGCATTGTGAATATTTCTAGAATTGCAACTATTTTGAACAGCTTTCTTAAGCTGGCAGACTTCGGTAAAGAAATGTAATAATAAGAATACCTGTATGTGTTTATACTACACTCATATATCTAAAAAAAAGTCTTAGCACTGATTAGTTGTTTTACTCGTATTTACATTAAATTTAGCATAATTTAAATAGCTGGAATCTACAATCCCCTCCAAACTCATTGACCAAACCCTTTGAATATAGATACGCAGATCACAATTTATTACAGCGTTTATTTATAAATACGTTACATTATACGCATAACATTAAGACTATATCAAAGAATAAGTGGGCTATATTCAGAGCTGCCAAAAAGATTGACGAAGACTATACCAACATCGCGTCCTAGCAGCTGCAACGGTGATGTCTTTTTAATGTCGAAATCGGAGGAATATTATATGTAATGGTGAACAACGATGGAACAAGAAACTAAATATAATAAATTTTATGTCAAATTGGTTTACCCGATTACGCAAAACGGAATAGATAATTACGCCGTAGTGTCATAGATGCGCTTATTTATTAATAGCGCTTCATACCCGAGGTCGCATGGGTGTAATATACTAAATGTGGCGTCATAAGTTTTTAAACGATTTAAATATATTTTTTGCAAATTTGATGTGTCCAGTCCAAAATCATTGAAACTCCGTAAGAATGTTCACACGTACAACGTTTATTGTGCCTTATTTTAAATTTGTGATATATTCTAAGTTATGTATTGATATAATACACTGTAAAGTGCAGTTTTAATCTATGTTATACTCAAAATAATTAAAATATTATATTGGATAAAGATTAATACTAATATATTTATCAAAATAGCGTCACAAATAGCCAACTTTTTTTTAATAATACGTAAAAGATTCAAATGGTTACTGCGACTTATCATTAATAAATGGGTAGGTATATATCATTTTGTAATTATTTGTAGACATTTTTAAAGTGTTTAATTCAACAGTACATTATTTATATGTGTCTCATAAGGTTTATCGAGCTATTTCAATGTAAACTCCTAAAAAATCCTTCTCGAGACTTCATTAGAATACGTCGATTTTTTCTATGTTATGTAAATATAATATACACGTATTATACAATTAAACCTTCCGAAAATAAATTTTAATACGACATCGAAAACCGTATCAAAATTCGATGCGTAGTTTAGAAGAACTAAGAACAAACAGACAGACGGGAGAAGCGACTCCGTTTTATAATATTTTAAATTATAAATTTAAATTATAAATTAAATTAAATTTAAATTATAAATTAATTAAAAATTAATATTATAAATTTAAGTCTTCCGAAAGAAATTCTCTATACGATATTGAAAACCGAATCAAAATCCGATGCGTAGTTTAGAAGAACTAAAAAAACACACAGACAGACGAGACAAGCGACTTCGTTCTTTTAATATTTACATTAGAAGATATAGATTATTGTTATACATCTTACGAAATAGATCTTCCGAAAAAAATCTCTAAACGACATGGAAAACCTTATCAAAATTCGATGCGTAGTTACTTTAAAAGAAATAAGAGGATAGACAGACAAACGCGAGAAGGAACTACATTTTATAATATTTATACATTATAACATATAGATAAATATAGATTATTACTCTTTAAAAGTTCTTACGGTGAAAATAAAGAATGAGAGAATTATATTCTTTCTAAACAATTGTAGCAAAGAAGATTAATCATAAATATTTTACAATAAAAAAATTACAATTGTTAAATTGTAGATAACTTTACTACACAACGGCTTATATTGTTAGATATTAAAGTATTTCTTTGTAGTTTTAAAAGGTTCACTTATTCGCTTTGTATAAACTGACCCAAAAAAACTTGAATAAAATAATCACATATCTGAATTACTTTTAACGTTTAATAAGTCTTACTCAGTGACGCTATTGTTATTCCAACCTATTTTATGAACAAAAAGCGGATTTAATATTTCCAAATGATATAGCAATAAGGTAACCTAGATATCTTGGGCCTTTGTTTAACACTATAAAATAATTTAATAATTTAACGTTTGCGCGTCTATAAAATTTCATATTCCTTAATTGTAAAAGACCGAAATAAATATCATTTTTTATTGTTGTTAGCAACGTAAATAATAAAGTATCCCATGACAGAATTCATATTTACGCGATGCCATTACAAGAAATGCCGAGGTAAGAGTTGATGTTATTTAAGTTAATTAACTTACACAATATAGGCTATTAACTTCGCACACAAAATAAACCGGATTGAAATAAACCCACTGTAATAAAAATAAAAGTATAGAATAAATATCTCTGCAATGAAATTATAACTATTTACTTTGACTTTATTTTTGCCAACCAATAAATAAATAAGTAATAATATTACGTGTCTTGCGATAATTTCAATGTTTTAAAGAGGATGGTGGCTCTCTTGTTAGAACTTTCCATAGATTTTTTGTTGCATACGTACGTAAAATACTGCCAATATTACAAAATATAGAGCCAAATACCACAAAATTATGAATAAAATATAAAATCCACTACATGACAAACTAAGATCTCGGCAAACTCCATTTATAATTATGTTTACTATTCCATATATTCCAACTCTTATTTATTTGTACGATGTAAAATAAGGAGGTATTATAGTGTATATATACAAAATACTCGCAATCGGTTTGTCTAATTGATTTCGCATTCAGTATATAGACCAACTAGAAGGAAAGAAAGAAAGTAAAGTTTTCATTGTCGGAACGCATCGAGGTTATAATATAAATAAAAAAACATACATAATTACTGCAGTACAACTGAATTATACTACAGCGCTGATTTTTAATATGGAGCCATAGCAATATACGGTCGTGTTATCGCAGGCTTAACAAAAATATTGTATTACTACATATTACAAAACACATTCCTCCGCCACGTCTGTCTGTCTGTCTATCTGTCTGTTCGCGATAAACTGAAAAACTACTGAACGGTTTTTCATGCGGTTTTCACCATTAGATAAAGTGATTCCTGAGGAGGTTTGGATATATAATTTGTCAAGGCTTTTTTTAATTATCAGCACGGGATAACGTGCGCCGGACCCGCTAATAACTAATAAAATATAAAAAATAATAATAAAAAGCCCAAATCAAATGTACAACAATGCGATAACTAATCCGATTTTAATCCCAGAGTTACATCCCAACTAGTATTATAAATTTGAAAGTGAGTTTGTTTGTTACGCTTTCACACCTTGACTGCTAAATTGATCGTCATACAATTTTGCATACAAGACGTCAGTAAACTTTTATAAACAAAAATACCTTCCCCGTGGGATAGGTACGTAAATTCTACGTTATCGGGAACAAAGTCGAGAGCAAAAGCTAGTAGGCTATATATTATTACTAGCTTCAGCCCGCGACTTCGTTCGCGTGGAATAGTTACTATGGGCTAACTAACACGCAGCGGAAGCTCTCAAAAGGAAAACAAAACGATTTTGAAACGCTATTCGTTGGTGCTCCGATCCTATTGGTCTTAGCGTCATAACCTTCCTCGATAAATGAGCTATCTAGCACTGAATAATTTTTCAAATCGAACCAGTAATTCCTGAGATTAGCGCGTTTAAACAAACAAACCCTCCAGCTTTATAATGTTAGTATAGATTATTAAATGTCATATTGTGTAACGCATACAAAGTCGCGGGCGGTTGTTTGTCAATAACATATAAAAATTACGGAAGCCTCAATTTAAGTAAGCTATTACATCAACCCGCAACACATCACATAATGTCTTTCTCAACTTCGTGAAATATTTAATCCGACCGAATATACGCCAACAAAAATGCGACCCTTCACTGTCGTACAACAAAATGAAATTACGTGTGGAATAAGAAGAGAAATATGTGTCACGTAATAATATAAAGGTGAGAGAAATCAGTTGCTAGGATGTAGAAACAACTCTGTTTATAATATTCATACAGTTTGAGTTTCTTTACAACGTATTTGTTTGTAATTCAAATATATATATATGTCTATAATAAAGGACCTTTAGAAAGAATATCAAAAATAATCAATCATTATTTGTATCTTGGGAATTGTTTATAATATAGTAAATAGCATATATATAGCATATATAGTAAATAGCATAAAATATTCATAAAATCACATCGAAAGACGCTTTCAGTGACGATAGTTTGCTTTCGGCTTCCTTGATGATGATTTCCAGAATCGAAAAATACTACAAAGACCTTATTAATGAATGTATTCAATATATCCTATAGCCCGTTGAAGCTGTTAAGGCTTTGCTAGGTCCACAGCGTAGTAAGTTCGAAAAACAAGCAATATGTCCTACTCACAATATGGTGCCGCAACATGGCAAGAATTACAAAACATATCATAACTCTGCCCTCCCAATACATTATTTTTACTATAATGTATGTCCGCAACAACGGAGATAAGCTGGTTTAGAAAACTGACTTAGTTTAAATACTAGATACATTGATAAATTGGTCACTCCATGTTTCAAGTACACTAGACCAGTAACAGTTTTTTTTGGTAATAGTGTTAAGTTTTATAACAAAGTCCCAAAGTACATTAGCGATTTACGGGATAGTAAGTTCAAGCACCGTGTTAAACGGGTTTTCGTGTTTAAAAATTATAGGACGGATTAATATGTGAAGTCTGGAAATGAGATCCCTCTCACGTGCATACACCAAAAACGAATGTAACTAATTATGTATATAAAAATATGTATGACTACCTGTGTCCGCGTGGAACCTAATATAAAAAGGGACTAATAAAATAATTTCATTATATTAAGTCCATTTACTTATCAACTTTTCTATCATACTTAAGTAGCGTCGTCAATAAAATTACAATAACCTTTAATACGAAGTCTTTAGTGAACTGAATTTAATGAAACCATGACTAAATGTTACCGAGGATATGATTTATGACTTTCTTGGTGTTTTATCATGAACGCAGTACTTTAGCAGTGAAGCGTGTTTAAACAAATAGACAGATATTTCTAAAGATGGTTGAAATGTATTTTGTTACTTATTAGAAGCACCTACAACATTGTTTTACAGAGACCTAAAAAGTACAGACACGTTAGATTTACATTCTTATTATATGTATAGATGAAAAGATAAACCCGATCGAGTTTCTTGCCAGTTCTACTGGATGAGAGGGTTGATTTCCGAAGCGGTGGTAGTTTTGACATTCATAAGCGCCTTGTTAGATCCTGAATCGAATAAAGCATTTTTGATTTTGATTTTATGGATGTTCACTGGAGCAAATGCTCATACAATTAGAATTGTATAAAGAGTCATGGAATGCGCCTTGTTATCTCCTTCGGTGATAGAGTTATAAATACGAATGAAGACACTATATAACTAAAAGCAAATATCATTAGTGAAGTAACACTTGGCCTATGCATCAGAAGGAATAGATACTTGATCAAGTGCTGACTTATAGAGAGCTGGCGAAGGGCAAGATGACCGATAGTGAGTTGAGTCGACGATATTATATTTTTTTCGGAAAAAACAAGGAGAAGACTGGCACAGAACAAGAAAGAATGACGTAAAAGAGAGGAGACTTATGTCTTGCAATGGATTGATAAAAGCTACCCACGATAATGATATTAAAGAATACCAGTTCTCATTAAATTAAATCTTCAATCACTCATACATAAACCATCGATTAAATTAATCCATTATTATTACAATTTACATACACTATTTACAATCATTCTTTTTCAAGATACAGCATTAGTATTCAATTTTACATTTTCTGTCTGTCTTTACATTATTATGTTTATATTCCGAGAATCAAGAATTCTATTTACGGGAATCTTTCTTTTATTTATTAGTATATTCTCTAGCCAAGTTGTAATATATATTTTATTACATGAGGTTTCGGTGCCGATAAATAAAATCCAGTCAGACAGAAAATCGCTTCCAGAACATTCTCTAAAAATACGCGCTGTCTAGATCGATAACTTATTATTATTATTATCGTGTTCAATAAATATAATTGAAAGACATTTATGAATATGAAAGCCATAATAGGTTAAATTTGTGCTATAAAGGAAATTCCATGTGTCTGTGGATTTATCACTTGTAACAGAATGAATTCTTATATAAATAAATAACTTTGTCACCATACTTACTGATTTATTTGTTTACCAAATTGTCCAGTGACATAAAGTCAGAGGTTTTCCATAATATAATACTAACATATTAACTAACAATTTCAGGTACTAACCTTTATTTTCCCTCTTATAAAGTGATGCTTTTGTACTATGAACTGGATGGTGCTGTACGCAGACATGAGACCGCCGACAACATCGCCGTCCACGCGATGCATCACATGTTCTCGCAACGCCTGTGGAATGTAAATATTATTTATGATAATAATAAAAGCGATGAAGTCAACAACAAACACCGGCAAATAAATTTTAATTTAAAAAATGGAAGTTGCATATACATTTTATATCACGTTAATAAAACTGGCATTTACTCAGTTATCTCAGTAAAATATACTCGTTAGCGAGTAGTTCCAAATTGCTTAGTAACTAAATGTATCAATTAAAATAATTAATTAGTAGACAGTACTATTGATACAGTATTGCATCAAAATACGATTTAATAATTGGAGCATATAAAATTAATAAAATAAGAACCCATCAATTACACCTACATACTTCATAAGAATTGAAATTAATCTAAAAAATAGGGCGTGTCGTAAAGACACACGATAGAAGTGAAACATTTTAAATTTAAAAAAAATACTACAAAAAGCAACGTCACGCGGTGTTCCCTGTCGGTCACCCGTCCAAGTACTCACCGCGCGCGACGTAACTCAATTTCACCGATGTTTTCAACACTCTACCCAATACGTAAACATTGTACCTACCACTTTTCGGCATTCAAAAAGATTGCGGATCAAAACATCACAGCTTTCCCATAAGAAGTTCGCTTCGAAAATTATATGTCTTTATAACTACGTAAATGGCCAATGACTGTTACTTCAGCTCGAAAGTAATTAAATAATCCTAAAACCTAAGAAATCATGTTTAAAATTAAAAAATACGTAAAAATCGTTTTCATTACATCAAAATATTTGTATTAACATTTTTAAGTTCCATCTTTGAAATAGCATGTACATCTAACATTACACGTACCGTGTATGACTATAAATAATATTATTTTATGATATTCCTAAATAAAATTTATTAATCTCAGACTTTTAATACGATATATTTATACTTATATATATTTATATTTATACTTTACTTACGAATTTCTCCAAGAGGTATACGTTATATCTCAAGCGAATCTAAATTAAATTATAATACAAAGAGTTACACTTCGAAAAAGTGTAATTTGACACCAAAGCGGTAACTTTTCAAATTACTTTAACTCTGTAGATAATTCTTATCGTCGCCAAAATTAAAAAGTTATTATTGCAATATATTTGATTTCATTTTAATGAATATTTTGTGAGATTTAACTTCTTCTTATTACACTTATAAAGAAATAAGTAGGTAAAACTTTGATATCATAAATAGATTTTTCTATGTCCAAATAAATAACATAAATTCAGACAATAACTTCATCTGGGTTATTAGTCATGCCTAAGTATTAGAAATCATATATATATTTTATAGGTTCACTCTGTTTCAACAAGGTAAGCGTTTTACTACATGAATTTATATAACCTGCGTGGAAAAGACGTATTTCATATTACAGCAATTATTAATCCTAACCTAACATCCAAAGATGAAAGACCCTATTATAACAGAATCCAAAGCCCGTAATCGATTTCGTAGCAAAGGCAAGAGTAATATGAATATAGTTTTTACATCCTTCTTTTCTACGTTTTAGTGTTTCATTATAATCGCATCTGATTAAATAACAAAGTAGCCTAAAAAGTAACTCTATCTAGAAAAGCAATGACTCTAAAGTACAGTTCCTGGAACACATCGATAAGTATTATGCGAAAGATTTTCAACTTCAAGAAAACCCTATATTACATTTTCATCACAAATATATACATAAACCGAAAGCTCTGTAAACACAATATTCTTTTACATTAAGAATAATAATATTAAATTCTTCCTGATATTCAAAGAACTTGCCTAAAGGTCGGAAATACATTACGGAAAAATAAAGAGTAAGAGGAAGGTGCGGAAATTAAAAGTGAATTCGGAACATGAAACAGATAACAATCAACTAATTGCGTATTAAAATTGTTTTCTGTATTGTGCTTCTTTGTATTAAAACGATTTAGAGACGACTTCCTGACTAACGATTTTCAACGTAAAATTTCTTTGGAGAATCATTTATTGTAAGGTTCAGTAAAGTCACAAATCATAATTTACTGTGTAATCGTTCTATTTTTGAAGTGAAAGCGCGTTGCGGGATATTTTTTGGCAGGAGATAAATTTATAATTTCGCGTCATGACATGCGAGTTAGCGTGACCGACCGTATTGCGCTTGTGCGGCTTGCGTCTGACTAGCGACGTGTAGTATAAGCAGCCTGTGTACATCTAATATTGAGAGTGTACAGACATATGTTTGATGAATTAATAAACTGTATAAAAAGGTATATAATTATTATTCGGAGAGCCAATAGATGTGAAAGAGGGACTAATGACAATAATGTTAATTTACAAATTATAAAATTTAGATAATTCAGACTATAATTATTTTAAAAAATCAAAAGGGAACACAGTTTCAATTCCGCAGTATTTTTTCATTTCCTTCGGCAGGTCTTATGACTGCCTCGAATTTTGTTTTTACTTGTTTGGACTTTTGACAATAATCTTATCTGATGTTAAATGGTAATGCTATTCTGGAAGGTAAACACGCTAAACCTAAAAGGAACTGGCTTTCAAGTGCTGCTGCTGGAACACATGCATTGGTGCTTGGCGACAGATTTTAAAGTTGAGAGTGGAAGCTAGGATTCTAGCCAGGTGGGTTAAGAAAAGATCTTACTACTAGACTATGGTTATATCAGGATATTTATCTTCACCTAAAGCTCCGGCGTATTTACAAAGATTCATACATACGTCGTTCGATTTCCGAACACCGCTAACTACTGAGCTATCGTCACTTCAACTAACGTTGTAACTAACAATACAATCAGAGCTGACATTCAAATCCACGAACACAAGTAATCTCAATTAGGCAATTGAAACTGATTGTTAATTACTCTAATAAATTAGAGATATACCATACATTATATCTGATATGGAAGCATGGTATTGCTTTGTAAATACCTACACATTACGGGACATATTTGTCAAAGGCTTACGAAGGATAATCATACGTAAACATCCACTGAGTGTCAACCCGGTAATTAATGTAATTGATTTGCTATCAAATAGCCCCAAAACGCTGTTTGTGTAGCTAACTTCGAGTTTGTTTTGGGTCCTCAGGCTTCAATTAGGTATCGATCGCTTAGTTACCGAGTCCCCGAGCAATTACCGATGAATAGTATCCATTAAGCTTCTGAATACAATAGATATTATTTGGTGATGTCAATTAGAAATTGACATTATTTAGTGCGTAAATGTAATCTCTTATAGAAAGGTGATTTGTGAAGCAGTTGGTGATCTTGGATTACAATGCCAAGACAAAACATTAAATCAATGTGAAAGTCCTTATGACTGCCTCGACTTTTTATTTTATTTCATTACATAGGTAGTCGTATTGTAAAGGTATGATTTGATATCGTTTTTTTTTTGTTAGTACAACCGAACGAAGCCGGAGTGGGCAGCTAGTATACTATATTACATAATATCGGAGAAGTAATAGTTTGTACATGACATGGTCGTGATGTCCACACATGGTGATAGACCCGTCACAGTGATTCTACTTTATCCAGCAGCGCAGAGGCTTGCAAGCTCGCATGAGAGTCACAACAATTCATGAATAGCCAATTTCTCTGTGGTCACCACTATTTATGGATTGTAATGTGTTTATTACTTAAGCGGAGTGCCATCACTTTGACGCGCTACTATATTATTTTTATTAGATGAATTGGTCACTAGTAAACATTAATATCCACGTTACTAAGAGTTAAATAAAAAATAAAGAAAGTTGATTAAATAGAAGTACAACAATTACTGTTATTCTTACTAGTATAATAAATTCGAATGTGAGTTTGTTTCTTTGTTTGTTACGTACTCAGCCTTCCGATCATCATAATATTTGCATATGTATTATCAGAAGTAAGAAAAGAATATAGGATTTTTTTTTAATTTGTTTAATGTGTATTGTATACCATTACACACATACTCTATAAAACATTTCAAACTATGTGATTAGTACAAAGGTCGGCCTTATTGCTAATAGCAATCTCTGCCAGGTAACCATTTGATGGATATGTTCCATGAAGTAAAATCGGGGGTATTTAGGGTGTACAAGTAAGACAAAACTAATAAATACCGGTAAAAGATATCTTCAATAGATAAATGTACTATCCCTAAAAGATAAATCGAACTACATTAACGGTAGCGAAGCTAGTATAGATATACAAAAACATCCAGTCGCTGAAACGTCAGATAATTCTTGTACAGAATCTATAACAATGAATAGACTGGATGCAAAATGGGCGAAAACGCAAGAAAGTAAATTTAGGGAAAACGTTCAAAATTATGATGAAAAGAGATATTAGAATATAATTTTACCCGACCGTTAGAGAACGGATACGATATATTTTCATGAATACAAAAGACTGCCTATTATTTTTCTGCTTACACCCTCGCACATTCTATAACTTTAATAAAATAAATAACATTACGTGAATCATTAATATAGATTTATCGTATAACTTGTTGTTACATGGCTACTTCGTTAACTAAATTATACTGTAGTAAGAATTGATAATACGTGTCTCTCTATTCCCCGATATAGTCTACTTCAATAATAAAAGATCAATCGGTTCAGTCAGTCTGTTCAATTTTCGAACGATTAAAAAAAATATATATGGAAAAGCTTATGGATTCGCGTTACTGATGACGTTGACATGCTAGCGAAGAGTCACCGATGACGTCGACATGCTAGTGACATATTGCGCTTGCGCCAGACATTGTCTATACTCAACGCTAACATCTTGTGAGTTCGCGTCACCGACGCCGTCGACATGCTCGTGATGTATTTATTACACTTGCGTCAGACTATTGACGTAGCCTGTGTACATGTTATATTGATATTTTGTATTGAACTTGTGCAGCCTATCATATTGTGGATTAATTAATAAAATGTATAAAATAACTGCTCCGAGTGCCATTACACGTGAAAATCAGACTAATGTTGATAATTTCTATTTACAAATTACGAAATTTAAATAACTCAGACTATAATTGATTTAAAAAATAAGTGTGTGTGTGTACTTATGTACTTACGCGTTAGAAGTTATACTTCTTTGGCGTAACAAGATAAAAATCTTTTCAAAAGTTTTATCTTTCGTCTTATTCTACGTTTGTAGAAAAAACGACACTAACAATAGAAAAAGCTATTTAATACATTGAAAGTTTTAATACAAAGAAATACAAACAACAAATACAAAGAAATAAAATGTTGACTATAGCTAAATTGAGGGTATAGGTTTTTCGTGACGGTGTGCGCGCGCATCTTAAAAATTTACTCTCATCATTTTTCCCTAACGCGCCAAAAGAAGTATAACTTCAATTACTCAGTTATTCCATTCAAATCAAATCAAATCAAAAACGCTTTATTCAGTTTAGGCCCGAATAAGGCGCTTATGAACGTCAAAACTACCACCGATTCAGAAAACAACCGAGTCATCGAGAAGAACCAGCAAGAAACTAGATCGGGTACATCTTTTCATTGTTTTGAGTTTCCACTTCTGTTGGCAGTCGTTAAAATTTCTCCCTGTTTTTAATGTTTTTGAAGTTATACTTCTTTTGGCGCGTTAGGGAAAAATGATGAGAGTAAATTTTTACGATGCGCGCACACCGTCACGAAAAACCGACACCCTGAAGTTAGCTATAGTCAACATTTTGTTTCTTTATATTTGTTGTTTGTATTTCTTTGTATTAAAACTTTCAATGAATTAAATACGTTTTTTCTACAAACGTAGAATAAGGCAAAAGATACAATTTTTGAAAAAGTTTTATCTTGTTACGCCAAAGAAGTATAACTTCTAACGCGTGTACAAAAGTACACACACACTTTTTTTACATAGGTTACTTTTTCTTGAAACCAAACTCAGTTAGTGATCTGAAACTTCTAAGATTTTATTATCTTAATTTGTGCATACATACCTCTTAATTATCTTACTGGGCCGATTCACTATATTTATACCCCTATGACCTTTCATCCGTAAAAATCATGGAAAAAATTTTACGCTATTTTGCATGATTAATATTCTACGATTGCACTAGAGCATTGTAATTCGGTGACATTAATTTATATGGATATAGATATATCTATATATTCTATATCTATATATTCTATATCTATGTATCTATATTAGGGTGTGCCAAAAAAAGGTCGATATTTTTTTTCCTCGCTCTCACGCCATAATACCCTAGTGTATCTCCAAACAAAAATGATGTCCAAAGGACAGCTCTTAATTTCAATTTTATGTGATCCTCCAACGAATTTTAAATTTTTCCATATAAATTACATAGTGAAAAAATTTTTGAACATTTTTGTCACTTGCAAACTGTGAAGAAGTTTTATTTTGTAAAAATGAATGGATACGTCTCATTAAGCGATAAATTATCAACAAAAATTCATTGAGTCAAATTTCTATCTTTGATATTTAAATTTCTACTAATCTTTCAAATATTTTTAATAATTTTGCGTTTTTTTTATCTTTTGCAGCTAAACTATAAATATAGAATAAAAACTTAAATGGCAATTTTATAGTTCTTTTGACGCTCTATATATAAGTTGTTAACGAAATTTCCGTATCAATAATAACAACAAAGTTCTTTATACTTTAGCCGCAAAAAATAAAAAAACCGCAAAATTATTAAAAATTCAAAGGTGAAGGATCCGTAGAAATTTAAATATTTATAAGGTAAGGATATTTATTTTCCTTATACACATTTTGCTATAAACATTTTTTATGATAAATAATAAAATACGTCAGTGCACAGCTAGTACTATATAATATAAATAACACCTGTCTTATAACCGAGTAAAGTGTTCTACCCAAGCGAACTTAATCACTGCCCTAGTTCACGATATTTCTTTTCCTGCTACAATAGAAATAAACAGGGCAGAGTTAAGTACCACCAGACATTTACTGTCGGTTCAGGTTTCTGCACGACTTTATTATTTAATATAATAGGTCTTACCTATGAATTACCTATGAAATTGCTGTTCTGCAGTACTGGCCATTTCAAATCAAAATAATTTTTGTTTGGCTAAGAATTCCAATTTCAAATTAATTTTATTTTAAAAACATGGAATTCTTTTGCCAAAAGTAGTCATTTGTTTATTGATTAGTGTTAAATTTTCATCGCATTTCAATATTTTTTGTCATCATGGATACGTTAAAAATTCGAGTAATTATGGAATATGAGTACTGTCGTGGCAGCAACGCGGCACAAGCGGCACGCAATATCAACGACGTTTACGGAGCTAACACTACAAACCAACGCACCACCTGTTATTGGTTTGCTGGCTTCCGTTCTGGGAGTTTCGACCTGAAAAATGAACCTCGCGGTCGTCCGAAGACTTTGGTCGACAATGACGAATTAAAGGCGATTGTGGAAGCTGATGATACACAATCTACGGCTGAATTAACAGCAGCTTTCGACGTTAGCGTCTAAACAATATTGGTCCATTTGCGTCAAATTGGCAAGGTAAAAAAGCTTGACAAATGGGTGCCCACGAACTCAATGAGCGCCACCGCGAAGTACGCGTCGAGACGTGCCTTGCACTGCTCAACAGACACACAAATGAAGGAATTTTGAACCGCATTGTTACCTGTGATGAAAAATGGATTCTGTTTGATAACCGCAAGCGCTCAGCAAATTGGTTGGATCCTGGTTCAGCACCTAAACAATGGCTTAAATGAAAACTTACCCCTAGAAAAGTGATGGTCACTGTTTGGTGGTCTAGCGCCGTTGTGATTCATCACAGCTTCTTACCAAACGGGGTGAGCATTATTGCAGATGTGTACTGTGAAGAACTGAACACAATGATGGAGAAGCTGGCACATCTCCAACCAGCATTGGTCAATCGCTCATCTCCGCTGCTCCTGCACGACAACGCGCGACCTCATACTGCACAGCAGACGGTCTCCAAGTTGCAAGAACTGGGGTTGGAAGTTCTTCATCATCCGCCCTACTCACCAGACCTTGCGCCTACAGACTACTACTTTTTCCAGAATTTGGATAACTCCTTGGCGGGAAAAAAAATCAATACCCGAGAGGCAGTACAAAATGCCTTTGAAGAATTTGTTGCCTCCCGTCCAGCTGATTTCTTTAAGAAGGGCATCAATAAAATGCCACTGCATTGGCAAAGATGCATTGATTGCATGGGTGATTACTTCGATTAATACAAATAAAAAATACATGAAAAAAATTCGTTTAAATTTTTTCATACAAAACGGCAATTTCATAGGTAAAGACCTAATAATAGCTACACTAATTTTATAAAACTGAAGAGTTTGTTTGTCTGAACGCGCTAATCTCCGTCAACTGGTCGATTTGAAAAATTCTTTCAGTGTTAGCTCATTTATTGAGAAACGCTATAGGCTATATACAATCACGCTAAGACCAATAGGAGCGGAGCACCAATGAAGAATGTTTCAAAATCGGCGTTAATGATACGTATTATTTCAAAATATTTTCACCTTCTACATAAACGAAGTCGCGAGTTAAAGTTAGCGTTAGCCCAAAGTAACTATTCCACGCAGACGAAGTCGCGGGCAGAAGCTAGTTTACTATAATAAGTAATCGGTATGTAATGTTATGTACTTGTGATTTTTATTTAACATGCTAAATTCGATTTGCTAATACCCCTCCCCTCTCCTCTCCCGTCTCCCTTTCCCCCAAACACAGGCTGGCAATGCACTTTCGACTCCCCTAGTGTTGTTAGTGTCTATGGACGGTGGTGATTACTTAACATCAGGTTACCCACGTGTTCGTTTGCCTGCCATGACATTAAAAAAAATACTATAATTATAACAACATAAGAAAAAAACTGTATTAAATAAATGCCATTTATAATATTTTGCAGTTAAACGAAATAGCTATGAAATATAACCATTAGCCATTGGCAATGGTGCCATTGCTATAGCAAAGATAGTACTGCGCAATAATCGCTGATTGAACGTGTTGAACGCACGTGTAAAAATGTTTGATCACAAACAATTTGCCCTTGCTTAGAGAATGATGAGATTGGCTGAATGAATGCTATTGAGAGTGGCATGCATAATAAGTTGAAACAGATGTTTGACTGGAAAAACACTTGGACACGCTTTTGTAATATAATATTTTAAGCAAAAATTCAACAAAGTTATAAGTGTTAAACAATTTTTAATAAAACTAGTGTTAAACGCATACTCATTTTTGTTCTTGTAATAATACGACAAGCGTTTAACCAAAGAAATACATTTCCGACCGACTGGTCACTACCAACTATGTACTTGTCGAGACAAATAGAACGAGCATAATCTCTACGATTTTACGTTAAAATATAGTGGAGTTCCTGTGACCAACTTCTGGCGCAATCATGGAACTCTAATCAGTGGCTTTCGATTAAGTACTCTTGAATTATGTTAAATAAAATGCGATCTCTTCTTGAAAACTAGACTATTTCTATTTTTATCGGTTAATGAAAATAGGATCTGCAATTAATAATCTATATTCGTCTAGACTCTATTCTGAAATTCATCTTACCGGTTCACTGTTGATGAAGAAAGACAAGTTGGCAGCCGGCAGGGAGTTGTGACTGACACATTCCACTCTCAGTGTGTTACCAGGACGATAGCGACGCTTCAGCCCGTACATCGATGGGCCCTCATTTGGTAGAACTGACAGCGAATATATGAAACATTTCATTCAGTATACATTCAACAGGAAACATTTTATAAATATTAATACAATATTTGGATACATGGTTTTAAAATGTACACAAAAGATTGGTTATAGGTGTATTATATAATTTATTAAAACTATTATTATGATGAATATTATGTAGACCATCACATAAACATTTTTATTAATTTAACAATTGCTTAATTTTTTTATAAAATATCTATGTATGCAAATATATTTCTATGCATTACCTGAAACTACGTAAATTTTTGAAGTTATGCTTTTTTTGGCGCATTAGGGAAAAATGATGAGATTAAATTTTTACGATGCACGCGCACAGTGTCACGAAAAACCGACACCCTGAACTTAGCTATAGTCAACATTTTGTTTCTTTGTATTTGTTGTTTGTATTTTTTTGTATTAAAACTTTCAATGTATTAAATACCTTTTTTGTATTGTTAGTGTCGTTTTTTCTACAAACGTAGAATAAGGCAAAAGATAAAATTTTTGAAAAGATTTTTATCTTGTTACGCTAAAGACTTATAACTTCTAACGCGTGTACATAAGTACACACACACTTTTTTTTAACATTAATACATACATTGAAATATGTAAAAAATGGGTTGTCTATAAAGTCGGTTTACTGAAGATAATTTTACGGGATAACGACTCGGACGCATCGGCCGAGTGGAAGAGAAATTGATACGTCACGACGCAAACGCTTAGGCCGATCGCGCCTCTCTATCGCTTGTTCCGTGCTCTCGTTTGCAGGCATGGCCCAGGCGGAACGTGACAATCGAGTCATGCTTTTTCGTACGTGCAGCCGGCATTCATCGATTTATAAGACGTTATCACGTCAAAAATTACAAACCATAAGTTTTAAATTTGGTTAAGTGTCAAATTAGACTCTCACGACAAAATTTTCTAAATCACAATTGCAGCAACTTTGTATCTCAGTAAATTATTAGGTGAAATGTTTTGTTTTACATAATTGTATGAATCGAATCCTATTTCAATAAGAAGAAACACCGTATAATAAGATCTCAAAGTATTTCATTTTTACATTACATTAAAGGTATTTCAGGCGTTTCCGTGAAACTCGTCAAAATGGCTTACGGAAGTAGGAATTCTGAAAATGGAGGGAGTAACTGTCTAACACGAGAACACTTTTATAAACCGCAATTATAATTTTACTTCCTAACATAACCTGCGACATAGTATGAACTAACTATGTACTGCGAGACACAACAACAAGACTAATTAGGCAGTATATTCTGAAACAATTTAGCAACAGAACCGAGGCACTGATGTTCCAGTAAGAGAATATTAAATTGCTAAACTATTTTCTAACGTTCCACTAAGTTAGCAAACTTCCAAGTACGAACTTCGTAGCGGCTTTTAAAGAGTGCATTTGCGCACCTTTGAGGGATCAGTACTAACTAGACAATGTAAAATAAGAGACTACATAGATACAATTATAGATTTATAGATAATGTTACGCTTATTGATTTTTTAACATCCACTATAGTGGTACTTCTGGGCATGGAACATTTAGGCATTACCCGACATATATGTAAGAGTATAAAACAAAGTCCCCTATCGCGTCTGTCTGTCTGTCTGTTCGCGATAAACTCATAAACTACCGAACGGATTTTCATGCGGTTTTCACCGGTGCATAAAGTGATTGATTAGGATCATTTTAGTATATAATTTGTCAATGATTTTGTCATAATCAGGGCGGGACAACATCTGCCGAGCCTGCTAGTATATGTAATATTGAAGTTGCATTTTTTGATACTTTATAGATATAAGTATTTGACCGTAATGAAACCTGATGATACTGTGGTCTAAGAGAATAAACACGCTACACCTAGAGGGGGACTGACAGTCAAGTGTAGCTGCCGGAATACGCCTATAAGTAATTGACGACAGATTTTCAAATTGAGGGTGGTAGCTAGCGGGCCTAGAAAAAGTCCTACCACCATTCTATGGTTTCATTGCGATCCTTTCTTAGGCCAGGATTCCATAAACTGAGACATTATCGCTTTAACGATGCTTAGGCCCAACTAGACCTTTACCAACTCGCACACGATTTTGAATCCGCAAGAGTTACAAGCTGGCATAACCGCGATGAATGCCAGTTGACTCGCCATCGCTCAGTGATTGCTTTTGAGGTGCGATTTACCATTAGGTGCAGTTTCATGCAACAATATCAGAACAGTCGAGATATAACTAAGGTATTTGAATTTTGACAAATTTTATGTATATAAGAGTGGATACTTAGACTCACCGACGACGTACATGTGTGTGTGAACTTGCGCTGTTTGAAATGAAGGCGTGTCGGCAGACACTTCACAAGTGTACCGACCGCTCGCCGTCTGCGTCCCTGCTTCAATCGTGAGCTTCTCAGCATCACTCGCCTCGCGCTGTACATCAAAATAACGAACTAAAATGATTACAGTCATACTATCTTATAACCGCGACTTCGTTCGTGTGAAATCGCTTTGGTATCTCACGAAAACTACCTATCTTATATGGGTTATCAGCAGTGTTTCATTGTTTTTTTATGTTATAGAGGGTAAACGAATATGCGGGTCACCTGATGGTACGTGATCACCTCCGTTCCTAGACACTAGCAACACCAGGGGAGTCGCAAATGCGTTGCCGGCCTGTGTTTGGGGTAGTGGGGAGTGGGTAGGAGAGTGGGGTCGGGTAGACAGGGAGAGGAGGTGGGTATCCGGCGCACTCACTGACCGAATGAAACGCAACAGTGCAAGCACTGTTACTTCACGTCGGTGTTTCTGTGAGAGGGTGGTACTACCCCGGGCGAGCCGACCCATTCATGCTGAAACCAATAATAGCTTCAGCGTGGCTCTACCACCTCGGAAATTCATTGTATTTGTTATTGCTTAGACAATACCAAAAGGCGTAATAATATAGCCTTAATACTTTCTATAATTCAATACTGAAAACAACACACTGATTTGTAGAAGCAACTTGCAAGCCACGTATTTTACGTTGCTGACACTACGTACAGTCCTCGTCGATATTTGTGGCCTCTCTGAATATAGCCGTATGTTCGAACTTGCTCGTAGTATAGTTTAATCCAAATAAAGTTAAAATATTATTATAAGTATCCTTAACTTGTCTCGATATTATACACAATATAATACGTATTTATACCTAAATTGCTGTTCTACGTAAGAATATTCAGAGCGGTCAAAATGTTTGGCGGAGACTTTATGTACAAAATTTCAACAAAAATCTGACAAACGATGCGCGAACCCGTAGAGCACGGGCAAACAACATTCGTGTTAATTTCGTATATACAAGATGTTTGTTCATTCTCTCAATAAATATTCATAGCATTTTCGTTGAGAACGAGAGTCAAAACCTTCATTTTGTTATTAATAATCACTTCTATAAATATGTATGAGTTACAGTCTCTTTTACTAATTTTAGTATAAAGTTTAATTATATTTATTTATGACAATATTGTATACAGAATAATAAAAACGTATTTGTGGTGACATTAATTAGACTTACAATTAGCACTTAACATAAGTTGATGGATAAATTTAACTTCCTAAGGCTTTCCAGTCGAAAAATTTCTTTAACTTAATTTTATCAAAAGTAATGTACTACTAGGAACATACAATTTTCATCGCAACAATTATAGGTAGTCTTTTTATATAGGTAGTGTTAATTATAGTTTGTGCGCGACCGTCCCGGGTTGCAACAGACATAAGCGAGGTGAGGTAGAATATCATTGCCTTTCCCCACTACATAACCCGCCCTCGTTAACATCTAGAGCATCTCGTCCCCGCCAACGTCTCCCACTCCGTAGGACAGTCGTTCACGAAATTATTGAACTATAATTATTAATTTGACAGTTTTTGGCGGGAACTTAGTCTGACATGTAGTGGATTTTATATTTTATTCATAATCTTGTGTTACTTGACTCTATATCTTGTAATATTGGCGGTGTTTTACGTAATATAGTTCGAATATCGGGCACAAGTGAAGTGGATGGGAAATAATATCACGGACCATGAATTCTGAGATACCAGAACACTCCATGGAAAGTTCTAACAAGGGAGCCACCATCTTGTTAAAACATTGAAATTATCACAAGACACTTGCAATATTATTACCTACTCGATAATGGCAGTAATGGTCTAGAACATTGATTATAATATATATTATAATTCATATCGATTCATATCGATTATAATTCATACAAACAGGAGTTACTTTCATCTTCCTTAGTAGTTATATAAGTGAAGAAGATTTATAAAATTCATTCATTGCATATTTTTATCATTCTCCTTTTTAATAAATACGTTTCACAATACCCTTGATTTTATTACCATTCATTGCAATATACTTATTACATACTGATTCATGATTAGTGGCGTAACTATACCGAACAGGCCAGGCCAGGTTTTCCCGAGGGGTTCCACAGGGGTCGGCCTTGGGGTCGCTCCTGTGGAACATGGGCCACGACTGGGTGCTACGCGGCGCGCTCCCAATCGGAGCGCGTCTAATATGTTACGCGGACGATACCCTAGTCATAGCCCGAGGAGAGGAATGGGGTAGTTTGGTGCGCCTAGCCACGGCGGCCGCAACCGTCGTGGTTGGGCGCATCCGGAGATAGGCCTCAGGGTGGCCCTCGAAAAGACCGAGGATATATTATTCCATGGGCCTCGGCGAGGGCCTTTCTGACCTGGGGCCCACTTAATTGTTGAGGGTGCCCGTATTGGGGTGGGGGCCCGGATGAAGTATATGGGCCTCACCCTGGACGGGCAGCGCGGCACTCGGCCGATTGCTCCCCAACATAGGGGGGCCGAGGGCCGGGTGTCGTCAACTCTATATGGGAGTCGTGCGAGCGATGGCCGTCTATGGGGACCCGGTGTGGGTCAACGCTCTCCGTGCCACCAACGTGCGGGCGTTGCACAGTGCGCAGTACATCGCGGCGCAAAGGGTGGTTAGAGGGTACCGCACCGTGGCCTCCGCGGTAGCCTGTGTGCTTGCTGGCTCCCTACCCTGGGAGCTAGAGGCGGGAGTTCTTGCAAGAGAGAGAATTGGTGAGCCTCCAGCTCCCAGGGAAATAGAAGCAAAAAGGCGGTTGGAGAGGAAGGGGGGCTATGGAACGGTGGTGGCAGGACCTGGCGGACGCGCGTTACGTGCGTTACACAATTGACATCGTCCGCCCGGTCCTGCCGGAATGGTGTAACAGGGAGTGGGGCTCCTTGTCGTTTCGACTGGTGCAGGTACTCACCGGGCATGGTTGTTTCGGGTGGTACCTGTACAGGATCGTTCGCAAGAAACCAAACGTCGCATGCCATGAATACGGCATGCAATGAATCTATGAAAGTGAAACCCCACTCGGTAGCGAGCAGGCGTGGCAAGCGATAGCCTCCTTCTGCAAGATGAAGATGATCCTCTGAGCGACCCTCACCACCGACGGAGGACTGGCAGGAGGATGCGGCAATTTGCCCGCCTCTTTCCGCCACCGTAGTCGGACCTGAGGGGATGGGCCGGGGGGCCCATTTTCTCATTGCACAAGTCCGGCTGACGAGGGGAGGCAGCTGGAGTGTACTCAGTCTGTCTCCCTATGAGGTAGGAGCCCGGTGACCACCTTATGCCGTGTGGACCGTTGGGGCGGCTATCCAATGTTGAGTAGCTGGTACGATCCTTTGCCGCCCCAACAAATGCGGTCTGTCGATACACCGTGGGGTTTTAGTCCGTGCGAGTCGGACATAACTCACTCTCTCCCCCGGGAGGGTGGGTATCCATAAAGGATTTCCCCATGTTAATAAAAAAAAAGGTTTTCCTTCAATGTAAAGAAACTTGATCAACGTAACGTTCAGTCAGCTCATCTAAAGTATCAAAGTCTAAATTTGAGGCCATGGAGTCGACGTACTTACGTACGTATAATAATGTGGAAGCAATTCGTACGTATAAGTGCGTATAAGAAAAAAATCGGACAAATCACGGCAATATCAACCACATAATGGTTGAAACTCTCACGGCGTCTAGTCATCCTCTGATTTCAAGTTTTATACAACTAATCAATTTTATTAAATTTTTTCACATAAATTTTAAGATCGTCTTACGACCCAGACCTTCAGCTGCTTAAGTTAAATATATGTTAATGTAAAGGAAAACTATATAACACCGAAAATATTTAAAAAGCTTAACAAGGATTTGAATCCGTGAAGGATTATATAAGAAGTGGTATATGCCATCCAAGCGCGAACAAACGTGACTAATAGCTATAAAGCCGCCCGTGCGACCCGCACCGTCTCTTCGTCGCATCGCATCCTGGCTGGATTAAAGCTTTTCTCCGAAACTGACTGACAGATACCCTCTTAAGGATCCATTAAGGAGTTTTATATGTAAAGCTATTCCCTATTCACATTCAATAGATAATTCAACTTAATACACCTTTGAAGATTCTATATATTTCTGACAAAAAAAATTGATCATACACAAGTAAAAACTTATCGATTCTGTAAAAGAGGACTCATGAATAAACCCAAACGACAAGGTTTTCTCAATCTTATGTATGACTCAAGACCGGACTCTCATAGATACGTATGAAAGCAGTATAGTATCCCTATAGAGGTTAGTGTTCCAATATCTAGACCAGACATATTTTTATATTCAAGAGAGCTCAAACAGATATTACTAGTAGACCTCACTCTACCATGTAAATCGAACATCCTTAAAGACCACGTAATAAAAATAAAAAAGTATTCAAAGCTAGCAAAAGTATAAACCAGAAGTGGTTTTGTGATCAATTTATAAGTTGTAGAAGTGAGAGCAAAATTCCTATTTAATATACTACAAGATTTTGGCCTTTTCAGAGCCTCCACAAGCTATTTAGTAACGAGCATGCCCTACGAATCCCTAGTAGATTTTAACCAAATCTGGCAAGATAATAGGGAGGACTGCGGGTAGTGAATATTTACGTTGATACGCATCTGTTGAGACCCTTTGGTTGTAAATCCCAAACACTACCACGCGCATCTCGCTCTGCTACACGAAGAACTTAACAGTCAAACGTCGATTCCAAAAAATACAAATAGCTAGATAGAAATCTAAGTACAAGCCGAGGTTCAAACCTGCACATGTCGATATTTTACTGGTTTCAATCCATTGTGACTGCAAAATGTTTCTAGCTACACATTAGTACACAAAGTCAACAAACATATCTTTATCGAAGGTTAGAGATTTACTTGAAGATGTCTTTATTGTAAGCGTTTGTCAGGCCAACTGACCCACGTTTCCGGAACAAATTACAGCCTTTATCCGGAGCACGAAACGTTCCTACATGTAAGTCTGAGTAATGTTCCTTTTAAGAGCCATTAAGGAAAACTATTAATATATGGAAGTTATGTCAACTAAGCTGATGAATCTCTCTTCAGGAGAGATTTGTATCCTGACCTCTATCTATTACCGACTTTCTTTGTCATTCATATTTAGGATACATTTATTTTGTATTCAACGTATTATTGAAGATTTGAATGATAATTATAGTAATTATTTGCTTTATCAATAAAAGATAATTCTGATACTAGATATACTTTATGTCCATTTAATCGTATAGTTGTGGTGTCTTCTGCGATACAAGGTTTATTTTTTAGAACAGGGGTTGTCTTAACAATATTTCTATATAGAAATACCTCCACGATAACCATCTTTGCTCTGTTGTAACTTAAGCTGAAAGATCAATGAGTTAATTTTCTTCACAGCTTAAATTTTGCGTAACGAATATTATTCTTATTATTTATTCTTTCTATGTCCCGAATGTATCACTATTCATAGTAACATAAAATAATGTAACCATTAGCTAAAAGTGTGTTACGTATGACAGCAGCACGACAGGAAGACTTGAACTTGAAGTTTAAATGAACTTTTTTAAGAGTGATATATGTCAAAAAACGTTTGAATATTGAGATGACAGTTAAGAAGATAGGAAGTGAGAGATATATTATCTTGAAACCACACAACGTGAAAGTAGGAAATGAATCCATTGATTGTAAGATCATGTTTGTCTATAATGTGTTTGAATATCCAAAAACTACAAATTATACTAGGTTTCTTATCAAACAACCATGTGATGATTTTCCTACTATTTATTATATTCCCCATTTTTTTAATTTAAAACAACATTTTTGTACTCGCAAATTATATAATATTTAATTGGCATTACTATATGAGTGATAATGTCGTGAAAGAGTGTCGATATAATCTGGAAAACCCATGGAATTTGAAACACCAAGGTTTATCCCTTCACTATAAGTGTGTCTTTTAGACCATCCATCTTTATAGGGGTCCCTTTGTTGTCCAATCTGTAATGAAAATCTCGGCACGTAACCATGCACTATGCTGGCACTCACCACAAGATCTATTAGTTCTGACTATCTACTTCATAAATAATTCCATACTTGCGGATAAAGTATTACCGCTTTATAAAATACTTACGCCGGAGGCATTGCCCGCGTAATAACACGGTTTTGATTAATATTTCCCACCCTATTTTATGTTTTTAAAGGTTAATTTTACTATAGGCTGGCAGCAGTATAATACTGATAGTGTTTCTTTTCGAAATATCTTATTTTATGAAACGATCATACAAACGTAACATTTTCTCTATAAGCCCTTATAAAATTAATTATTAAAACTTTTTCGTTGGTATGCCTCTGCTTAAAAAAAAAGAAACTTGATCAAATACCATATTACATTTTAGTAATTTTAACCCTCCTTAAATAGTTATAATATATTAAAACTCTTCGACAACTTGTATATCCACTATATATGTGCGTGTGTGATGATCTGTGGTGTGTGTATCGTGCTAGTAATGTGCTTGAAGGCTCAACTCCTGGAGATGAAATTTAGGCTTGCGACGCTTCTGAGGTGGGCTTCGGCTAGTGTGCGGGAGCGAAATTGACCGCTAAACTACAGCGACATACTGTGGCTACGTGGGCATTGGCACGAGCATGTTCTGTTTGGAGAATCGGAAAGGTACGGATCGTTCGCTACGATTATTTTATCACGAGGAGATCTGTGAGGATGTCTTTTAGAGTGCTGGGCATTGGTCTGTAGGTGTAGTTCACGGCGTATGGTGGAATGGTTTGCGGCTTTTTAGAAGTAACTAGTCGAATCAAGAATTGATATACGCCAAATTCGAAGGATGTATCGTAGGGCACCGACTGTCTTTTTTAAGAAGTGGTTTAGCAAAACCTGCACTTTATGAAAGTTGAGATACAAC
>AP028435.1:15991759-16101673 GCA_036509395.1 Antheraea yamamai | reverse complement strand
AAATGCTAAGCAAGCTATATGTGAAATAATATATAAGGCACTGTAATGCCATTTTACAAACAGTTTTTATTACTCAGTCGTTCGGAATCGGTCATATTGTTAAGTCTCGCGCCGAGACGCCATACCTTGTTTTATCCAGATAATAAAAGTGTGCGTCAGTGAACTTTGCCTTTTTTTAAAAAGTAACCACAGCAAGCCATCCTAACATATTTGGTGTCAGAAGTGAAGGGATCCAAAAAACCATAATTTTGGACTCAAGAAAAAGTGCATCTGTGACTTTTAAAAGGCGTTTCCAAGTGGTCGACGTTAAGTCTCTGGGAAATCTCCTAGAGCCCGCGCTACATCAAGGAAAACGGTGGTCGACGTTAAGCCTCGGTAGTCAACCGAGCCCGCACTACCCCTATTCGTATCGACGGTAAGACTTGCCAAAATAAGCAAGCCCGCATCGCAGCACTACGCATCCTGGACAAGGTCAGTCTCCGGCAGCCAGCTAAATCTATTCACTCATACATCGAGGTTCTCACGGACAACGCAGCAAATTCCAGGTATCGAATACGACTCCCTGAGTCGCCGAGCACCTGTCGCTACGTTGCGCCACACTCGTGTTGTAATCACAAGTTTCTCACGGTCTTGAGGAAGCCGTTTTTGGAAAAATGTTTGCAAAAAGTATCTATATGTTAACATTGTGAGTGATATTTTTATATTTTTACGGAAAATATTTCCCTATATTTTTTTGATATTAATAATTCCATTTTTTTTATTATTATCCTCATCTGTAAAGAGATATATAATTAAGAATATTCAAAATTCAATTCATTTTTATCTTTAAAAGAATTTTAAATTTATAATTTTGTTCATTTTCAATATTTTCTTTATGTTAATTTGAATGTTCTCAATTCCTATATGTCTCTGTGTTCTGTTTTTGTCTCATACGTATTTGCTAATTAAATAACTACTATCTAATGCCACCTAAAAAACTTAAGGTTCAAGACACCGAAAACTCAAGTTCATCAGATTCCGATTCATCATCAGAACTTATTAAACAAAGACCTAAAATGTCAGATAAGGTCACACTCTCAGTCCTAATTAAATTTATTAAACCTTATAATGGCGATAGAGAAAATCTACCAGCCTTCCTAACCAATTGTGATAACGCTATTTCTTTGGCAACCGCAGATCAACAAAATGTTTTGTGTAAATTTATAATTTCACAATTAGAAGGCAAAGCACAACTAGCTTGCTGCCTAAAACAATTTTCGAGCTGGAATGAAATTAAACAATTTTTGAAAAGCACATTCGGGGAAAAAAAGCATTCTACACATTTATTATTAGACCTTCAGAATTGTAAACAATTAACATCAGAAGACGTTACACAATATTCCCTACGTATCGAAACATGTCTCACGCGTCTCCTAGCCGATATTCATTACAGTTGCGATATAAAAGAACAACTTCCAGGCAGAGTAGCCGCCATGGAAGACCTTGCTCTAAATACATTTTTATTAGGCTTAAATCCAAATTACTCTCATATTGTCAGATGTAGAAACCCTGCATCGCTATCTCAGGCAATTACTCATGCTATTGAAGAGGAAAAATTATTTAAATTAACAAAACTATCAACGAAATTCGTCAAACAGTGTACAATTTGCCATAAAAACGGTCATACTTCTTCAGAATGTTATAAAAATAAAAATAAATCATATCGAGTTAATTTTAATGTAGGTTCATCAAACAATAACAATTTTAATAACAATAATCAGAATCTTAATACCCATAAAAACCATCATAATTTTTATCACAAAAGCAAACAAAAATCCTATATAATCTGTAATTATTGTAAAGAATACGGGCATATTATAAGTGAATGCCAACGTCTTAAAAACAAAAACAATTCACAGAATTCACGTATGTCGCAGAGTTCACCTGCATCGAGCTCTAATACCGAGAACTATAGCAAAGCCAATGTGCATTCATTAGAAGTGAACAAGAATATCGATAATTTAAACTAAAATCGGTTTCGGTACCGTGTCCACCGAAACCGAATTATAAAAAGTGTGACACGAATAAAACTTTACTTTGTAAATCCCGTAATCAAAAACTATATAAAATACGGAAATCATATTATAATAATTATGTTGAGAAAAACTCTCAACTTAATGAGTGTTTACTGCAGTCTTTTGGTCGACAACCCTGTGGTCAATTCACTGTTGCACAGGATAACCGTCCAATGACTCATTTTAATTGTAGCAAGCAATATAACACTCGTAAAGTAAAGGAAAATGTTAAAAGTTCGAATTTAATTAGTCGCGATCTCTCTTTTCGAAACAAATCGAGTTCTTTTTATAGGGATTGCTCGCGTGAGAATAGTTATACAATAAATAACGTTAATAATAAAATTTCTTTGCCTCACGTGTCGTTAAAAACTAATTATAATGATAAACCATTATGTTTTTTGATTGACACTGGTTCGTCAATTTCAATTATTAAACTTTCGAGTTTATCAAACCAGCCTGTGCTTGGGCGTGATGTTATTAAGCTTAAAGGTTTAAGCGACAATAATTCCTATTGTGAGTCAATAGGTTCTCTTAAAATAAAATTCGAGCACTATGTTTCTGAAAACGATAAAATAATTTTTGATTATAAATTTCATGCTATTAATGATACAATTAATTTAGATTACGACGGAATTATAGGTAGTGACTTCATAAGATATTTTAAAATCGATGTGCAGTATTCTACGAACTGTCTCAATTTACAAGGTCACGTAATACCGATTTCTTTTAGTAAGCCGTCATACATTCTACCTCCACGGTCAGAAATGATTATTGAATGTCCAGTAAGTAACATCTCAGATGTCATCGGACATAAAGAAGCATTAATATTAGATCAAAAATTTTGTGAAGGTGTATTTTTAGCTAATTGTATTGTGTGTTTAAAACCTAATAACAGAGTTAATATTTCTATTTTAAATACGACTGAATCTGAAGTCGAAATAGATAATTTTTATGTCAAATTAACTCCTTTTGAACTATCGTCTTCAACTTACTCTAACAATAAGACGGAACTAGTTCATAAATTAAACGCTTTTGATTCTAATAGGTCTCAAAAGGTTCTTGAGCAAATTCGATGCTCACATTTAAATCCACAAGAGAAGAAGGCTTTAATGAGCTGTATTTCTGAATACACTGATGTATTCCACCTAGAAGGTGAAGCTTTAACACATACTAATGTGATTCAGCACTCTATTAATACTGGGGATGCAGCACCCATACACGTTAAATCGTATCGTTTTCCTGAAGTACACAAAGATGAAGTCGAAAAACAAATTAAGAAAATGCTTGATCAAAACATAATTCGACCTTCAATTTCTCCATGGAATGCTCCCGTTTGGGTAGTTCCTAAGAAGCTGGATGCTTCCGGTGAGCAAAAATGGCGTATTGTTATTGATTATCGTCGTTTAAATGACGTTACGGTTTCTGAAGTGTACCCGATTCCTTTAATAAATGATATTTTAGATCAAGTAGGCCACGCTAAATACTTTACTACACTAGATTTAGCCTCTGGTTTTCATCAGCTTTGCTTAGATCCGAAAGATGCCGAAAAAACAGGCTTTAGTGTTACCACAAATAATATTTCAGGGCATTTTGAATTTACGAGAATGCCTTTCGGTCTAAAGAATGCTCCTTCTACCTTTCAAAGGATGATGAATATAGTCCTTTCAGGTTTACAAGGTCTACATTGTTATGTTTATCTCGATGATTGTATAATCTATAGTCATAATTTAGAAACTAATATTCAAAAGTTAAAACTTATATTTACGAAACTAAGAGAAGCAAATTTAAAATTACAGCCTGATAAATGTGAATTTTTAAGACGTGAAGTCGCTTATCTCGGGCATGTTATAACCGACAAGGGTGTTTCACCTAATCCTGACAAGGTCAAGGCTATTTCTGAATTTCCAACACCTAAAACTCCTAAGGATATTAAGTCTTTCCTAGGATTAACTGGTTATTATCGACGTTTTATTGAAAACTTCTCTCATATTACAAAACCTCTTACCTCTTTATTAAAGAAAGATGTTAATTTTAATTGGTCACATGAACAAGAACAAGCATTTAATTTTCTTAAAGGAAAATTAATTTCAGCACCTCTATTACAATACCCTGATTTTTCGAAGCCATTTATTGTAACTACTGATGCATCTAATTATGCCGTTGGCGCAATTTTATCGCAAGGCGAAATCGGCAAGGATAAGCCTATCGCTTATGCATCACGTACTTTAAATCGACAAGAAGGCAATTATTCAACTACAGAAAAAGAACTTCTTGCTATTCTTTTTGGTGTAAACACATTTCGACCATATCTGTATGGTTATCGATTTAAGATCGTTACGGATCATCGTCCTCTCACTTGGTTATTTAACGCTAAGGATCCAGGTGGACGTTTACTTAGATGGCGTTTAAAATTAGAAGAATATGATTATGAAATAATTTATAAACCAGGCAGAATTAATGCTAACGCGGATGCTTTATCGCGAAACCCTGTGAATGCTATAATTCATTCACAATTAAATAATTTAAGTTATGAGGAATATTTTAAAACACAATTTACGAAACATATTTCTAATGATACTCGAATTGAAGAGCACAATCAAGCTTTACATTTAGCGAATCACAAAATGATCGCGTGTCCAATTTCTTTAGATTTTGATAATTCTATGCCTCACGGCGAACAGCTGTTGTCAACGTTACAAAACGCTAACGAATTTTTATCATTAGAATGTGAAAATGAAACTGTACAATCAGTAAACTCTAAAAATAAAATACTTTATTTTTTATACACTAAAATACATCATTATGATGAATCTAGTTATAAAAGTGTATACAACTTATTAATTAAATTAAGAGATTTAATCGTTTCAAATAGTGATTATGATAAAGAATTAGCAATTTCAGATTTTAATGAACCGTTTACTAAGTTTGTTTATGTAAAAATTTATAATATAATTTCTTACGTGTTTCATGGCACTAATATTAAAATTCATATTTATAAAAATCAAATAATATATCCGACTCCTACGGAAATATCAAATATTCTCAAAGAAAACCACGGGACTACCATTGCAGGTCACCCGGGTATTAAACGAATGTATAATCGCATAAAAACCGCTTATTATTGGAAGAGTATGCGTTCAGACATTGAACGATTTGTTAAGGATTGCAAACTGTGCAAAATAAATAAACCTTTACGTGCTAAGAATAAAGCACCTATGGTAATTACATCAACAAGTACCAAACCTTTCGAAAGATTAGCTTTAGATATTGTGGGTACTTTACCTGAAGCAGGATTACAAAAATTTAAATACATATTAACCCTTCAGGATGATTTAACTAAGTTTTCATGTGCTTACCCAATGATTACGAGTACTACTGATGAGATTGCACGAAATCTTATTCATTTCTTTTCTTTATTTGGTTTTCCTAAGATGATTCTAACAGATCAAGGAACTTGTTTTACTTCCGAGTTATTCAAGCAACTAACAGAGATCTTAAAGATAAAAAACTTATTCTGCTCTCCTTATCACCCGCAAACTAATGGTGCACTAGAGCGTAGTCATGCGACTCTTAAAGAATATCTAAAATCGTTTGTTAATGACAATCAAGATGATTGGCATTGCTATATTGCAACTGCGATTTTATCATATAACACAACTCCGCATTGTACTACAGAATTTACTCCTTTCGAATTATTATATGGCTATAAACCGTCTATTCCTAGTAGCGTGTACGGTTCGGATAATAATACGACCTACCACGAATACATTCGCGCTCTACAATACCGAATGAAATATTCACGAGAAAGAGCTATAGCTAATATAAATAAAAGTAAAGAATCGTCAAAACAATATTATGATAAATCCACAAAAAGAAATATTTATAAAGTAGGCGATCTCGTGTATTTAAAACAGCATCATAGGTCACGAAAAGCTTTGTCTCCAATTTGGAAAGGACCTTACAAAATAATTAAAATGAACGGTAAAAATAATGTAACTTTATGCATAAACAGAAAACACGTTAAGCATCATATTGATGAAATAAAGCCAGCATATAATTAACGCTAATTATCTTAAATATGATTCTTTGTCTCATCTTATTTCGGAAAATCCTCCGAATCGTTTTAGAAGATCACTTGAATTCGGTGGTGAGATTCTTAAGTTTTTCTTTGGAACTTTAGATGCCGATGATGCAAGAAAATATGATGACGCTATTTCTACTTGTAAGCAAAATGAGAATGAAATATTTTCTTTAATGAAATCCAATATTCATGTAGTTCAATCTACTATAAATAATTTTAATGTTTCTATTTTTAATTTAAGAAATAATGAAGTAAGATTAAATGAACAAATCGAAAAACTTAATCATGTAATTTTGGAAAGTTCTAAGTTAAGCTCAAGTCTTATTAATGTTCAAAGAATAACTTCAATTTTTAATGTTATTGAAAGCTCATTGTTATCAATCTCCAACATTTTAGATACAATTCTCAATTCTATCTTATTTGCGAAGTCTAATATCTTACACCCTTATGTTCTAACTCCTACTAAGTTATATAATGAACTTGTTAACAGTAAACAAGACAAAAGAAATTTGGAGTTTCCAGTAACATTAACGTTACAGAACATACATAATATTATTGATTTATCTAAGCTGACTTCATATTTTTATAATAATAAGTTAGTATTTGTAATTCAAATTCCACTTATTAATTCTATTAAGTTTAATGTTTATAAAAGCTTACCTCTACCTACACCACAAGAAGGAAACATACAAACATATTTTCTTATTCACCCTTCTAAATTATATGTGGCTGTAACAGATGACAGGCTAAGTTATTCATTATTAGATAACATAAATAATTGTAAAAACGTTGACTATAAGTATATAATATGTCCCACACCAACAATTTTGTCGTCAATTAATAATCCCACGTGTGAGACTATACTTTTAAGAGAAGTAACATTAACACTTCCTGAAATTTGTGATTTTAAAATAGTTTATGGTCATATAAACATATGGCAAAAATTAAATGATGGAAGATACATTTATGTGCAATCAAAACCTAATAAATTGACATTAAAATGCGAAAATGATATTAATGATTATACTATACAAGGGACTGGAATATTATCTTTAAAGAATGATTGCATTGCATACTTTCAAACTTTACAGTTTTATGCACCTGTTTCTTATACAAGTATTTTACCGAGTCAATTGTCTATTGATTTTAATATTATTGATGATGATTGTTGCAAATATAAGGTATTCAATTCAACATCATATCATATTTCTCCAATTACTTTGACAAATATTGACTTAGAATCTTTAAAGTTAGCTAGTCATAAGCTAGATAACATTGAAAATCAGATTAATGATTTTGAGAATCAATCACATGTTGTAAAATACGGAACCTATTACTCTGTAATGACGTATATCATAATCTCAGTAATTTTTATCTATATTATATACAAAGTTTATAACAAATGGTTTCGTAATTCTTGTAAAAATACGTCTTGCTGTATACAAATATACAATCAATGTTACAATAAGAGATCATTGTGTAAATCAGATGTTAAAGTTAATACATCAATTGAATTAACGGATACCTCCGACGAGTCAATTGAATGTGACAGGAAATCTGTAAAAGTTTACCAGAAATAGAAATTAATAAAAGTAAAATTACATATAGACAAAACGAAAAGTCAATAAGAAACATAAAGAATCATTAATAAAATAACAGTAAATAAAATTATTTTCTTTTAATTAAGTTTACCAATATGGTTTATTAATTTCTATTAAACGGAATTAAATTATTAGAATACTACATAATATTTTAACTATAGTTGTTAATGTCTATTAATTTGAATAATGATTCGAATATTTTATGAATATTATTAATGTTTTATTAAAGTGTTTAATTATAATTTAAATTTGTTAATTTTATTTTTTTCTTGATTTTAACTATTCATAATTTTACTATTTTTATGCTTGCTTGAATGTTTATAAATGTCACATGAAATATTTTAACTTGTGTTTGTATAATTTTGAATTAACCCAGTCCAGTTAATATTCTGTCTTTATCCTTCGCTTATTTTAAAAGGATAATCTCCGTCGAAAGGGGGAGATGTTATGATATTATATTAATATTGCTAAATGCTAAGCAAGCTATATGTGAAATAATATATAAGGCACTGTAATGCCATTTTACAAACAGTTTTTATTACTCAGTCGTTCGGAATCGGTCATATTGTTAAGTCTCGCGCCGAGACGCCATACCTTGTTTTATCCAGATAATAAAAGTGTGCGTCAGTGAACTTTGCCTTTTTTTAAAAAGTAACCACAGCAAGCCATCCTAACAGAACGAATATAGAGCAAGCACACGTCTTGTAGAATATTAGCTATACATAGATATATAGTTAACAGACACATAGATACAGGAGCGACAGTTATATTCATCTTAGAAAAATAGATAATGTCAGGAAACTAGCAAAGAAATAGTTCAATACTGTGATGTAAATTTTGTTACATTTATAAAATCGATGTACGAAAATGAAGATTTATATTTGTTTTACGACATTCCCTTCTATTCGTGATTATATTTGAGACCGTAAGTTATCTAGGAACAATACACGTCACATACCTTTGTAACGGTAGAAAGCCACATTATTACCTCACAACAACAGACAGCTGTATTACATGCGGTCTTATTGTACATACGTAATAGATATAGTGTAAAGGAAGCTGAGTATCTTCGTAACAACAAAGGTGTTTAATTAAGATCTAACAAACTTATCTAATAACTTCAATTAATTTAAATATATATAGTAACTAAGGCCTCCCTAAATAGATAGGGTAATTCTATCGCGTGCTCTGCTTTGTTATTTCCTTAAACTTGTGTTGCCATATCTAGTAATAAATTAACTACATACGTAAATAAAATTGAAGTGTCTGTTTGTAATATCAAAATAAAAACTTTTTACTGAAAGGATAACAAAAAAAACAGTTTTTCATTTTTTGTCTGACTGTTTGTTTTGGTTTATCTCCGAAACTGTTAGGTCGAGTTTGATGGAACCTTCACTATAGATAGCTAATATTATAAGAAGTAACATAGGGTACTTTTATTGTAGAAAAAAAAGGTTTCCGCGCAAATATTTTAACCTTAAGAAGCAGCGTCCAAAAACGCGCGCACCCTAGACGCACGTATAATCTGACCTAAACTTTTTTCGCTAAATTCTACACGGTCCGAGTCACGGGTACCAGCTAGTTTTATGTTAAAAATAAGCCTCAATTTAAAATCTATGTCAATAGATCTGTAATTCTGTTTTTTTTTCATTTATTTTCTGATAGGCAACTATTATAAAACATAATACTGGTCACGTTCTCCTAATACGTCTTATTATACGTTAAAAAATGTTTTGTCTGTTTTAATGTTTGGATTTAACTCAAAAACGGTATGACTAATATTTATAAAATGTTGTACATTGGAGCTTAAATATAATTAATTTCTCAATTAATAGAATACAAAATTGTCAGTTTTAACTTTAAAAATGGAACAAAATATTTTTTATAATAATTATAATTACGGAAAGTAACAAGTTCAAAATTGATCAACCATTAAAAAAAGAATATAATAATTTTACAAATTGCAAAATATAAAAAAAAATCTATTATGATGAATATTTAGACACGAAAAACTTGTTATGTTGTAATCGATTTGTTATAAGTATTGTCAATAAATCTCTTAAAAATATTTGTCTAAGCCAATTTTTATAACATTATGAATTTAGGAGGAGCATATTATTCTAGAATTGATAGCTTATAAGAATGATTAATGATAGATTTCAATATCATAAAATAAATAACTTCTAATGTTACTAATACCCGCCTGGCTTGCTACCACCCTCTGTTTGAAAATATCTTTCCAGGCACATATAGGTGTGTCCCGGCAGCTGCGTTTGAGAGCCAGCCCTCTTGTAAGTTTAGAGTGTTACCATCTTAGGCCTCCTCATCATTTAATGTTTGGTGAGATAGTTGACAAATACTAAAACCAACAATATATTAAAAAATAAATATTTCTACTCTCATTATTAAAACCCAGAGCAACGTCTTATCATTTGCGTTCTCTTAAGATAACTTCAAGATATCAGAATAACAAACCAAATTATTTCAAATAACAAAAATGGTAGTTCTATACATTTATGATAATAACCGACGAGAACCAACCTCACTTGTATAAATTAGATTTATTATTACCGCCCAAATAACTAATGAGGCATAAAACAAAATCGATCTACGCGGTCGTGAAATCCAATGTTACCGCAGAAATATTTTGTTTTAGGGATATTAATGAACTCGAGAGCCAATTTTCGGTAATGAAACTGTGTTGGTAGCTGGCTATAAAATTTAAGTGGTCCGAGTGGACACAAAATGCGTTGATACACAGCTATGTCGCAGTCAATTCGTGAAATCAATCGTTTGCGTAAACATTCCTTGAACGAATGAACGAATGGATTTACTTATTCTACATTCAATTCAGTAGAACAAACAAGAGACAAACTTTTTATCAATTGCTTTATGGAATGAATCTTACTAGTAATATCATGTATTTTTCTTTCGAAATACCTGTCAAGTGCGATATCACTGAGAAATATATGTACTGTGTGTATATAAATCCTGTTTGAAACAAAACTAATATTCTATCCTCTTAAAAATGGATTTGTACTGATTGCATATCTTACCTAAATATGTAAAAAAAATAGTTGTCAAATATCATAGACGTCCATTCAAAATGAAAAGAAATTGAACAACCCACGAACGTTAAAATTTTATTTTCGCTTTTACAGATATACTCTTATTTTTATGTAAGATTAAACGGTTTTCTTGAAATCCGATGTAAAATGTAATAAATTCACTAGAAAGATAAAATCTATTTTATAGTATCAGCAGTTTCGCAAGCGTAGAATTACTATTTAAGACGTTTTATTATTTATTATATTCGTTTTAACCTTTTAACTACTAATTTTGAAGAGATCTTACAGTACTTTATTTATATTTAGCTATAAACTAATATTACAATATTTAAAGCTAACGGAATTCTCATAAATAGCTTTCATTTATATTTTATTACCTTAAAAGTTTATTTTTAACCGACTTCAAAAAAAGGAGGAGGTTATCAATTCGACTGTATTTTTTTTTTTTTTTTATGTTTGTTACCTCATAACTTTGGACTGGGTGAACCGATTTTGATGATTCTTTTTTTATTTGAAAGCTGGTGCTTCCCGTGTAGTCCCATTTTAATTTGGTCCAATTCCGACAACGGCACCCAGTGCAAAACCGTATAAGTTTTAAATTTGCATTAAGTATGTACACGACAAATAGACGAATAACTCAATATCACGCTAACCGATTTCGATGATTCATTTTTTATTGGAAAGGACGTACTTCAAGGGTAGTTTGATGAGAGTTTGGTTAGGTTCTGATTATGGGATCCGTGACAAAGTAAGAAAACTTTCAAGAAACGAGCCTACTCCTTTCTTAAGGGCCGGCAACGCATCTGTGTTTTCTCTCGTGTCCCAGGTGTCCATGGGCGGCCGTGATCACTTACCATCAGGTGACCCGTATGTTCGTTTGCCACCAATATTATAAAAAAAAACTCTTCAATTCTTAGGAGCCTTTTGTGCTTATGTTCGTTGCTGTGTTGCAACATGACGCAAGCATTGTAATTACATTACTTAAGGTGTATTATGTGTGAAGCGATGGTAGAAACTATCGCGGATTATTGATAAGGTTGCGTTCGTACCAAACGTTACTTATTGTACAACCAATTGAAATCATACCGCATACCATACCGATAGATACCATACCGCAAAAATGCGCATATAGTTTGGTTAGGTTCTGATTATGGGATCCGTGACAAAGTAAGAAAACTTTCAAGAAACGAGCCTACTCCTTTCTTAAGGGCCGGCAACGCATCTGTGTTTCCTCTCGTGTCCCAGGTGTCCATGGGCGGCCGTGATCACTTACCATCAGGTGACCCGTATGTTCGTTTGCCACCAATATTATAAAAAAAACTCTTCAATTCTTAGGAGCCTTTTGTGCTTATGTTCGTTGCTGTGTTGCAACATGACGCAAGCATTGTAATTACATTACTTAAGGTGTATTATGTGTGAAGCGATGGTAGAAACTATCGCGGATTATTGATAAGGTTGCGTTCGTACCAAACGTTACTTATTGTACAACCAATTGAAATCTTACCGCATACCATACCGATAGATACCATACCGCAAAAATGCGCATATTTTAATATACTTAAGGCGGAACGGAGTTCGCGGGCACTGCTAGTAAAATATATTTATGTACACAAAAAATGGAAAAATAAAGTAAATTTTCAAAAAAAAGTATTAACCGACTTCAATATCAATCAAAAACCCATAAGGCACTAAAAAGCGGAAAATAAATAGTTTATCAAATTAACCAAATTAAATAAAACATATGAATATGTGTGCTACCTAGAGATATATTAGAAGTCGGTGCCAACTGAAAATCGTATCATCTACATAGGTACAAAAAGTTTAAGTTCACTCTCGCGTCTCTGTAATACTTTTCTACCTGGAACAAATTTGAAATTTCGGTTGGCACCGATTTCCAATACATCTCTAGGTAGCACACATATTCATATGTTTTATTTAATTTGGTTAATTTGATAAACTATTTATTTTCCGCTTTTTAGTGCCTTATGGGTTTTTGATTGATATTGAAGTCGGTTAATACTTTTTTTTGAAAATTTACTTTATTAGAAACTCTTTGTTTAACACGCACATTACAAAAGAAACGATTTACAGTTCAAATTTCTCATTCTTCATTTACATTCATATTAAAACCTCTTTTGTCAGAACTCAAATATTGTAGTAACAAAGTTAAAGTTGTTATTTACATTTTTTGTTACTCTTTCAACCTTTTTTACGTCTGAACGACTTCTAAACATTTGTCTTAAGTTATATTCAAATAGACCATACTTTATTGATTCATATTTAAATTGACATATACCCAGACGTAATTTATCTCAGACATCATTACATATTATAAAACAAAGTCTCCTACCGCATCTGTCTGTCTGTCTATTCGCGATAAACTCAAAAACTACCGAACGGATTGTCATACGGTTTTCACCGGTGGATAGAGTGATTGATGAGGAACGTTTTAGTACATAATTTGTCAGGGTTTTTTTCGTAATCAGTTCTAGCAAAATAGAGTATGAAAATTTCATGATTTATATGTCAAATTTAATATTCTCCAAAATTAGGTCCACATAGTCTCCGACAAATTTAGATAAAAATAATATATAAACTACAAAAACAGTATACAAAAAGATTTAAATAATTTACTCCTGAACGTTTTCATATGTATGTATATTAATTCCAAAGAGAGAGTAAAGTATAGGGCTCTTGAACAGAGAAGTACACAAGCTTTGAAAGGGACAGCAACTCGCATATCTTTGGTGTTACAATCGCTCATAGACTGCGGTGACCGTTTAGAATCAGGCAGCTCGCACGCATGTACGCCAACATCATGTTATTTTTTTAAAGTACAATAAGAGTTGTATATATTTCATAAATAAATATATATTCTCGTTACAAGTTTCAGCAATTTATATCGAAATTGACAAGTATAATTAAAAAATATGTATTTTTGATAAATCCTTAAAAAAACGAATGACGCAAGTAAACCGCAACACATTATCACAAACAAGGGCAATACGACAAAATGCTTAATGTCCGCCTCGTTGGTTATTATTGCGCTCGGACAAAAATAAAAATAGCAGTCACTTTACTAAATCATAAGTAATAAAAACACGAAACGTGCTGATTAATTACGGTGAAAGTTGTGTCAAAACACCGTACGAATTTTGTTAATATTTTGTTTTGTAATCTAAATAATTTATTTCAGGGAATTTAACACGGCACTACTACTGAGGTGGGTTGGCTGCTGGGTTTGGTTTATAATTAGTTATGTTCAGAAGTATTTACACATTTTATACGCTATATTTATAACTTAATAGTTGTTTTTTAAATCTAAATGGGTTTTGGTCTACAATTAAATGGGCTTTACAGCGACAACCAACAATAGAAACCAACGGAATGATCTCTACCTTTATCAAGGCTATAAGACCATTATATTTTATAAAATACTAGCCGACCCGTGCCCACTTCGTTGGGTGGTAATAGGCATTATCAAGCCACAACTTTTCTATAGAAGTCAATCATATATATCTCATAATTAAGGCAGCGCTCGTAAGAAACGTTTTCGTTCGACCATTTTTCTCCGACTCCCCAGATATTACCCCCTACAACCTAACAAACTTTACCTCTTTATAGTATTAGTATAGATTATAGATAATATAATTAGTTAATAGCTTCTGCCCGCGACTTCGCACGCGTGGAATAGTTATTTTGGGCTAAGACACAGCGGAAGCTCTCAAAAGGAAAAAATATCCTGATTTCAAAATATTTTTCATTGTTACTCCGCTCCTATTGGTCTTATCGCGATGATATGTAGCCTATATCACTCATAAATAACGTGGCTTTATATTGGTAAAAGAATTAAAATCGGTTTAGTAGTTTCTGAGATTACCTCCTACAACGTCACAAACTCACAAACTTTACCTCTTTATAATATTAGTATATAGATTATAGCCCCTGCCCACGACTTCGTCCGCGTAGTAATAGTTACTACTCTGGGCTAACGCTGACACACAGCATCAGCTTTCAAAAAGAAAAAAACATCTCGATTTTGAAACATTTTTCATCTGTGCTCCGCTCCTACTGGCCTTAGCGTGATGATATATAGCCTATAACCATTCTCGATGAATGAGCTATATAAAACTGAAAGAATTATTCAAATAGGACCAGCAGTTCCTGAGATTACCCCTTACAACGCCACAACGTCACAAACTCACAAACTCACAACGTCACAAACTTTACCTCTTAATAATATTAGTATAGATACAATGTAAAAACAAATAAATAAAAATTAACCCCATTACATATTTTCAATAGATTTTTCAATACACACCTACTTTGATTGAATAAAACACAAATAAATCGACTAAGATAAATTAAATTATAGGAGCATGAAACGAAATGAATAAATATTATATTCAGTCGAATAAAGATATAATATATTTGGTAAATAAGATGCAAACATTACGCTCTACTGCTTAACAAAACGAGTGTCTCTTATTATGTATACATGTATTATAACATAAAGGTATGTCGAAGTGACGATGAGGTGGCGGTTAAAAATGTATAGCGTCATCTTTAGTAATCCACTACGGTATTAGTTATGGATATAGTATAGATGTGACGGGTCCGACAATCCGCGTGAGAATGATCCCTGCTCTCCTCTCAGTATCATTTCACTCACACACGTATATGCGTGAGATGAATGCTTCAGGGGGGCGGGACACCGAGTGTGAGGGGCGGGGGAGTCAATGACTGACATGACGACGACATAGTCATTGGGAGGAGTACGTGTCATTGTACACGTTCTTTCTGGCTCTCATATGATTCCACGACGAACTTACCGCCTTGCGGTTGTAGTAATAATACCCGTCTACGCAAGAACGGGGCTGGGTGTCTCTAACGGTTCTTTTTATAGGTGGTCTCGCATGCATAATCAGAAGTATCTGCTCGGTTAAACATGTTCGTGGATAGGCGGCTGATGTATGCGTCGAGGCTTTCTATGTCCATATCACGGCGCTATGGTCCTGTTACGGACGGACGTTTCGTCCTACGGCGCACTCACACATGCAAAGATTACATCTGCGATAATCTCTCGATTGATCCCTACTAGTTAGTTAGGTACGTAATAAATTACACTGATTCCATTCATCGCATATATTTGCATAGAAATTCGTTAGATATTATTTCGTCTTGCCATCCGAAAAGTCACGCATAGAACCTTTGTTAAGTAGGCCCTCGAGTGCCCGAACCAAATGAGTTTAGTAAGGAAATATGCCGAAATGGACTTTGTAAAATTATATTTCAACTCAACAGGCAATTGTGAAGTTGGAACGGAGAGCTGTAAAGGCGAGAGGGAAGTTACAAACTTAATTTCATACTTACTTGTTATAATTTGTCGTTGCCAGTGAAACTCTAAAGGAAATTTCATTTTCGTGGTGACTGTTATTTTAAGTATCTGTCTGTCGGGGCTAACGCGTGTTTTCGTAGAACATTATCTTATTATAATAATCATTTTGAATAAACTTATCCACATCATTACTCCAAAGACTTCATTAATCTATATATATGTGTGTGATTCCTTCGATCAGGAACCACCTGTGATGCGAATCAAAGGCGATATCAGCGAGAACTAGTAGCAAATTTTGTGATCGCTCACCGGCTGGTGCGAGGTTCGATGCCGGTGGTCTGCGCCGACAAGTTGCGATGGTGAAAATAGGTTATTGTGACACGAGAAGCGTGCGGTTCCTTTTAAGGCGCTCGCGCTTCGCATATGATTTATACGATCGAACTGGTCTGGCGTCATACGCGCCGGGAGCGATCAACAAACAAAATGCTCCCACCCTCGCTGACACAATTTTTCCTGACTATTTTACGGGGCCACAAAAGTGTGTATTAGATGTCTGTTACTTACCAAGTCGGCTTTTTTGACTTGGGTATCGTTACAATCGTTTTATATCTTAAAAACATTTAAGAAAAACAATATTTTTCCGATACCGTATAACCGTGCCTAAATGATGATACTTGTAATGGAAATCAAAATTGTAATTCCTATTTGAAATTAAATTATTCGGTAAATCTAATAATCAAACTACGTCAATCCTCAGGCCTGTTAAAAGTTACGCCGATCTACATACATGAAAATAAATTATTTCTCCTTGTTTTAGATGTTCGCACAGACCCTTAATCCATATGTGGTCAAACTATCGAATAGTGATACGACACAACCTTACCTAAAAGTTCACTGATAATTATACAATTTACGTTAAAACAAACTTGAATGTTCACAACATTAGTGTTATAATTTATGTAGCATTGGTTAGTGTTATTTCACATCTGGATGTCGGAATAATTATAAATTCTAAGGTTATTTTTTTACCTTACTTGAGTAGTGAATTTTAATCTTAATTTTTAATGTAAAATAAGTAAAATAATAATAGTAGCCTTTAAATGTCTTCTTATTATGTAAAAGTATGGAAATTACAATTATTTTATACTAGTTGACCCGTGCAATTTCGTCTGCACCAAATCGGTTATTACAGGTTTCAATTGTATTTTTAAACGCAAATAATCTTAAAAAACCTAAAACCCATTTGCGGCGACATCTAGCACTTCCAATTGTGAATCCAAACTATCAAGGGACTCACTCAAACATATACCCAGATGTATGTGAGAAATCTTTTAAAATAAGCCTACAACCCGTTCGTAGCATCATCTACCGAGTTCAATTAAAATAAAAACTAACCTACATATATTGGCGGTAATGCAAAAAAAGCTTGAGAGGTCTATGGATCCCCAGTTGAAACGAAATTCCTTTCCCTTTTTTGTAGAAATTTACTATACAGTCAGTATAGTTTACATTATAAAATATCAAGTTGATAGAATTAAATTGTAAATCATAACTATTTTCAACTTGTATTAAAACATTTTTACACTGCATTGTATTGAAGAAAAATATAAATATTAAAAAGATATGAGCATGTCGCATCAACTGTCACTTGGTGTAACTATTCGTCTAAGAGCTAGCAATAGTTTCGACAACGAATTCGAATAAGCCAGTTTTTTATACATCTTTATGTTCTTCCAAACAGCGTGCGGGCTTCCTGGTTGCCGGTATACGTTGCGTTTATTAGTGCATATTGCACCTATACAGACAAATATATTGGTTTTTATTTCATTTAGAATGTTTTGTTTTTCACTAACTTTGAAACGCTACTAAAACATAAAATTATTATTGCCAGACATTTTTGTTATTAACAATAATAATGAGCCCGATGCCATTTTTTGTAAATAAAAAAGTATGTTCAAACCATGTTAAGATAGCTGTATTTTAATATTATTTTATTAGGACATAAAAGAGAGTAAATTAAAAATAATATATATAGAATAACTTAGCTAAAGCCATAGTTTAGCGCAACACTGGCTGTATGATAAAGACAGCGATAATTGTAGAAGCGCCTGTTATAGACGCATGTATTCAAAATGGCGTGAGTCCCAAGTCATATGTCTACGTTTATCATTGTTTACGGTGAAATCTTAACTTTATAATGGTTAATAAAATGAAATATGTTCTTGTTTGTATGTTCTGTTCAAAAATAAAATGGTTTTAAATGAATTATTTTATTTATAAAGAATATCAACGGGGACATTATTATCAATAACAAAATTGTCTGGCAGTGATAAATTCATGTTTTGAATAGCGTTTAAAAGTTACTTAAAAAAAAACGTTCCTAAAAATATGTATAAATCAAAATTTTGACCTGTAAAGGTGTGATGCGTATTAAAAAATACAACGTTAACCGGCTATCAGGTATCCTGAATGGTGTTTGGCAGAACATAATATAACTTCATTTTACAGAACCAGCTTTTCTAAAATTCTCGTTCTTACAACGTTGCTGGCTCTTGTACTAAGGTGTCGCAAAAAATCTAATTACACTAACTACAAATTTTTGTTTTTCGTTATCCTGGAGAACCACTTGCGTTTTATGGGACAAAAAGTATCCTAAATGTAACCTTGGAATATTAGTTATTATTGTGTCAAGTTTCATTAAAATCGATTCAGTACTTTCAGCGTGATGCGTGTTCACAGGGACAGAAATACAGACAGACAGACAGACAGACAAAAATTGTAAAAAGATTATTTTTGGCGCATAATGGTAACTTTGCTTTGACATCCCTGACACGCTAAAGAAAGGCTATAGAGATCTCGTGTCGCCCCAACTATAGAGGTAGACGTACACCATGGGGTTTTCGTCCGTGCGAGTTGGACATAACCCACTCTCTCCCCAGAGAGGGTGGGTATCCATAAGGGATTTCCCCACGTAAAAAAAAAAAGGGTTTTTATTCGCCTTCGGCCGCAGTGGAATATTCGAATTGCTTGAACTGATTTTCACTAGACTTGCATTGACAGATAACTCACAATATAAGATGTAACATAGACTATTTTATTAGCCAAGACCTCGTCCGCAGTGCTAATTTTGTGCTAATTTTACAGTGCATTTTATTTTAATTTTACTAATTTTTAAATTTTTACAGGCGATAACTAACTAATAAGCTAGTTTATTTTAAACTAGCGGGCTTGGTAGATGTTGTCCCACCCTGATAATAAAAAGAAAACCCCTTGACAAATTATACTTACACCTTCCCCATTAATCATTCTATCTACTGGTGAAAACGGCATGAAAATCCGTTCCGTCGTTTTTGAGTTTATCGCGAACAGATAAACAGACAGACCAGAGTACTTTGTTTTACACTATGTAGTGATTAATCGTTACCTGTGCATTCGCCCGTATGAAATTGATCAGAAATAATTTGTTTATCGTAAACAAGCACGTGAGACGTGCGCTGTACTGGACTCCAAGAATTGAAGTCATATATTTGTATGTAATTTGAATTATATTATCTTTTTGGTCAATTTGGCGGCCATTTTGTTTTATTTACCACATTTGCGTCTACATAACTTAGTCATTATAGCAACGTATAAGAATAACACAATTATATCGACAATATGAACATATTATACCTATATAATTAAAGATTTAACACATATTGTTCCATAATGTATAGCTTAAAATATTCATTACTTTCTTATATATTTAGTGAGCACTGAGGGTTGGTATATAGTAGGTTAAAGTTACAGGTCTGTTGCTGATGATAAATCCCATCCCATTTGATATATTATTAGTATTCACATATCTAATGTACACGTTACATGTTACAGTAGATGTCCGTGTGTCATGCTACTTCGATTACATAGGCTTTTTTTCTATCCTTCTCGAGGACATTTGGTTCTAGTCTGGTCTATTAAGAAACTAGGATACAAATAGGCAGTTCACTAGTTGCGAAGTGGAAATTAACACAAACAGTTCAACAGAGATGATGACTTGCATTGCGATGGCTTTGGTTAGCGTGTTGAAGACGTACACCGTGGGGTTTTAGTCCGTGCGAATCGGACATAACCCACCCTCTCCCTCGAGAAGGTGGTGTATCCATAAGGGATTTCCCCACGCTAAAAAAAAAAAAAGCGTGTTCAAATCCTTGCGAATGAGCGTGATGAAACCTTAGCATGGTGGTATGCGCTTCTTATGAGCCCGCCCGCCACGTTCCTATGGGTGTGTTCCGGCAGCTGCACTTAAGAGCCAGGCCCTTCAGGTTTAGCGTGTTTATCGTCTTGGATTACTTCGTCATTTAACATCTGACGAGATTGTAATCAAGTGCACCTATCAACATATTATAAAATAAAATTCTCTGCCACGTCTGTCTGTCTGCCTGTCTTTTCGCGATAAACTCAAAAACTACTGAACGGATTTTCATGCCGTTTTCACCAGTACACGAAGTAATTAATGAGGAAGATTTAGGTATATAGGTATTTTCAAGGTGTTTTTTTATTATCAGGGTGGGACAACGTCCACCATGCTCGCTAGTACAATACAAAAAACAGTTGAACAATAATTCAATGCGTGCGCCAATCAGTGTTCGGCCCGAAACACGCAAAATACGCAGTGTATGCATTGCTGTTTTACAAAAGAAACAGGTGTGGCTATATTGCTTCCGCTGGCAATATAAATTATGTTAAACACACAGAACTAACAATCATATTTACTACACAAAAGGGAGGGAATCGACCCGCTACTTCCTTATTTAACAATAGAGGAGAAAGGGGTAACGGCGGTTACTTAATGGAAATGTTAATGTATCCTATTTAAATGTACGTAATATTTAGGTAAACTATTAATCTTCAAATTAGATAGCAATTTACGGTTTTAATAAAATTATTAGGGAGTAAATGGAATAAAAAATATAATAATGATTTGATTACCGTTACGTCTGATTTACGTTCCCAGAAACAACCACCACAATTTATCAGTTACTTATTTTCTGCGTTCTATGTATTTAATATTGATTATTTATTGATTACTAATTTTTGTTCGTCCCGTTTACGCTTCTATGCTATTTAGCCGGTTGTAAATTAATTTTGATGAGTTTTTTGCGAACATTCATGAACGTATTTGAATTACATAACTACTACGCTAATCGCCTAATTTCGAGGAGAACGGAAACATAATCGCGGGTAAAAGCTAGTATATTATATATTATGTGAGTTAACAAATAAAGTATGATTCAAGGCTTCTACTCTTCACTTGCGAAATTCAAGGAGTTCCATTAACATCGAAAACAGAACTTTGTAGCTAAATTTAAAAATGTTAAAGTTTTTAAAAGTAACTTTAAAAGTGTTAAAGATACTTTAGCGATAAAAATGAAGTATTATTGCTTACAGGGGAATTAACTACTATGTAATAACACATCCGACCGTCTGCCTTAAATGTCAACGTATAAACCACAATCAACCTTGCTCCCCGTACATAGAGGTAGTAATTGCATAACTTGAAAGTTAGCATTATGGAGCAAAGTTTATGTAACTACTAATAAAATGTTTCAACTTACGTCAACCTCTATCCCGGGTATGGGGAATATCTTCAGAGGGGGGACATCCCTAGGGGAGTACCGGCAGAACTCTCGGTCCCCCCGGTACCACTTGACAGAGTACAAGACTTCGTTCTCGAGGTCGTAGAGGCATTTCATCTCGACCTTGGTGCCGCGCTCGACCGCTTCTGGGACCACTACGTGGACGTTTTTCAGGCAAAGTGACCCTGTAAATAAATTAATGTATAAATGAAACATATTACAATCGATCCGAGAAGTTATTTGCGTATTTATCGCATAGTAAAGATTGTATTGTCACATTATTGAAAACAAATTGTTTGTCTGTAAAGTCGGTTTACGGACGATAATTTTACGTGATAACGACTCGGACGCATCGGCCGATGGAGTGGAAGAGAGATAGATGCGTCATAAGCCGAACGCTTAGTCTGATCGCGCCTCTCTATCGCTTGTTCCGCGGTCTCACTTGCACGATCGACTCAGGCGGAACGTGATACTTTTACGTGCGTGCAGCCGGCGTTCATTGCTTTATAAGACGTTATCACGTCAAAAAAAAAGATAATATCTGTACTTATGACTACGATAAATAGTTTTAAGTTTTGCAACAAAGTCCCAAAGCACATTTCCTACTGAATCATCAGATTGTCAGTTTAAGCGTTATGTCAAGCGGGTTTTGGTGTCAAAAGGCTATTATAGAGTGGATAATTATTTGAACGATGGTGACGTCTGGAATTGAAACCTGTGTCTGTGCATCCATTAAAAACGATTGTAACTTTAATGGATTATAAAAATTTGTACGTTCAAAAGATAAAACCAATCCAGTTTCTTGCCGGTTCTCATAAGTGCCATCTTGGAGATTAAATTGGATAACGTATTTTTGATTTGATTTAGCAACGTTTCTTATTTTTTAATGCTGTTATTATTATTATTATAGTAGTTAAGGTGAGTTAAAACAAATTGGCATAGAATAACGAAGGTAGTTCTTTTTTTTCTCAAATTGACTACGCTATTGACTTAGCAAGGACTTAACAGCTTCACCGGACTACTAAGGCGAGCGCTTAGGGCACTCAACCGATTTTATTTGACAACTAGCTCACGGGTGCACGGCACACCTCGGCTTGAGCTGTTGCCTGATACATGCAATTCGCGACCTATCTGAGCTAACCTGAGCTAAGCTAACTATTCATACATATATGAGTTGTTGAAACATATATCTATACCAAGCATACATACCTCAACAACTCTTATATATATTTCGTATCGGATAATTTTCTAAACTATTTCAGTTTGATAAGGGAAAAAAAATAAAACTCTTCCACTTTCATGTGTAAGCGTGTGTGCGTGCACGTGTGTGGAGGTGATATGTGTAATGTTGTCGCAGTGATGTACGATTTTGTGTCACTGTATCGCCCGAGCAGCGCTCTCAAGGGCTCCACGTCAAGGGAACGGACCTAGGTTTGAGCCGCTGCCGAGCGGGGCTAATCTGGTGACGAGGGTAGCATCCGAAAGATGTAAAGAATAATACTTTTAAAATTAATAATACAAATTACAATTATATTAATTAAAACCACATCTAGGATTTAGCTGCTGCTTGAAGGTGAGACAATATTTCAATACAACTTAACCTGCTAAAACCTAATCTAAAACCTAGCCTACGCGATATGCCTACCGCTCGAAGTATGTATGAAAATGGGATTGAATATATGAGAGGGTTCTCACGAGGCCACGACGGTGACGGCTCACAGTTCCTTATATTGAGCATGTTATATGCAAATTATACTGCAACTTGGAAGTTTCCGTGTATTGTGACAGTGTAACAATAGCATAAGTATTCTCCGTGTTAAATGTCTACATATATTATTTTTTTTGCACTGATTTGGATGAAATACATCCGGGTCGTCAAATTGCGACCTGCGGGTCTTATGTGGCCCCAGGCCGGTACTTGTGCGACCCGCGGCATAGCAAACAATTTATAATATAAGTACTCGGGACGAATATAGAACGACAACGACCATGTCAAAAAGTTCGTCGGAACATTCTCCATTGTACATAAAAATGTATCAATTGATTGGTGGTTACAGGTAACTTATTCGTGCACGAGTGGTCCTCTTTAATACCTCATATAATTGATTCTATGTTGCCCTTGACCAGAAAAGTGTGACGGTTACTGACATAGAAGGTAATGGGATGTAGGACAGTCTAGTCGTTAAATGTAAAAAAAACGGTAGAATAAAAATCTAGGCTATGTCAAATTTCATACCAGTTTTATATACTGCATTTTTCTACTCGCAGCTTCACCCACTTTTTTTTCTCGAACTGACTTCGCTATTGACCTAGCAAGGTCTTAACAGCTTCACCGGACTACACTAACTACGCTATAATTATCGGTGGAAATACACTTCATATGTTCTTGAAATCAAATTGCTTTAATTCTTGAATCCCTGCATGTACGTATAGGTACTGTATTTCATATAAATATTAAAACATTTCTCGTTTTATAAAGATAAAAAACACTTCTCAATATTGTCGAATATTTTATATGTAATGTAATATTTTATATGTAATAGTTTGATATATTTTATTTTAGGTAAAGTAAAACCTCCTTTATGTCGAACCTTTTCAAGTTTTAATTTTAAATTTAATATTGTACCTAATGCAAAATCATATTCCGGAGTTTTTGCCGCGATCTTAGTCTGTCATGTAGTGGATTATATATTTTATTAATAATCTTGTGTTATTTGTCTCTATATTTTGTAGTATTGGTGGTGTTTTTGTAATATAGTTCGGTAATCGTGCACAAGTGAAGTGGATGAGAAATAATATCACGGAGCATGAATTCTGAGATGCCACAGAAACTCCATGGAAAATTCTAACAAGGAAGCCACCATGTTGTTAGAACATTGAACTTATCGCAAGAAACTTGTAATATAATTTCCTACTCGACAATGGCAGTAATTATCTGGAAGATTGGTTAGCAAAATAAAATTTAAAAAACCCTATTTCCTTTTCGTGTAATTTGAATTACATTGTCTTTTTGGTCATTTTGGTGGCCATTTTGTTTTATGTACCACGCTTTCGTCTACATAACTCGGTAACCATAGTAACATATAAGAATATTGTATCTAGTTCAATAAGCACCATATAAATTGTCGAATATTAAAAACTGCTTAGACAGATATAAATTTTTATATCTTGATTTTAGATCTTGATTCTTGATTCTTTGTTTTCAATTCAACATTATAATTATTAATAGTAATTTTGAAGATAGAAGGGGTCTTTCTAATAAGATATTGGAACATAAACGTATTACTTATTGACAATATAGGCATATTATATCATATCATCAATAACATCTTTAAGTTATTGTTTCATTAGTTCCTTATACAATGTAAGTGAGCACTGAGGTAGTTATATGGTAGTTGAAGGTTTTAAATATGTTGCTGATGATATCATTCCTTTGACACTCTGTTAGTGTTTATATACATTTTACATGTTACTGTAAGTGGCATGCGTGTCGTACTTACAATACTTTTTAAAGGGTATTTCTATAATACATGGTCTCACAATTTTATATTTCTTTGATGTTTCTACTAAAAATAAATAAATGCAATCATTTCGTAGTACTTCTATAAAAAACAAACCTACACTTATATCTCTACTACAAACAAATCCATTTGGTTGTAATTCGAGGATAAAAGTTTGGACAGCCAACATTCACTCACAGAGAGCAAACAGACAGACGTGAAGCCTCAACAAAGAATCAATATGAAGTAGGTATTACACAGCTGGACTACACCGATATTTAATATCTCTATGTCAATAGTAAAATAACGGGTGAGAGATAGCTGTTTGTGTTTTTATATGACTAAACATCAAAGCAATATTAAACGACATTTTACGTTGAGGCTAAGATACAATTTCGGCACAAATACTATTAATATTACAAACGGGAAAGTTTGCGAGAATGGATGTATGTTCCTTACTCTCTCACGCAGAAACCACTAGAAAGAAGAAAGAAAGATATATTTATTCAGCACATACAACACATATATACAATTATATATATAGAAGATTAAAGTGAGGGAAGTGTTGCATGGGGTGAAAAAGGTCTTTGTCTCAGCATAAGTTGCTAGTGCAAGCGCTGCAGCGCTAGTTTTCAGACAAAGCCTCCTGTGTACTAATACATGGACAAAATTAGAAACACACGGACGCACTTACACGATAATTTCAAATTAATATTATATATGCCCTTAATAATGTAACCCAGTACTGCCTATATACGATACAATACCTACAATATAACGATTTCAGGAAACTGCGGAATTAGATGTGATTTTCAAAAGACTGCGCACTAACTCACTAGACGGATTTAGATGAAACTTTACTATAATAAAGGTTAAACATAAAAATAACATTCTATTCTTATTACAAACGGGAAAGATTATAAGAATGGATGGATATTTGTTACTCTTTTACGCAATAACTACTAAACCGATTTTGATGTAATTTTACACTACTACAGCACATAAAGTAACACACAAGTTACAATAATATTAGGTCTTTATCTATGAAATTGCCGTTTTGTATGAAAAAATTTAAACGAATTTTTTTCATGTATTTTTTATTTGTATTAATCGAAGTAATCACCCATGCAATCAATGCATATTTGCCAACGCAGTGGCAGTTTATTGATGCCCTTCTTAAAGAAATCAGCTGGACGGGAGGCAACAAATTCTTCAAAGGCATTTTGTACTGCCTCTCGGGTATTGAATTTTTTTCCCGCCAAGAAGTTATCCAAATTCTGGAAAAAGTAGTAGTCTGTAGGTGCAAGGTCTGGTGAGTAGGGCGGATGACGGAGAACTGCCAACCCCAGTTCTTGCAACTAGGAGACCGTCTGCTGTGCAGTATGAGGTCGCGCGTTGTCTTGCAGGAGCAGTGGAGACGACCGATTGACCAATGATGGTAGAAGATGTGCCAGCTTCTCCGTTATTGTGTTCAATTCTCAACAGTACACATCTGCAGTAATGCTCACCCCGTTTGGTAAGAAGCTGTGATGAATCACACCGGCGCTAGACCACCAAACAGTGACCATCACTTTTCTAGGGGTAAGTTTTCGTTTAGGGCATTGTTTAGGTGCTGAACTAGGATCCAACCAACTTGCTGAGCGCTTGCGGTTATCAAACAGAATCCATTTTTCATCGCAGGTAACAATGCGGTTCAAAATTCCTTCATTTGTGTGTCTGTTGAGCAGTGCAAGGCACGTCTCGACGCGTACTTCGCGCTGGCGATCATTGAGTTCGTGGGGCACCCATTTGTCACCTTTTTTACCTTGCCAATTTGACGCAAATAAACCAATATTGTTTTGACGCTAACGTCGAAAGCTGCTGCTAATTCAGCCGTAGATTGTGTAACATCAGCTTCCACAATCGCCTTTTATTCGTCATTGTCGACCAAAGTCTTCGGACGATCGCGAGGTTCATTTTTCAGGTCGAAATTCCCAGAACGGAAGCGAGCAAACCAATAACAGGTGGTGCGTTGGTTTGTAGTGATAGCTCCGTAAACGTCGTTGATGTTGCGTGCCGCTTGTGCCGCGTTGCTGCCACGACGGTACTCATATTCCATAATTACTCGAATTTTTAATGTATCCATGATGACAAAAAAAATTGAAATGCGATGAAAATGTAACATTTGTTTATTGATTAAATAAACAAATGACTACTTTTGGAAAAAGAATTCCATGTTTTTAAAATAAAGTTAATTTGAAATTAGAATTCTTAGCCAAACAAAAATTATTTTGATTTGAAATGGCCTGTACTGCAGAACGGCAATTTCATAGGTAAAGACCTATTATATAGAGATATAGTTCAAGTTACCTAAAATATAACGATAAGCTCCGGGGTTATAAACTGCTAACAGCGAATTGCCATTCCGTTGGTCAAACCACTCGACCACCGAGCGTATTAAGTACAACAATTTATTTACCTTCAAAATTCTATAGCAAACGACTTATATATTAGGTTAATATTAATAGTTAGGACGTTTTGCATTTTGATTAAGTAAACATATGTACATGTTTGAGGCATTCCTGACTGTTGTTCTGAATACAACGCCGTGTACCTAAATTCAGAATATACAATTAGTGTGAGCAACGAGTTCTTGTTGTAGCACGTTGCGTCTTGAAGAACAGAATCATTCACAAAAGGTGAGGTCAGTTTAATCGTCGATATCGAGTTTTAATACACCTATTTAGCTAAAATCTTATTAATCACTATGCTTGTACTTGAAATTTCACGTGGACATAGTCGCAGGCACAGCTAGTTACAGCAATATGGCGTCAAGTTTCTGTACCATCCAGTTTTTAAATATTTTTGATTGTGTCAATAAATAATTTATAAACAAATCAATGAATAATATTTTAAAAAAAAATATTTTTCAATAAAAAATATTAAATTGAAAATTGAATAATAATAAAAATAAAAATCATGCAATAAAATTAATTATGTATATATGGGTACGCGACCGTGCTGCCATCTGTACAACCATCTGTGAAACCAGAGTTTCAATGTAAGTAAGTAACAATTTAAATGAAAGCTTCATTATCTATAGTGCCATCTATTAGCTAATTCGGAACTTAAATAACATAGGAAATATTATTAGGAACTCTTTGTTATAAAATATAGAAAAGAATTTATGTTTCTCATTTCAGTTATCATAAACCAATCATATCATATTTGAAGTATGATAGTAATAAATTATTGTTTTAAAATGTATAGTGGTCGACGATAATAAATGTATATATTGCTAGTTTACATTTTTTAAATTATCATAGGATGTATTTATTTTTAACTTAAGCGTCATCTCTTATAACGCCAAAGAAGTTTCACTTCAACCGCGTGTGACGGTTACACGCACTCGTTTTTTATATTCGTATATTGCTTTGATATAGATACAGAGACTTATAGAAGAATCCTTATAGAAAAATATAAATGTAATTAATATGTTATGCTTTTTTTTTTTTTTGAACTGACTACACTATTGACCAAGCAAGGTCTTAACAGCTTCACCGGACTACTAAGGCGAGCGCTTAAGGCACTCAGCCGATTTTATTTTGACAACTAGCTCAAGGGTGCGCGGCACACCTCGGCTTTGGCTGTTGCCTAATACATGCAATTCGCGACCTATCTGAGCTAACCTAAGCTAAGCTAACTATTCATACATATATGAGTTGTTGAAACATATATGTGTACCAAGCATACATACCTCAACAACTCTTATATATATTTCGTATCGGATAATATTCTAAACAATATGTTATGCTTATTCCTTGCTACAGGCTTGTTACTTTCGTTATGCCAATATCAAATATTTCATTGATTCGTCAGAGATTGTATTATCCACGGTGTACGTTATATTTCGTATTGTAACAGCTTTTTACAATATACAAAATTACTAAAAATAAAAATTTTACACTCGTTTTTGTTACTGTTAATACACTTGGTGTTAAAAATAAACCAAATTATTCTACAAGTTGTTATGATTTTTATAAACTGTTTCATGTTGTAGTTTCACATGAACTAATATCTTTAAAATATGTCATGTAGCTTTTGAGAATATCGCGTCATACAGAAGTAATAGAGCAAACAGGACCTCTTTTTAAAGTTTAATAATAAATCAATTAAAATGTCCTTAGCTCTTGGTAAAGCTATGTAGAGAGGATTAAATATCTAATAATAGCTAGAGATAACACAATTAAATACATCTTCCTCCTGTATTTTTCAACCTATTTTCTTTATTTTTGTTATGTTGAAGATAGATATTGAAGAGGTTTAGGGATATAAAAAAAACATTTAAAAAGTTTTTTAATATTGATCCTAGAAAAATTAATAAATTATGGTAGAAATTCGACCACTAGTCGATCACTAATTACCATTAAACTGAATTATAGATTTTTTTTTCGATATTTCAATCGAAATGTCATTTAAACAAGAAACTTCCTTGAAACACCTTCGATGAAAGGTCAAAAGACAAAGGCATATGGTATAAAAGTACGTATAAGTTTTCGCACAATTATTTACGTAAATACCTCATTTTATTGCTAACATAGTACTTTTCAGACAACTTCTCAACAAATTTGCTTCACTTATGAATAAAGTTATGTCACCTGATTACGAACGTGTGAATCGATTAAATATTCGTGTGATATAATGTACCTGAAACAACACTCAACCAATAATGACAAACGGTGAGAGCTTAACATAATGGGTCAAGATATATTTTATTGGAATCTTATGCAATTATAAGTATAAAAGTCTAGACTTTATGGAAGTTTATAATCAGTACTCATGCGGTTTTGTAATTATGCTAAAGTTAGAGTATGATGGGATTGATATTTTCTTTGTTCTAAGTTCATGGATTAATGGCCGGTTTCTGAGATACTCGGTTAAACTACCAATAGTTATTGACTCAACAAAGTTATCCATAAGATAAACTGTCAAATGGCCCGTTGATTTTTACTGATATTTATCATATGATTGTGTATTCAGAAACGCAATTTGACAAGTTATCGAACCGACAACGCTATTGAACAGATAAACTACAATTAAAGTACCTCAGAAACCGGGCATCAGTTATCTAGTAAACCGTATTTTGCGTAAAATCTTCTTCTATAGATGTAAGAAGATGTAATAAGATAATGTAATAAGAATGCAAATTCAACGCATCTGTACTTTTTAGATTTTTGTAAAAAACATTGTTGCAGGTGTCCAGGGATAAGAAATAAAATACGTTTCAATCAATTTTAGAAATGTCTGTCTGTTTGTATGGACACACATCACTGGTAAAATTCTGCATTCATGATAAAACTTCTTAAATAAAATTTTAAAGCATATTCTTGAGTAACATTTAGTCTTTGTTTTATTAAAATCAGTTCGTTCTTTCAAAAGTTATTGCACTTTTAATGATGACGCTACTTAAGTACAAGAGAAAAATAGATAAGAAAATGTATTTAATACATTTAGATGACTTTATTAATCAATGTTTTTTTTAACATATGATTCCACGCGGACAAAGTCGCAGGCACAGCTAGTCATAAATAAGTCAGTGAGATTATTAACGTTCGTATTACGGACTGGAAAAAATTATTAACTACTATTGACTGACTGGTCTTAAAAGCCGGCCGGATATAATAATATACAGTTACAATACATCACGCTAGATATTTTGTAATTATATTCACAGTTGTATTACTACTATATTTGGCATTTAAAGTAGTCGGAGTTATTATTAATATTTGATTCTTAGTCGACTGACTGATTAAATAATAAAAATGGTGTTCTCATGGATGACGCCACTTTTTCACTATCTCCTTGTTGTCGCTCCGATATTATACTAAATAGCAAATGAGGCTGCGTTGTGAGGGGATTACGGAAAATTGTTTTTTTTTTTAATGGAATCCCATTAATTTTAAAAAGCAATCATCTCTATATCATTGTTAAAGTTTCAATGAATCTTTAGTTAACCATTATATTTACCAAAGTTCAATATATTTGTTGTAATTCGAACTGAAACCCCATGAAAAGGGACCTTTTTGACAGGGCATCCTTAACAAATCGTGTATCTTCTAAAAACACTTCATTTCTCTCCATCGAAGAATCCGTCAATGTGAAAGAGGAACTAAAACTAAAGTAGACTTTTTTATAATAATATTGTTATTACATCATACAAAGTGACTATACTATACACTACACAATGTAACCATAATCAAAACAACGTTTATTCAACTCATAACTTTGCAATTACGTATTAGATACACGATATTCAAAAGTCACTAATAAATATCACTTGCAAAATTCCACATCAATCACGAGAGTGCTTCTTAATATTTGATATTACTTTGAAATACAAAATGCCGCGAATTTTATTCTTATAAAACTGAAATACGACATTCCTAACATCGAATTTACAAACGAATAAGTTTGTGTACGACCTTTTTTGTATACACAAAGGAAAGAAACAGTAAACATGTCTCGCTTTATCCTCTACACATAAAGAAGGTGTCGACGTTCCAGGGAAAGTTATTGCGACCTTAAATATAATTTACGAATAGATATATCGGTTCTTTTTAAACTATATACCCAATAATCGATAAAAATAGTATGGAAATAGTTTGTCTATATTTTTTAGATCACTTTATATTATACTAGCGGGCCCGGCAGATGTTGTCCCGCCCTGATTATGAAAAAAACCTTGACAAATTATATACTAAAACGTTCCTCATTACTCACTCTATCCACCGGTGAAAACCGCATGAAAATCTGTTCGGTAGTTTTTGAGTTTATCGCGAACAGACAGACGCGGTAGGGGACTTTGTTTTATACTATGTAATGATAAGTAGAATAATTACACATTTATTTCCGGATACTTTCATCTCTACTTGGTACAGTTTCAACACGGAACAAAGACCCTTTCTCCCGTACGGTTTCATAAACATAATTTTGTGAGAACCTCAACGCATTATTGCATGTGATGTGATACAATATTTTCGTCTATATCGATACAACACGTGATCTAAGTAATTTAACTGTGTTAGAATTAATAAACGACAAATTATGGTGTACTTAGAATATATTGCTTGCAAGGTCAATACAAGTGTTTCATATGATATCACATCAACTTCATTACTACTTCTTAAAAATGTAATGAGCAATTAAGATTTTTTTTTATGTCACAGGAGGCAAACGAACAGGTGGGTCACCTGATGTTAAGTGATCACCGCCGTCCATAGACACTTGAACCACCAGGGGAGTCGCAAGCTCGTTGCCAGCCTGTGTTTGGGGGAGAGGGAAGGGGGAGGAGAGGTGGGTATAAATATATAAACTAATGTTATATTTGTTTATTTATTAATCCACAATAACTGTTACATCGGCTTATATTATGTATGTATCATACTTGAATTTTTTATTACAATTTCTTAAGTATACACACCTAATATGCTTCAGGGAAATGTATTAACAAGCAAAACAGATTTTTTTGGTATGATCATAGTTTTTAGTTTTAACATGATAACATCTTATAAATCGCATCGCAATCGCGAAAAACGCATTGCTCATTGTCACGTTCCGCCTGAGCCGAGCGTGTAAGCGAGAGCGCGGAACAAGCGATAGAGAGGCGCGACCGGCCTAAGCGTCCAAGTCGTCATCACGTAAAATTATCGTCCGTAAACCGACTTCACAGACAACCAATTTTTTATTCATAAACTCACATTACGTGTATTTCGTAATGTTGGTGGCATTTTACGAAATATATATTGGTTATTGTGAATAGGTAAATTTTTGCAAACTATTACATAAGACATAAGAGCTCCCTAAGTTTTATCAATTATTTGTAAAACTGTAATAATCATCAGCAAAAGAAATGGAAAATACCCAATTTGGTATATTATAAAATATTGCGCATTTATACTTATTTTATATAATTAAATATATAACATACATTTTATATATAAACACTAATTCTTCACAAAAATTCGAACAAAATTATATCACTAGACTGTCTTTGATCTCCATTTCCAGTACACATAAATTGCTTAGGGATTCGACTACTTTCTCCAAAAATATATTATAATAGCCAGAATTTTAGGAGTCTCATTAAATTTGCAAATATTGTTCACGTTCGTTCGTTCGATATTTTAATAGCTATTAACTGAGCACGTCTAGACAAGTACTTAAGTTCTATTATCTAATTTCTATAGTTATAAATAAAATGATAGAGGTCAACCGTTGTGCGCAAATCACTCAAAAAGTACTGAATAAATTTCGACCATTTCTTTTGCTGTTACTTCTTAAATAAACTATCCTATATACACTAGTGACAATTTTTTTCCCAGTATGCCCTGGGTTGCCACTCACCTCCATAGCCCGCTTACTATTCTCATAGGGCCAGAGAAAACGCAATAAATTTACCGGCTATCTTATAGTATATCTTCTGACCAACTTCATCAATGTTAATGCTGTTAAAAGTAAATTTTATCATTCCGTTATCTCTATGAAATTTAAATTTCTTTATCTAAAATATAGATTATCAGGATAACTTCATTTAAGATAAAGTTATTAAAGTTTTAAGAAGCTAGGATTTTATAAACACTATGCGTTCAGCGATGTGTGTTTTCTTGTCGTGGCGAAGTAAGGGCAAGCGGTATTCTGCTTATGTTTTTTCCTCTGTAAATGCAACATATTGTGATATCAACTGGTTATTTATAAATTGGTAGGTTGTCTGTGAAAATTTAAATAAGTTATTACGATATAATTACGTTTAATATTTATTAACTTTAAACCAACAATCTGTTGTATATCGAGTGCTCCAATAATATTGGTTCGTTCTACAATTAGTAACAAAAAGATTGTTTCACTCTTTGAAATTTGGAATTGGCCTTAAATAAGGGAAAATGTGATTGATAAAACCATATGAGGTTTTCAGTATATGATTGTAAATTGTAAACCGCGTACATCGTATGCCTGCACCGAAATCAGAATAAATTTCTTAACTTAGGTGACTAACGAGTCCATAAAATTGACGTTAATCTATCACTTACCGCGGACGACTTCATTTATCATCCCGCATGGTCTGCTTATTCCAATATAGTATTATTCTATAATGATTATTATCCTCACTAATATTATAAATGCGAATATGAGTTTATTTGTTCTTTTTACGCTTTCACGCCTTAACTACTCAACTGATCATCATAAAATGTTACATACACATTGTCAGAGGTATTGTAATCCTTTTTTTTTGTCGAGGGGTAAATCCTACATAGGATACATCTCACGCCGCCGGGGGCCAGCGTGAGGGTTATGTCGGACTCCTACCGACTAAAAACCCCTCGGCCGCTGAGCGCGAATGTGGACCAGGGTGCGGGGTGACGACTAGCAAACTCCACTGCCCTGGTCACGCGCTTGGGTCACCCGTCGATGGTAAAACGGGGGACCCACCTCTCAGGAAGTATTTTTCCTCTACTCCTCACATGGTGCAGCGGCTAAAGCTTTGCTCTCTCCGCACGGGCCTTCAATTCGTGGCAACGGACGCCCCCGCGTCCGCCACCTGAAGGTTCATCAAGGAGGCGTCAGGTGAAACATGCCTGCCCCTCTTCGTTGACGCCCTCGGACGGATCTTCCGCGCCGCATCATTGGGGCATCTGGTTCCCTTTCACTTATCCTCTCCGCTTCATCTTTCTTGCTGAGGACGCTCTCTGAGAAGGTCACTACAGCGTTCCATGACCTCTCACTACCGACCATGGAAAGGATTAGGGCTGGTAGAGAGGGGTCATTGTCTACTACGGCAACGAGCTCATTACGCTCCAACACCCACGCCGTACATTCCTCCACCGTGTGCTGGACCGTGTCCATGTCACATCCGTCGCAGTGGTGACATTTTTGGTTCGCCTCCCTGCAGGCTGTTTGGTGCAGGTACTTACCAAAACAGCCTTGACTCGTAAGCACCTGCACCAATCGGAATATGAGCGCTCCGTGCCTCCTATTAAACCACTCCGCTAAAACTAGACGGATGGCCTTGATGGTCCTCAGACCCGCGGCGGGTCCAGAGAGCCTTTCCGTCCACAACGTCAGCATCGCCATACGCAAGTAGGACCTGTGAGCCTCATCTTCTCGGGGCGCGATAGTCTCACCTCGACTCAGCCTTTCGACGACCTATACATCGCAACATGCATGTGTGCCAATAGATCCCATAGTGTGAAGACCGCCAGTAGGCACGCCGCCTCATACGACACGGTACAATATCCGCGGATGATCCTGACGGTCATCACTCTGTGTAACTTCCGCAGTACCGCAGAACTGGTGGCCGTCAGAGACACGTGTCATACCGGGGCCCCGTACATGACCATGGATCTAATGACACCAAGGTAGAGGGAACGGCAACCAGTCCCTGCATCACCCACATTAGGCAAAAGAACTGCCAGTGCCGATGCACACCGCGAGACCTTGGACGACAATAGTCGGAAATGCTCGTCAAAGGACCAGGGACTGTCCAGAACTAGACCAAGATACTTGTGAGTGGATCGAAAGAGGTATTGTAATTTACATTAACGCAAGCGAAGCCGCTGGCAATAACCAGTCTATTGTAATATTCTAAATATTTCTTGCGACAACATTGAGTATTTATTTTGTTTCATTTAAAATGTTGCTGACGTAGAAAAGTTGCAAGTTATAGTAATATTTTATAAATTGAACTAGCTTTCCGCCCCGACTTCGCACGGGTGTAGTAACGAAGAAAGTAAGACCAAATCTTCCCTTTACAGTATGACAATGCAATTACATTAAATAACAATTGAAAAACTGAACGTCAGTCTGTAAATTCTGTTACTATTTATGAAGATCTATCGACTGTCTCTTGTCTTGCTCACTTCAGTCATTCACTTTTTTTAAATAGAGATATTTAAACCAAAATGTTCAGTTTTCCTTTCGATATTTCAAACGCTTTGTTTATACAAATCTTATTTCAACAATACAAAAAAAGAATTGCTGCAGTCGTGCTAACGTGATGGGTTTACATACTCGTACATTCTGTAATTGACTTTTATTTGAATTATTTTAACATTAAGTTATTCATTTTAAATTAATTAAAATTGCAAACAATAATATATTTTATAAATTAAACCCCAAAGGTTAATAAATGTGAGAGACATGGATTCTTTACAAGCAATTAATTTTAGAAAGTGATTATCAAAGGATAGGTTGCTTTGCTTTACATTAAATAATTTGTAAGACTGATTATAAAAGAAAAATATGAATAAACAGTCAAGGTTTTTATTGAATGTAATTCTCTCTACATAATTTTTACTGAGAAATACATAAAAAGTAAGAAGCGGGATAGTCGGTGCTTTTTACCGACTAGTAGCCGCCAATCATCAACTACGATAGTAGCCGAATAGTCTGTTTTACCGACTAGTCGGCACATCTCTAATAAAAAAGTAACTTATACATTTCGAACACTGTAAACACTGATCCATACGTTATTTAAAAGGTAGGAGTCCGGTGAAGCTGTTAAGACCTTGCTAGGTAAATAGCGTAGTCAGTTCGAGAAAAACAAATATATTTAAAAGGACAAATTAATGGAATATCACGTTAGTACATTTTATAAAACTATAATTACGGTGTTATTAACGTTACAGAATACACCACTAAACCAAGCCTACGATAAATTTTAGGGTGACCCGCTCGTTAATATATTGATATAGGAAGATTATACGTAGGCGAGGGTGACGCAATATAATGATGCGTGTATCGAAAGCCTCCTCAGTGTAATAAATAGTCAAGGCGAACCTATGTATTGGGGTAATGAGTCCAAAACTCAATTATGTGTCATGAAAATTGATTAGCACTACACAAAGTACAGCTTACGAATACGAACCCTTAAGCGAGACGAAAATGAAACTGATACAATAAGTTACTACTATGACTTAGAATAATAGTGTTCTGATTCTGTACGCATAATAATAATTAGAACTGAACTTAATTTTGATGTCAATAGGTCTTTAAAAATATTTTGAGAAGACGACAAAAGGACTTAATTGCAGGTAACCTCAAGTCGCTATGGAAGCAGAATAAAACGTATTAATTAAAACATTAATGTAACGATAAATATTGAAGCGATTATGGCTTAGTTGTTAGCGTGTTCGGACACCGCGTGAATTGGCGTAGGTTTGAACCCTTGCAAATGAATTGGAATTTTCGGTAAAGGAAAATATCGTGATGAGACCACAGCATGGTGGTAGGTATCTTTCTAAGGCTAGGTACCACCCTCAATTAGAAAATGTTCCGCCAAGCACCTGTTGGTGTGTTCCAGCAGCCACACTTGAGTGTCAGTCCCGTCTAGACTTAACGTGTTTACCATCTAAGTCCAAATCGTCATTTAATATCAGGTGAGATTGTGGTGAAACGCTAAAAGCCTATCCATTAAAGAAAAAACGTTACATGTAAACATTTTAAAATATGGTGGAAGATTTCTTTGTTAACGTGAAAACCGTAGTAAAACAAAAATCTCCATTTACACCGATTTTGAGTGAAACTATTCATTATAAATAAATAAAATATCAGTCAAAGTATTTTAAATTTTGTATATCACTGATTAATAAATACTAATATCGGTACGATAATTAGCAAGGTACGCGTATATCATGAGAAGAGAACAAAGTCATGTAACTAGAAAAGTATTCAGTGTGAAGGTGGATGGATATAGGAGTAAGAGAAGACCGAAAAAGGTGAACAGTGATATGTATAAAAGGTGTGAACACTGAGATGACATCTGACAGGGGAGAGTGAAAAAGGGAAACATGTTGTGCCGACCGTACTTAGGTGGGATAAGGGTAAAAAGAAGAAGTTCAATATATAAAAATATCTTATTATAGAAACTAAACTTGTTTATACAAAGGTATTACAGTATAATATAATGAAGCTTCACAAACAAGAACAGAAGTATGGTTTAATTAAAATCAAAGATCTTAAATGAACGACAAAGCCTACGCTGGAGATCGATACGCTTTGATGATTTTACATCAATAATTAATTAGAGCGAACTTGTTTCCTAAATTATTGAAGCGCCACTCTGCTGTACTTGACTTTTATATTAATAGTGACACACAACTTCTTATAATGACCTCTTCGAATTAAATGCAGAAGTGTAGTTCTATTAGACTCAGATAAATGTTAGTTTTAATTTTTACATGAAAAGATAAATTTCGTAGAATTACTTAATATAGTTTGATGCCCAACTGTTCTGCTCTTTTATAACAACTACGTACATTGTCTGGGTAAGTTATGAATTATCTTTTGTTTATTTCTATATCATTTGTCATTATTACTTTTTGAAGTAAAACTTCTTATGGGAGGGCTTCGAAATTCTGGTCCGCAATCTTTTTGTGTGACGAAAAGTGGTGGAGATAAACACAGCGTTGGTTAAAGTGGTGAAAACACCGGTTCTCGTACGATCACCGAAGTTAAGCAACGTCAGATGCTGTAAGGACTTGGATGGGTAACCGTTTGGGAACACCACGTCATGTTGGCATTTCGTTGTATTTTTTCAATTAAAATGTTTCACTGTAATACAAAATTTTCACTTCTATCGCATATGTTCACGACACACGCAGTTTTTTATACTGATAGGATTAATATATGACTATAGCTCTCATAAATATTATTGGCCATTCTGCCTACAGCTTTAAGTTCGAGATTTCTCATTATACAGTCAAGAGGGTAATACAAAACAAAGTTAAAACAGGATAGGAATTTAATATTGGCTTAACTTTATTTTTAAGTCATCTCGATGTCATGCGTATATTATCATATGTATTTAATTAATTATGATTCAAGTAGACATATGCCTATAACATTAGGTAATAGGAATGTAGCAGTATAAACTTAAACACTACGTTGCTACTTTCAGAAGATTTTGTAGGTAAAATGAAAGATATGGCTCCGGTTGGTTAGTCTTATAACCACTTTTACAGCTAAGTTACGAAATCCTGTTTATTTAAATTGAGCGGGCATATATAAACGCGATATGCATACTATATATATACTATATATAAAAATTAAAATAATATCGTAGTAATAAAATAAAAGTAAAAACTAGAAATGAACAATAGTAGCTAAACAGTAAAGTAATAAAAATATTTGCAATAAATATAATTCGCCAGACTATGTATGTATGGTTGCAATCTATGTCAATTAATATTGTGTCCAAACATGCATCCACTGGGTCATCATCACTTCGAACTCCTATATGACCTGTACCGATTTTATTTTACCTTTGTAAAATTGTGTCATTACTGATTAGGCTCTACACAAAAGCGTATTGATATTTAACCTTAGTAATTCTCTGAAAATTGCTAAATTTAATATCATCATCATCAGCTTATAAGAGACCCACTGCTGGGCCATAGGCCTCTTCCCGAAGGAAGGTATGGGAATATTCACCACGCCAGCCCACGAAGTATTGGTGATTTCAAATTCTGAGAAATCTACAGTTCTATGTTTTCCCACATATAGTAGTATTACAAGAACATTTCTCAGGTTCAGGCTTCCTCGCGATGGTTTCCTTCACCGTTCGCCGATAGTGTTACCAATTTAAATTATTAAATGTACGCGAATTCTGAAAAATTCGTTGCTACATGCCGGGGTTCGAACCTGCGGACATCGAAATCATATTCCACCGGTCAACCGGTTCCACTAGACCACCACGAACCGAATTTAATATACGCTTCATATTTATGTATAGGAGTTTGCATTTATACAAATAATATTAATTTGAAGGATACTTAGATTACTAATTGTCATTGGTGACGCCGCGATTGTCGACGTCACCGGAGGGCGATGCGTGCGTGCGGGGTTATCTATGTTCAATTAAGTGGACTGTATTTGCGGGGGTGCTTGCTATATTTGATATTCAACTATTGCGATCAGTTACGATTAGGGACAAGGTAGGAAGGAAACTTGGCACATACCTCGCGGCGATGCAGTCTCCACGTGGCTAGCCGGCTAGGTGTTTCTCGTTTCTTTCCACTGGGTTTCCTCTCTCACAACACTTATTGTTTATAATATATGTCGGCACGTATGTAGCGATGCGTTTATTTCTCACTCGACCATGCAAAAACTCAAAATGTTAGCATGCGGCGCGGCTCGGCGCGGTACGACACAACAACACTGTGCGAGCCGCGTAAACTACTCGACGATAGCAGACGAAGTGACACAATGGCGGCAACAGTCGAACACTGGCGGCCACAATCGAAAACTATTGGCGGCGCGAGCGTCGCGATACCGAACTAGCATGTGCCATAGTTAAAGGGAAGCGTGATTGGGCTAGATAGGTGGCGTGACCTGATCGCAATTAATTGGTCGCGCTTCAAAGTGACGCGATTTAATCCATAATGCGGGAATTTTCAAACATACATAAAGCGGCGCAACCAGTCATATTTTACCTAATACACCACCTCTAAAGAGATAACAGATATTTTCTAAAGAAAAGCAAAGATCAATACCGTATAATACACAAAGGTTGTGATAAGATATTCTCAAAAGACCTTTGACAAGCTCATCCTATAGAAATAAATAATGAGCTACGAGACATAACGCCTCTGACAGACAGTGTTATATTTTGTATGCAATCCGAGGCCAAAACATTTGCTCCTTGAATTTCATTACCGAGGAATAGCTCGTACGCAACATCTGCGGCCCGATTCAGTTTAACTGCTAAATGAAATTGTTTTCTATTGTTAAAATGTTCCACGTTCGGCCGATACAAATAAAGTTATTGCTTTGTTCTGCAATAACTAAATTATCAGGTTCAAAAGTAACGAAAGAGGTAACTGAACTTGTTTTGATAAGTCTCAGTTTCTGATTCTGCTAATGTTTATAATGATTCCTAATGAATCAAATCAACGTTTTAAATATAAATAAAATTTATTTTAAAACTATACTACATCAACAATCTTGCATTGTTTTCACTGTAAAATGAATCTTATAGTCAACTATATACCAAAAATGCTGGGGAAAACAGTGTTTCAGATACTACTTAAAGTGTCTCTTCGGTAACTCTAATACTTTATCTTCCAGGTATATTTATATGATATGTATTTCAGAATACTATATAATAAGAGTTGCAATAAACACTTACAAGATTTTGATCATTGTTTTTTAACATGATTTTAACACTTGAACATTAATTTCCCTAATGGTAAGTAACGATGTAGTTTAAGGTGCTAAACATATTCGGTGTTATTACAAAAAAAGTTAAATACGTATTGAATACTTGCTTTAAAAAGGTTTCGAATTAACTGCACCGCGGTCGCTGAATGTTCGCCATCTTGCTCTTTTGTCTCGCTTTGGTTACGTTAGGTTAGACTTGCGAAAAAGGATAACGCGAACTTGCCTCGGGCGAGCGCGGTGCATTTAATTCGAAACCTTTTTAAAGCAAGTATTCAATACGTATTTAACTTTTTTGTAATAACACCGATTAAACCTGGTGGAGGACTATATCTCTAGTACATTTGCCGGAAAATACCTATTGGTTGTTGGTAACATTTTGAATTTGAACGTAGTAAGTAGTTACGCAGCTAATTTGAACAGGTTCATTTTCCTCAAGATATTTTCCTCTATCAAGAGTTCTGGCTCATTACAAGGATTCGCACTAACATGCAATAACGCGATATCTAAAACACTACCATTATACCATTATCACTTCAAAATATTTTCCAGCAAAGTTATGTATCAAACGTTACTATCCATGGATATTCCGTTCTAAAGTTACTCTATTTGGTAGATTTGCTATTTTACCTATATTTGGGGCTACTATAATAAGTTGAAGATCACCATAAATTTGGAAGAAATCGTGTTTTTTAGCCAGAACTTCTAAAAATACATTATTAACCCAATCACTTCAAGACAACTGAACGTATCGATCCACGTGGGTTTATAAACATTCGATACGGAATTCTTCGGAAACGGTTCTAGGTTACTTATTTTTTGGATTTCACTAACTTTGATTTCTAAATGCCCAGCAAAGCGGGTAAAAATCAGCTAGTTTCAAATAACATTATTTTTGTTTCTTTGTATATTAATCGGACTTTCACTAGAAACAAAATTATCCTTGGACACTTCTTAAATATCCGTTCTAGAGGTTTCCAGAACACTTTTCAAACTAGGACAAATATTTGGGAATATGAAACGCAAAATAATTGAAAACCAACATCAAAAAACTCAAACCGTCAAGTTTAGCTGAACGTAATTATATCACAATAGATAAATCCAATAAACTAGTGGCCTTTTGAGATTAATAAAGAAGTAATATTTCTGTTTCGCTGCGGAGTCTTATCTTGTCCTAGTGTCTGTAGGTTTTATTAACTTGTGATATTACTTCGGCCCGAATTACATTACTATGGAATAATTTAATTATTTTTTCCCTTCTCTTTGCTTTCTGTGGCACCTTTCATATCATTAGGAATTCGTTAGCGTAATAAAATAGAATATAGAGTCTTTGAATAGATCACATTCAAAAATAATAAGTACAAGTGTGAAGACTAGTAATGTAAACGGAATTATTAAATCTTTCCATAGAAAATCGCTATCGATGTTTATATTCCATTTCGAAATAAAAATGGTACAAAAATAACTTGGGAAAACAATATTAACCTAAATTTGTATAAAAATCACTTGAGACGAAAATAAACACATTTTAAACAAAAACGCCAGTTTTTATATTGTAAAATGTGAGTTTCTATGATATTGTATATAACTATGAGCTGTGATTTTAATCGTGTTTAATGTTAACTAATATAATAAATATGAAAGTGAGTTTGTTTGTTTATTACGCTTTCAGGTTTTAATTATTCCATCGGCTATCATGAAATTTCGCAAACACGTTAGCAGGGATAAAAAAAGGGCATAGAACGTTCTCATCCAGTAAAGATGTACTATTCCCAATGTATAGGTCAGATCTATATTGACGCGGCCGAAACTGTGAGCAAAGGTTTCTTTTTAAAGAACTCTCAAGACAGAAACGCCTGAACAAATTCCATATCATGCACGTCTGCTGTATAAGGACTCCATAGTGTCACTCTAACATAGACATTCACGGTTCGGCCCTTGCCGGTGTAACATGTCAAAGAACACCCGCGCAGAATTAATGGGTTCTATCTTAGCGTACCTCTAATGTATATATTTTTATAGTAATTACTACGCTCAAAAGGTACGTAGCGTGATGTTACAGTAGGTACATATATTAAACTAGCTGTCCCCCGCGGCTCCGCACGCGTTTTTTTTAAATGAATTAAAGAAATGTAAAATTGTAAGTAGGTGTGTACATTAGAGAAAAACTTTTTCAAAAACATTTGTAACTACTACACGCATGCCATCTACTGTATTATGTTACGTGTACATTAGATATGTGAATACGAATAGTATATTGAATGGGAAGGGATTTATCATCAGCAACATATCTGGAACTTTAACCACTATATACCACCCTCGGTGCTCACTAACACTATATAAGAAAGTAATGAAAATTTTAAACTATACATTATCGAACAATTTGTGTTAAATTGTTTATTATATAGATATTGGTGGCGCCGTTGCGTTGACGACGCCACCGAAGGGCGGGGGTTTCTTTGCTAATTTAAGTGGACTGTATATGCGGGGGTGCTATATTTGATATTCAACTATTGCGATCAGCTACGAAGAGGGAGACAAGGGTAGGAAGGAAACTTGGCACATACCTCGCGCGCTGCAGTTTCCACGTGGCTAGCCGGCTAGGTGATTCTCGTTGCTCTCCACTGGGTTTTCTCCCACACAACACTTATTGTTTATAATGTGTGTCGGCACACAATATATGCGGAGCGATGCGTTTATTTCTCACTCGACCAGGCGAAAATTCAAACTGTTTGCATGCGGCGCGGCGCGGCAACAACAATAATAGTGCGGCGCGGAAACAACAATAATAGTAGTAGTGGTGGCGCGTCCGACGCTCTACCGAATAAGCATGTGCCATAGGAAGGGGTAATTGAGCAGGGCTGGAAAAGTGGCGCGATCTGATCACAATAATGCGGAAATTTCAAATATATATAAAGCGGCGCAACCAGATATAACATGCCCATATTGTCAATATAATTGTGTTATTCTTATACATTGCTATAATCACTGAGTTATGTAGATGCAAACGCGGTAAATAAAACAAAATTGCCGCCAAATTGACCAAAATGATAATATAATTCAAATTACATACATTTATTCTTGGAGTCCAGTACAGCGCACGTCTCACGCGCTTGTTTACAGTAAACAAATTATTTTTGATCAAAAATGCATACGTAACAGTTCATCACTACATAGTGTAAAACAAAGTCCTCTGATCTGTCTGTTTATTTGTTCGCGATAAAGTCAAAAACTACAGAACGGATTTTCATGCTGTTTTCACCAGTAGGTAGAACGGTTCACGAGGAAGGTTTAGGTATAATTTGTCAAGGTTTTCTTTTTATTATCAGGGCGGGACAACGTCTGCCGAGCCCACTACCTTAAAATAATATAGTTCATTAATTAGTTGTCTGCCAGTGAAAGTCCCGTGAAAATTAATTCAAGCATTTCGGATATTCCACTGCGGCTGAAAAAAACCTAAATTACTTTTTATGAGGTCTGGAATCTACCAGTAAATATCCCGTGAAAATTGGTACAACCATTTTGGAAATAGCAATGCGGACGAAGCCGCGGACAAATAAAGTAGAATATGTCAACCGCTATAATTTCGGCTATCTCGCAGTAAAAAGTAAAATGCCCGTTAAAATAGGTCCAGCCGTTTTTGAGATTACCCGGAACAAACAAACAAACAGACAAAATATAATATTCTAAAAATATAGACAAAGTATAAAAAAAATTTTTTTTGGTCATTTGTAGCCATATCCATTCATCAAAAAGTTGTTATTTTAATTGTACATACACAAACTTTATTTTTATAATACGTAATAGAGAACAAATAAAAAATTGGAAATAAAAGTAGTATGAACTTTTTGAATAGGAAAACAAAATAAACTTTGAAAATGTTTGCGATAGAAACTTACCACGTTACCATGGAAACATATATAACACTAACGCTAACGAAATCTCTCAAAAGGAAAAAAGTGCCCGATTTTGAAACATTTTTCATTGGTGCTCTGCTTCTATTAGTCTTAGCGTGATGATATATAGCCTAAAGCCTTCCTCGATAAATGAGCTATCTAAAACCGAAGGGTTTTCTCAAATCGGACTGGTAGTTCCTGAGATCCTAGCGTTCAACCAAACAAACAAACAAACTCTTCAGCTTTATATATTAGTATAGATAAATCATGTACAGACTGTAAAAAGATTTTTTCATATCCGGCTCGTAGCTCCATTATAACATTAGCACAGATAAGAATTAATTTGTCATGAATCTATATTAGTTCTGTGGTAACGCGTTCGTCGTTGTAGTAATTGAGTTCAAATCCCATAATAAACTTCAGCTTTTACTGAGGAAAAAAAATCAAAAACCTCTCGCCAAGCATCTGAGTGTTTTCCGATAACTACACTCGAAAGCCATTTCCAATTCAACGCTTAGTATTATTCAATCCAATCAACTTTCAATATCGAGTGAAATTTTGGTGAAACCTGATTTAAACTAAAAACAAAAAAGTAACTGTAAACTTACAATTTTCCTAACATGTTAATTATATCTTTGAATAGACGTTACCAAAAATATCCTTTTATTCGATCCGTACAGTTGTCGCGTGATATCTCACAAATTCCGCTAACGTATATAACCGTAATCTCAAATAATATTGTATGAAATATTAGAGTAAGGAAACCTAATACTGCAATTCAAGTCACCCGTCACACTACGCGTTATTCATTTAAATTTTTAAAGTGAAACTTTTATTACATCGTCTCAAACTTTTTCGTCTGTGTGTTGCATGTCGCGTGATGGTCGGCCGCGGAGTAGGGATAAAGTGAAAGGCGCTCGTCAGAGCAGCCAGGGCCAATATGGCGGCGCCTATAGTTCGCAGCAGCTGACCGTGTAGTGTATTATTAGTTAAATGTCTATAGTGTGAAAAAAGTTTCACTTTTACCGTGGTTTTATAAAACCACACAATCCTTTTTTTATTGCTCGGCTTTATTTATATAACATCAGTGTAATTGTAATCCACAATAAAGACGAAACGAAATATTAGATATTCATTTGATATCTAAAATGTAGTGATATTTTTATCTTTTTCGTTGTATTTAAACTGATAAATACGAAACAAACGTAAAACATATTTGTACCTAACTTAAACCTTATAATTAACTTCCTAATTAGAATAAGTAGGCACTTTGTTATTACTATTTCCCCTCCGAATCGTTATACGTTCATAATTAATTATTTATCATACATACTTTGCTAATTCCTTTTATCCCTCCAGAGGATGGGTTTTGAAAAATTATTTTTATACAAAGCCTATTAACGTCCTCCCAATTTAAAAGGAAACTATAATACACACAAATACAATCGAAGTGTCTTTTTGTAATGTCAAAACACAGCTTTCTACTAAATATATGTGAAAGCATACATGGTTCTTATAACAAAAAACGATCTTCTTAACTATTATAGTCTGTCGGTTGGTCGGTTAGACGGATTTTGACGGGACTTTCACTGACAAATCGCGAATGTTATAAGGAGTAATTTACACACACAACGAATATACACATACGTAACAAATACACGTATAATACACTAAAGAAGTAGTGTCCAAAAAAGCACAGCGCGCGCCTCAGTGTACCTTTACACCGAACGACATTTTTTTGTCAAATACCACGCGGTCTAGTCGCGGGTAGCGATCTATACAGTACAATTACATAACACATACAGTCTATAGTCTATAGTAGGAGTGAATACTACTACATACATGACAAAATACATCATCATATAGATTCATATATCATAATTTCAATTCATCTTATTGTACTTTAATAATTTGTGATAGCCCTCCAATATATACATACCATAGTAAGATATAGGGTTGCAACTAACTAGTGATTGTTATTAAATATTTTACAAGTTTCCAAGTCTGTTTTAGAGTTTTTGGCGGGATTTTGGTCTGTCATGTAGTGGATTTTATATTTTATTCATAATCTTGTGCTACTTGACTCTATATTGTGTAAAATTGGTGGTGTTTTATGTAATATAGTTTGTTTATTGTGCATAAGTGAAGTGAATGAAAAATAATACCGTGGACCATGAATTCTGAGATGCCACAAAAACTCCATGGAAAGTTCTAACAAGATGGCCACCATCTTGTTAGTTCATTGAAGTTATATCAAGAAACTTGTAATATCGATACTCACTTGACAATGGCAGTAATAGTTTACTAGAAGACCGGTTGCCAAAAATGGAATGGAAGAAGAACTTGTAATACTATTAACTACTCGACAATGGCAGTAATAATCTAAAAGATTGGTTGCCAAAAATAAAATTAAAAAAAAAAACCGTTTTATACGTGTCTTATTTTAGTTTAAAAACCTATTACAGAAAAATGGTAAATAATTTATTCAAAACACTCAAATGACAAATTTAATCCGCGCTTCAACGTATATTGTTCATTTTATGACACCTGATGTTAAGTGATCACCGCCGTCCATAGACACTATTAACACCAGGAGAGTCGCAAGTGCATTGCCAGCCTGTGTCTGGGGGGAGGGGAGAGAAGGGTTAAGGGAAGGGGAGGCGGAGATGAGAGGAGGGGAAGGGGGAAATGCGGAGGAGAGCTATCCCTCCAGCGCTCTCACTGACCGAACGAAACGCAACAATGCAAGCACTATTACTTCACGTGGGTATTTCTGTCGATCGGGTGGTAGTACCCCGGGCAAGCCAACACTTTCATGCTGAAACCAGTAATAGTTTCAGCGTGGCTCTACCACCTACAAATTTAGAATGTATCATATAATATTCATGAAAACAAAATAAGGCTAGCGTCCACAATAATTTCGTTTACTTCACCATAATCGGATAGATAGATATAAATAAGTATTTTATAATGTAATTTGTATCGAAAACTTAGGCACAAAACACGTTTAATAAGGATATTATTTTCACAATCACAGTTATAAACCAAAGGTTAAAACATATTTATAGATTTTTCAAGCCTATTTTCACTTTGTTTTCGTTTAATGGATAGCGCAATGGTTTAAGGGGTTAGTAGCGTCTCTGTAGCGGTTTGAATTACCACACAGGATAATTATTTTATGACCCAAAAATGTTTGTTTTGAATCTGGGTATATTTTGAATGTTTCTAACATTCCTTCGGAACACAAAATTTGATGTCGAATATGAAAGCGGTCTTTATAAAACACAAATTGTTCTAGGTTTCTTCGAATTCGTTCATTAAAAATAAAAAAATATATCAATAACTCGGTAGCGTGTACGTATATAATAATAATACAAACATACGTGCTCTGTTTATGTTTAACTAAATCGCAAAGCTCCGAAACGTGACGTTAACAAGGCCTCATTTCATAGTCACGCCCGCAGCGCTAACAAGCAAATTATTATGCAGCCAACATAACCTAATACAGTTTGAACATCAGTAATACTTCAGTACCGTTCATATTATCTAAATAACGTGGTAATAGTTTTAATAAACCAGTTAAATTAATGTTCGTAACAGATGAAATTTTACATTCGGGCAAGTAATTTCGACCGCATTTTCTTATAACGACTTTATAATTAGACGCGGTTTTACGCACGACTGTTTTTTTAATCTGTCTTGGAATCAAGATAATAAAAAATTACATTAACATATTTGAAGTCAAAACTTCTTTAGGTTCATTGAGCAGTATTTTTTGGCAGGAGATAAACTTATCGGTGTTATTACAAAAAAGTTAAATACTAGGTTTAAAAAGGTTTCGAATTAAACGCACCGCGCTCGCCCGAGGCAAGTTCGCGTTATCCTTTTTCGCAAGTTTAACCTAACGTGACCAAAGCGAGACAAAAGAGCAAGATGGCGAACATTCAGCGACCGCGGTGCATTTAATATGAGACATTTTTAAAGCCAGGGTTCAATACGTATTTAACTTTTTTAAAAAAAAAGAAAAAAAAGAAAAAAAAGAAAAAGGGGGAGAAAAAAAAAAAAAAAAAAAAAATAAAAAAAAAATAAAAGAAAAAAAAAAAAAAAAAAAAAAAAAAAAAAAAAGAAGTAATATATTATTATATATATATATATACACCGATAGGGTGTTATTATAAAAAGGTTAAAGACGTATTGAATACTTGCTTTAAAAAGGTTTGGACACTTACGCATTAAATGCACCGCGCTCGTCGAACGTTCGACATCTTGCTCTTTATCTCTGTTTGGTTAGGTTAGGTTAGACTTGCGAAAAAGGATAAAACGATCTTGCCGCGGCAGCCGTCAGCAAGCGCGGTGCATTTAATACGTAAGTATCCAAACTTTTTTACAGCAAGTATTCAATACGTATTTAACTTTTTTGTAATAATTTATAATTTAATGTATTTACTTGTGGTGAGGTACTGCTAGGCACTTATTGATAAGCTACAAGGTGCTGCTTGATAGGGGTTATTACTCACGCCGACATGATAGAGTACTTGAAATCATACGTGAAGCAGTAAGTCTTTATAAAGGATGGCTCAACTGTCAACTCTAAAAGCAAGCCATTCTTAATCCTATGTACTGCACCTGACTGGACTATTTTAATGGATACGTATGACAAGCACTATAAAATCCCAGAGGATGTTGGTGTTTCGTCATCCAGACCGGACATATGCCTCTTCTCTAGACACATTAAACATATAATACTAGTAGAGCTTACTGTACCGTGGGAAACCAACATTCCTAAAGACCAAACAATCAAATTAAATAAATATTACGATCTAACTAATGAACTAAATAAAAATGGCTATGTGGTTAATTTATACGTGGTAGAAGCAGGAGCGAGAGGTATACCAGCAAAATCTCTCTACAACCTTCTAAAGGACCTTGGCCTGTCGAGAACTGCAGTAAGTTCTATTTTAGAACGAGTATCAAAGGCTGCACTAACAGGTTCCTACCAAATTTGGCTAGGCAGGGCGGGAAACTGGAGCAGTGAAGGTGAGCGTTGATCCGCATCTCAAAGGGGGCCTCCTTAAACCTACACCTGGGTCGCAAGTCCTGGGAACTGCTCTGAGTTTCTCCCTCTGCCACACGATGGACCCGGCACCCGCACGGTAAATCCATGGAAGGCTAAGAAGTTCGTCTCACGGCGTCATGACATGCTAGTAAGCGTGAGCGGCCGTATTGTGCTTGCGCGGCTTGTGTCAGACTGGCGACGAGTAGTATAGCGGCTTGTGTACACGTAACATTGATATTTTGTATTGGGATTGTGCAACTTATACTAATATGTTTGATTACTTAATAATCTTTATAAAAATGTGTATAATTATTGCTCTGAGTGCGAATAAATGTGGAGACCAGACTAATGTTAATAATTTCAATAGATATACAAATTATGAATAATTCATAAATAACTAATTTCAGAAATCAAAAAAGAACACAGTTATTCCATTGTTTTGAGCTTTCACTTAGTCCTTATGACTGCCTCGAGTTTTTTTTTAATATAAAGCACGACTGCTACGTAAGGCGGTGACCGCGCGACGAGCTGCGCGGCGTGGTCGTTTGATGGCATAGATATTCACAGTTCGGTCCTTCTCGGCAACGATTGGTTTTTGTCAGGCGTCCATTATTTCGTGACTCCTTACCGTACTTTCCGATCTATAATTTGTTTGCGAATTACTTCGATACTAAGGGTCGATGTGGTCAAGTATATTGTGTTCAAAAGATAAACACCGAAATACATCTAGGGTACGAACCTGTTTCGCTTAAATATATGATAACCGCATAGACATCATTACTGTTCGATGCTGGTATTTCGTATCTACCGTCATTACTGGTTATTTTCTTTCGTACTTGCGATAATTCGTAACACGGTGTTAATTAGCAATTTCCCAATAGAATGTTATTTTTTTGTTAAATACGTTTAGTAGTTCTAGAGATTAACGCGTTGAAATAAACAATCTTTTAATTTTCATAATACGTGAGATAATACCAAATGTTAAAAGAAATTCCTATTACCTTTGTATTTAAAATTACACAAATAAAAAAATATCATCACCCATTTACATGTTTAGTAATATAACTATAAACAAGAACATTTATTCTTTGTACATAATAAAAACCATACACTGTAGTGAAGTTTCATTAAAGCGGAGCTTAAATAAACCGCAGCAGACTTTAGAGGCAGCAAGTTAAAACAAGCTTTTGGATTATTTAGCGGCATATATAATAAACTTTCAGCTTTACAACAAGGTATGATCGTAAAGTAGAATATATTCCGGGTAGTAACTGTAACATCCATCTAACGTAAATAATTCAAGACTACCGAACAATCTGGTTAAATGTTGCCTACATTCGTATTAAAAAACTTTATCCACTGTGATATACTACTTAATATTATAAATGCGATAGTAAGTCTGTTTATGTCGGGTTCACGCATTATTACTTAAACGATCATTATGTAATTCTGCATACACATTATTAGGGGTACAGAGGAGGACGTATAGTACAATTCATCCAGAAAAATCAAGATCCCAAGGAGGAGATCAAAACTACACTAACGCAACTGAAGCCGCGAGTAAAAGTAAAGTGGACCTCGCGCAACATAGTGGATGGCGCAGCTCTGTTCACAGGACAGTTACTAATTTTGAAGCAAAGCGATTACAAGACCTAGATGCGAAACGCCTTATAATTAAAACCCGTTCGAAGCCTTTCTACACCAAAAACACAATACTTCGTAGGTGGTAGAGCCACGCTGAATCTATAACTGGTTTCAGCATGAATGGGTCGGCTCGCCCGGGGCAATACCACCCTATCACAGAAAACCGACGTGAAGTAATGTTGCGTTTCGTTTGGTCAACAAGAGCGCGGGAGGTCCACCTCTCTTCTCCTTACCCCTTCCCTTCCTTCCCACTTCCCCCGAACACAGGATGGCAACGCACTTGTGACTCCCCTGGTGTTGCAAGTGTCTATGGACGGTGGTGATCACTTAACATCAGGTGACCCACATGTTCGTTTGTCTCCTATGATATATAAAAAAAAACTGACGGTCAGTTGCACTGTGCGCCCTGCAAAATATCTTTAGGACAAAATTTTCGTGAGCTATATACATACTTATAATCGAAAGAAGTAAAGTTCGCCATTAAAACATACACCGAGGACGATCATATATCATCTTATACATATAAAAGTGTCAATAATAATTGAAGAATTTATAAAATAAGAATAATAACAAAATAACGAGACGATGATGATTATTAAGTCCGTAATAAACGCGTGTAGAACCGCAGGCATAGTTAGTTATAAATATTTTCGCTAAACCTATATTATTATCACAACTATAAGCATTTCCTACAATATATATATAATATGTACTTATGTATAATAGTTACATAGGGTTTTGTTAAAACTATTCTTCGCGGTACTGTTCGTTCCGTAACGTATATTTTACACAATTTCATAGAAATTGTATGAAACCATAGCTATTTTCTTTTCTCCGGTCGATACACATAACACGAGTTAACGTCGACATATATTATTCACAAAGACCTTTATCAGCTGGAGATTACTTTATTTGTGTAACACATGGGGAACTTCTGGGAATATTTTACTATCAAACATAAAATGTAAAATAAGCCATGTTTTTTGTTTGTCGTAACTTAACAAAGTTACTGCAATGCAGTACTCGTGAGCATAGGACAGTTGGAAAAAATCGGCAGCTGCCACCCTGTATCTATTGACAGTCATCACTGTCGCACAATACTCTTGAGAAACTTTTACACGATTATTTTTGAGTACTCAGTAACATTTAATGAATTAAGTTATAATTTCACACCTCCACGGTTAAGTCATCAACGTAATATGATATGTTAATATAAATAAAAACTACTATATATAATCACGTGACGACTTTTAGGAGAACAATAGTTAACGTACCAATTTTAGGTCGGAAATTACAATAAGTGATAACGAAGTAATAGAACAGACGGCCCCTATAGTGCGACGTGGGGTATCAGAGCCCAGTGCGGAAAACTTAAACGCAAGCAAAAACCGGGGATACACTGAATTATGACATGTTTATATATAAATTTCTTCTATTTTCTTCAATTGGACCCAGTAGGTGGCGCTGCAGTTGAATAATAGATTTTTTTTATTATCAAGTCATGGCAACGTCCGCCAGGCCCGCTAGTATTTTATAAAATGATCAAATATATTATACAGACATTCTGCAAAACCTTAACAATATTTCTTACATATATATTACAATTTATATCAAATTTCATAAAAATGTAAGAGTTTTTTATATTTTTTTTGTATTAATGAAGAAATCACCCATGAAATAAATGCATCTTTGCAAACGCAGGGGAGTTTATTGATGCCCTTCTTAAAGAAATCAGCTGGAGGGGAGAAAAATTCTTAAAAGCGTTTTTACTTCCTCTCGGGAATTAATTTTTTTCCCGGCAAGGAATTAACCAAAGAAAAAGAGAGAGGGAAGAAAAAAAACGCTTCCATTAAAATAAGGAACTTCGTTCGAAAAAAGAGATGGCCAGCGAGACGGCAATTATAGGAAGGCCTATTATTACAATTATAAAGTAAGAGTACGCATCCATTAAAAAAAACTTCTCCATTAATTTAAAAAGTAATCACAATAAAGTATTCCTGAAATAATTGAAAGTTCAAACATTATTTCGATTCCATTCATTCTTTTGAAACAAATTTTGGGCCCGTCTCGACGTTGTATTAATAATTCATTATAGGAAACTTCTAAGATATTATAATGGCATTGTTATATCTACCTATATCTATATCTTCTATACATATAATAATAAATATAAATCTAATGTGTCTTTACTTTTTAGATTCTTGTGAATAAAATTGTTGCAGATGTCTTGAAAATACATTTCAATCATTTTTAGAAATGTCTGTCTGTCTATCTGTCTGTTTGTTTGAACACGCATCACTGCTAAAGTCACAATTCATGATAAAACTTCATCAAGAAAACCATAAATTATATCCTCGCGTAACATTTAGTTTTGGTTTCTTTAAAATCGGTTCACTCTACCAAAAGTTATTGTATTTTAAATCTTGACGACGTGGCTTAAGCACGAGATACAGATTTATAAGTAAATGGACATAATACACGCAAATAATTGTATTAGTCACTATTTTTTTACATTAGGTTCCGCACGAACGGAGTCGCAGGCGCAACTAGTTTAAAATATGATATTTATACACTTTATTGTTTGATAGCGCTTCATCAAATTATTTGTACAGTTCAAGCTTAACTAACAAAATCTAACTAACAAATATGAGACACGAGTGGACATTATTATTTGATTACATTCAAGAATTTGCTCGAATTTATATATATCCAATTTAACTTTTAAATTCCATATGTATTAACTAACCTTACTTTTACTAAATGTTATCTTCCAACTAGCGGGCCAGGCAGACGTTGCCCCGTCCTGATTATAAAAAAATCCTTGACAAATTATATAGCAAAACCTTCCTCATGAATCACTTTATACGCTGGTGAAAACCGCATGAAAATCCGTTCAGTAGTTTTTGAGTTTATCGCGAACAGGCAGACAGACGCGGTAAGGGACTTTGTTTTATACTATGTAATGATAGAGGAATTGCATTTACTTCAATATGACATAGTTATACAGTCTTACGCAGAACTAAAATGTCATTTTTAAGTGATGTCCTTATTAGATACATTCGGCTTAGGTAAATACATTAATGCATACACGTTTAGCACTTTCATATTTCGTGAACAGCCAGTGTATATTCGGTAACTAAGAAGAGTGGCAGGGTACACGGCAGGATCGTGATCGACATTATTATAAAGCGGTCCAATGACTTACTTTTAGGTAATACGTTTCGGTGTCAACAGTGCAGTGATCGGTAATCTGTGGCTTGCGACCCGCATGAGGCTCTTTCACTCTGTGTCTGCCGTTATTTTACAAAATATTTAGTGCGGTCACGGAGTACTACTTATTTACTTGCTTACAAGAGACAAGAGCCGAATAAACATTTTAGAAACGCAACCCTACAGAAGAGAGGCACATCTTTAGAAAGCAACTATAGCAGGGCTGGTCGCTTGCAAAAAAAGTTATAATTAACAAAGACAAACTCGAGTGTGTCCTTTTAATCCTAATCATTACATAGTATAAAATAAAGTCCCCCTACCGCGTCTGTCTGTCTGTCTGTTCGCGATAAACTCAAAAACTCATGAACGGATTTTCATGCGGTTTTCACCAGCGGATACAGTGATTCATGAGGAAAGTTTTGGTATATAATTTGTCAAGGATTTATTTTTAATCAGGGCGGGACAATGTCTGCCGTGCCTGCTAGTTATTTTCATAAAAATGTATCAACTAAAGCGAAGCTTAACTTTGAAAAAAGGCTCGTTCTAAAAAATCTTCAATTTTGTATTGTTTGTATTTGGCTGTTTTGGATTACGAGATTGCCGACCACTGACCTAGTATATATCCAATTTCCATAGAAGCTTGCAAGCCGACGTGACAGTGACTGATGATGGATTGAAGATCTCTCGATGATCACCGTTGTTGTCTTATTGCAATACGCTTATCATCAGGTCCAGTGATGTCACTACTACTACAATACGACACTACACTGTCGTGCTACAATAAAAAAAATACTAGATGTGTCGGGCAGACATAGTGAATTAAAAGTGATATAACAAGTCTTTATATAGAATAGTAAATAATTACAATTAATTCCAACTATTTAGAACAATAATAGATAACTGTAATTAATTTAGTTACAAAATGTAAATAATTCGTTTGCACAAATTAAATTATCCAGAGTCTAGGATTAGCTACTAGCTGAATAAAACAAGTGTACTGCGCTACGCCAGAACCAAGACTACCTCAGCAGCTTTTTTCGAACTGACTACGCTATTGGCCTAGCAAGGCCTTAACAGCTTCACCGGACTACACAAGCGGTCGCTCTATTTGTTTTATAGCGACAAGTTGAGTAGTAGTAGGGAGAGTAGCGTAATCGAAGGATGCGCTCTTCGGTGTGGGTGCGTATGGCGCGGCGTCGCGGTATAGGCGCTGACATATTATTATCATCATTGCTCATTACATAGTATAAAACAAAGTCCCCTACCGCGTCAGTCTGTCTGTCTGTTCGCGATAAACTCAAAAACTGCTGAACGGATTTTCATGCGGTTTTTACCAGTGGATAGAGGGATTCCTGAGGAAGGTTTTTGTATATAATTTTTAGGGGTTTCTTTTATAATCAGGGCGGGACAACGTCTGCCGGACCGGTTAGTTTATTTATATTTATTATTACATTATTATTTGCATTATTATTACATGATAACGTGTTCGGACACCGCGTCGATCGACGAAGGTCCAAGCCTTGTACTAAGGCGAATCTTTCAGTGAAAGAAAACGTCATGGAAGCATATAACGGTGGTGTAGGGCTTTTGGAAATTCTGTTACCAAAAATCTCTCGGCGTGTTCCGGCAGTTACAATTGAAAGCCAGTCCCTTCTACGTTTAGCTTATTTACTATCTTAGCCCACATATTATATGATATCAGATTGTGGTAAAAAAAGCTATATGGTAATAAATAAAAACAGTGTGTGTCATAACGACACACATTAGAAGTGAAATTGTTGTATTAAAGGGGAAACACTTTAATTAAAAAACTACAACAAATAACCCAGTGTTCCCAGTCGGTCACCCATCTAATTACTGAGTACTGACCGCGCCCGACGTTGCTTAACTTCGTTGATCGGACGAGAACCGGTGTTTTCAACACTCTACCCGAAACAGTGTTTACCCCCACCACTATTACGTCAAAGCCTCCTCATACGAAGTTTCACTTCAAAAAAATATATATTTATGGAATAGGTTAAAGGTTTGGTAGATTTAGCGTTATTACAAATAGTATTTCGGTCCCTTAAACGAGGACTGTTGACCTCGACCTGGATAAATTCTAATATATAAACCCTTTCAAGTGTACCCAATGCGCTGCATATACTATACTCATTAAATGTCATTATAAGCGCTTAACATAGTTGCTATAATTTTGGATCCTCACTTGAAAATAATTAGGAGCAAGATTTTAATTCACATTCCTTTACTTCTGAAGCTAAATTTTTCTAATCTTGCGTATATAATGTGCATAAGGCGTATGAGTGTGCACGTGTATGTAGTACAGAGTGGTGTGTGCAGGAAACTAGTGAATGCGTCACTGTATCGCTCTAGCAGCATGCCCAAAGGCTCCCCACCCTAGGATCAAACCTAGACTTGTGATGCTGCCAAAGGAGAGAATTCCCCGCTATATGCCACTACACGATTATACCGCTCGCAGTGATGCACCAGTGATGCACCAGCGCCTCATTGTTACGATAACGCGTCGCCAAAGATGGCGGTAGATATACAATATAATTTGTAACATGTATGTAACTTCGAGGCTTAACCACGTTAATACTACTGAATGTATGAGTGTATCGGCTTAGCACTATGACCATTCGATACGGATTTTTTCGTAGATGATTTTTTAATGCCCAACGAAGCTTTCGAGAAGAAGCTAATATTTCCTATACATATAATGTATACACATAGTGTATTGATTGTTCCAGTATTATTTGAAATAATTCAGCCAATTTAAATCCAACTTTTACTGGCGGATAGAAGACTTTCAAAGCACTATTAGGATTCTTTAGGGGCGAAGCAGTAATTATAAATCATTTAATGTCATTAAAAGTTTCATAAGGGTTAAGTAGTACTTACAAAATTAAAAGACAGGTTACAATTAATCCACATACAAATTTAAAAAATAATTTTTGTAGAACGAAGTCGTGGCCACCAGTTTATTAATAAAATCTGTAAAGTAAATCTATTGGTATTGTTAGACACGAGACGAGCCTTATTTGAAATACTATAATGAAATTAAATTGAATTTATTATGAACAGGATTAATATTTGAGTGAATAGCAAAATTTAATGAATTCAGAAGGGTAATACTGTTAAATTATTTTGATCTTATAATCAATCAATCAATCAAAAATACTTTATTCAGTTTAGGCCCTAATAAGGCACTTATGAACGTCAAATACTACCACCGGTTCGGAAAACAACCCAGTCATCGAGAAGAACCGGCAAGAAACTCGATAAACTCGATATAGGTACATCAATTACATGATTTTTGCCTTTTATACGGTCCACTGTACTGTATTCTAGATGACATAGTTCAGTAGAGCACTGTATCAGTTATTAAAACAAGGGGATCGTTATTTTGCACAAATTATGATACCGACAAAAATAATAAGATTATATAAACATGATGTATAATTTAAATGTATTAAAGTTTACGAAAATCTATACGTAGTATAAATGAAGTCGCTTTCGCTGTCTGTTCCCTTAGATCTTTTAAACTATTCAACGGATTTTAATACAGTTTTCAGCAATAGATATAGTATTTCAAGAAGAAGGTTTATATGTATAATCATTACATAGTATAAAACAAAGTCCCCTACCGCGTCTGTCTGTCTGTCTTTTCGCGATAAACTCAAAAACTACCGAACGAATTGTCATGCGGTTTTCACCGGTGAATTCAAATTCAAATTCAAATTCAAAACACTTTATTCAATTTAGGCCCTAAGAAGGCACTCATGAACGTCAAAACTACCACCGGTTCGGAAAACAACCAGCATCGAGAAGAACCGGCAAGAACTCGATTGGTTTTTTTTTAAAAATATATATAATATTTAGAATAATAATATATTCTATATAAAAGTAAATTTCACAAACGTTTTTAATGGATGCACAGAGATGAGTCAATTCCAGACATCACCATCGTTCACATATTGATCCACTCTATAATAGCCTTTTGACACCAAAACCCGCTTGACATGGCGCTTAAATTCACAATCCGGCAAATCGGTAATATCCTTTGGGACTTTGTTGTAAAATCTAACACTATTTCCCAAAAAACTGTTACTGGTTTTACTAAGTCTAAAACGTGGGACAACCAGTTTGTCACAGTTTCTAGTATTTAGATTGTGCCGGTATTTTACGAAATCTAGCTTTTCTAGGTTCTTACGGACATACATTAAATTGTCAAGAATGTATTGGGAGGGCAGAGTTAAGATACCGTACTCCTTGAACTTGGTCTTTAAGGATTCGCGAATAGAGTGATTGATGATGATTGATACGTTTTAGTATATAATTTGTCAAGGATTTTTCATAATCAGGGCGGGACAACGTCTGCCGGGCCCGCTAGTAAATATATATTATAGTACAGAAACGCCCAAAATTTCAAAGATTTGTAATGTGATGTCATAACAAACATATTTTTATGTGCTTATCGCAAACGCTGGCTAAACCTTTCGAGATAGATCAAATTAATGTACTATGGAATTGTATATCTTAAAAAGGTCGATGAAAAAGTCCGTAGTTTATTTAAAACTATAAAAAAGTATTCAGTAATGTAAGCAATTTGATACAGATATCTCTATACCTTGTGTTACAGTAATCACGTATAGTGTCGATGCAGTCAGGGATGCCAATAAATACTTCGTAGATACTGTCACTATTTATTAAAGTGAAACTTTTATTACATCGTCTCAAACTTTTTCGTCTGTGTGTTGCATGTCGCGTGATGGTCGGCCGCGGAGTAGGGAATAAAGTAAAAGGCGCTCGTCAGAGCAGCCAGGGCCAATATGGCGGCGCCTATAGTTCGCAGCAGCTGACCGTGTAGTGTATAGACTATTATTAGTTAAATGTCTATAGTGTGAAAAAAAGTTTCACTTTTACCGTGGTTTCATAAAACCACACAATCCTTTTTCGGGCAAAGCTTCGCCTTACAATACTTTGTACATAATAATACGTATATATCAGCGACATCTTGCCTTTTAAAGGCCGATTTAAGTAAGTCAAAGTAATTACTATTTACACATAATAATGAACAAATTAATGTTATTTAAGCTATACAACAATTTTATATAATTATTCTTATTTATGCATCTCTAATGTATTTCGACATGTAGGTCAGTGACATCTTGCCTTTTATAGACCGAACTATGAAAGTCAAAGCAATTACTATTTATTCATAACCAAATAATAACCGTGAAACTAATGTTATGCAAGTAATAAATCAATTCCATATAATAATATCAATTCTTATTTATGTCTTATTGAAATCTATATAATTATAATAATTCTTATTTATGTATCTTTAATATGGCGGCTCTGATGTCAATGTTCCGGTAGTGTTGTAGTCTCGCTTCTTGAATGTGACGTAGGAGGTGGATGATAACACTTGGCAATTTATCACTCATGTTGACTTTTTTGCAGAATATTTATTACAAATTACTTATAAGTAGCACCACCCAATGGGGCTTTTTCAGCATCCACGGAAACCTCATACTTAACACATTTGGAGGATGATTTTTTCAAAAACCATTTATTACCACTAATCTACTTTTATATATAAATGTCTTCTGTACGTGTATATGTTCACTGAACTCCACTTAAATGGCTGGACCGATTTTGATGAAATTTTGTGTGCGCGTTCCCATGGATTCGAGAATGGTTTAGATTGGACCCGGTAGGTGGCGCTGCGGTTGACTTTTAGGATTTTTTTTATTATCAAGGCAGGACAACGTCAGCCGGGCCCGCTAGTATTATATGAAGAACTCTTATACGCAATTTCATACATTTAAACTCACTAGTTTAAGCCATGTGTAATCTGTTATTCAGTTTAAGGAATAGCATTGAGTAAATCTATAATAATATTTCAATTGTCATAAAGTATCATTGAAAATTGAATAAGGGCGTGAATACAATATTAAATAAATATCATTTTATACTGTAATTCAAACAGACTAGTGATTTCATAGTTGTTTGACAACGTGAGAATCCTTCACGACAGCGCTTTGCGAAACCAAGCTATATATTGAATATCTATTAACCTAGTAACTTTCAGCTATTTTTTAATGTGGGAGTGACTTTAGGGGAGTTTTTAATACACTGACCCTGAAACGTGTTATACCAAAAAAGAGTCACTACGTTACCACCCTAAGCATGGTAGTCGAAGTCATGGTAGCCTAGTGGTTTGACCGGTGGAATATTATTCCAATGTCCGCAGGTTCGAACTCCGGCGTATACCAACGATTTTTTCGGAATTCGCGTACATTTGCTAATTTAAATTGTTAACAATATCGGCTGACGGGGAAGGAAAACATCGTGAGGAAACCTGAACCCGAGAAATCTTCTTGTAGTACTAGTGTATGTGGGAAAACATAGAACTGTCGATTTCTCAGAGTTTGTAATCGCCAATAGGTCGTAGGCTGACGTGGTGATTATGCCCACATCTTCCTTCGGGAAGAGGTCTATGACTCCGCAGTGGCTAATGATGATGATGGTAGTGGTAAGTATAAATCTTTACCGGATTTTTTGATAGTGGTAAAGTGCGAGTGTCATTTGAAGTAAAAACTGATACGTAGTTTAAGCAAACTGAACTTAAAAGAGGGATTAGGAGGTGAGAATATAAATAAATTCTTTGTAAAATATACTTATCACACGCTCTGTGACCTGAAAGACCTAAATAAATAGTAATAAAAGTAGAGATAATGAAATACAATTATTTGGTAAGTCTAGGATAAAATGTAATATTATTAGTAATTATAAGATTTATTTTACACCTCATACGTTTTAGCGTTTTGACGATAATCACACCTGATGTTAAAGGACGATGTGGTCCAAGATAGTAAAGTAAACACACAAACCCTAGGAAGACCAGACTACCCTAGTGCAGCTGCCGGTAAGAACCTACAAGCACTTGACGATATATCTTCAATTTAAGGTTGATAGCTAGCTAGGATGGCTTAAAAAAAGCCCTACCGCCATGCTATGGTTTGATCACAATGTCTTCTTTCACCAAAAGCACCGGTATTGATTGATTCAATCACAAGGATTCGAACCTACGCCTATCAAGGTTATGTCCGAACACGCTGACTACTAAGCTATTGTCGCTTCGGAAGTGCATCTCAGCGTTATTGTGTAACTTAAATACTTATACAGAATATGACGCAGGATGTGTATCTTGCTCGATTCAAGAGACAAATAAAAAAAATTACAAGACATGTAAACCTAACTGAAGTCTCTGACCTTAAATTCAATCAATATCAAAAATATTGTATTCAATTTAGACCCTAAGAAGGCGCTTATGAATGTCAAAACTACCACCGGTTCGGAAAACAACCCATTTATCAAGAAGAGCCGGCAAGAACCTCGATCGGGTTTATCTTTTTAACATATACATATATTTACAACACATTACACGTTACAATCGTTTTTAGTGGATGCACAGCGAGGAGTCTTTTGCAGACATCACCAATGTTCACATAATGTAAGTCACGGCAATTTCATACAACAACAAAAAAACAGTTTACATTTATGATGATAGATTTTTAAGATTGCCTCGCTTGACGTTACTACCTACCAACAAACCTCAGCATTTAATATAAATAATAATAGTTTTAACACCAAAAAAGTATATCATAAAACGACATTAAAATAAAACGGGTGTCCAAAACAATTTTATCCGAACAGAAATAGGTCACTCGTGAATAACCAGAGCGTTATATGAGAAAACCCATTGAGATGCCCATCACGTCGTACCCTGAATTGTATCTGAGATCGTAAAATACCGAAAGAGCATATTTTATGCTATTTCGAGAACGCCAAGGCAGCCTCGAGATATAAAACAATTCCCACAGTCGACTGGAGCAATCTCCGACCGATTATAATTTCTATCTCATAATTTGTTTCTTTTTCATCAAGATATCCTTTTCGAGTTAATTGTCTCGGCTTAGAAGGATTCTGTTTGACATTTATTTCAGCTCTAATTCACTTCATTGTAATAACATTGTAAGAGAATGGTACATTCAAACCTTAAGTTTCTTATCAACTACATACTACAGATTCCTACTCAAAGTTTATTTAATTACTAACCTGAGTTTAATTGAGACGAATGAAGCGAGTCTTCTATATACATCTTGATCTTTTTATTTAAAAAAAAACTACTCGATTTCTAGATTTTATATTTATCATATAATATATTTAATTTTTTTATCACTTTGTTTTTTTACGTTTAACAACAATCTTTTTTTATGTGTGGAAATCCCTCGTGGATACGCCACCCTTGGGGGAGAGGGTGGGTTATGTCCAACTCGCACGGACTAAAACCTCACGGGGTACGTCTGCCTCTATAGTTGGGGCGACACGAGATCTTTATAGACTTCATCGTGTCGCCTCAGCGGTTGGCCCAGCGGCAAAACCGCCGCCGCCAGACCTCGTCTTGTTAGGAGACAGCCGTGTACACAACGACCATCCCCGTCCGCCGGACCTGTGCAATGGGAAGATGGGCTCCCCATCCCATCTTCCCTAGTCCGGTTACGGTGGGAGGAGGTGGACATACTGCCGCCTTCTGCTACCGGCCTTCCGTTGGCGGAGAGGGTCACTTAGAGGATCTTGCTCACGGACCCTCTCCGTGCCTCCTACTGCGAGACGACCTCCTCGCAGAAGGAGGCCACAATGATCCACACATCCTCGCTGCCGAGCATGACTGTCACCACCTTCGGCAGCGAAAGATCCTATCCTACCGCAGCGGTCAGAGCGCGGCGCCGATCTTCCCACGCAGCATACTCAGACAGAGTATGCTGCGGGCTCTCAATTGCAGCTGCCGGAACACTCCTATAAATGCTTGGTGACAGCTATTCAACTTGAAGTTGCTAGTTAGCCAAGCAGGCCTAGCAAGAGCCTTACACCACCACGTACTTTTTTATATAGTGTAAGTAAGAACTGTATAAACAATGGGTTAAAGTTCCAAATATGTTGCTGATGATCAGTTCCATCCGCCAAACTTAATGTTTAAATATGTTTTCTAGGTGAGCTACACTGAAGCTATTACTGGTTTCAACATGAATGGGTCGGCTCGCCCGGGGTAGTACCACCCTCTCATAGGAAGCCGACGTGAAGTAACAGTGCTTGCATTGTTGCATTTCGATCGATCAGTGAGAGTGCCGGAATCCACCTCCCCTCCCGTCTCTCACCCTCTCCCTTCACCCCTTCCCTGTCTCCCCAAACACAGTCTGGCAACGCGTCTCCCCTGGTGTTGCTAGTGTCTATGGACGGCGGAATCACTTAACATCAGGTGACCCACTTGTTCGTATGTCTTCTATAATATATTTAAAAAAAAATGTAATGTATAAAAAATAATATTAGTTTGCTCATATCTTATAAGCAGTCATGTCGTTCATCTGAATATACATTAAGTTACGATAAGTGGTGAGTGTCGTACCTATAATAATTATATTTGAAAGAGCATTTCTGTAATTCTACATCGTGACAATTTTACATTTCTGTAATTATAAATAAATAGCGCGGACGGAGCCGCGGGCATAGGCTAGTTATAGTTATTGAGAATGCTCATAAACTATATACATTATACGAAGCCCTGTAGTATAAATGCTTAACTATATATTTACTTATTTTGGTAATTACTAGACCCAGGCAGTCACATATACATAAATACATACCTACCTTACGTTTAACTTGTAACGAAATTTTTTCCCTACCGTGCTATAAGAAATTTAACTTCAGAAATACCATTTCCAAGATAAAGTTCGAATCTACTGTAACGCGAGCTGAGTCGTGGGTAGATGCTAGTAATATATAGTTATCTTTATTAAAAAAAAATTGTTTCAGATTTTTTTAAAATGTGTTTTGAAATAAATTTTTGTTGTACACTACGTTCTAGTTACGAACTTTTCCTGGAATAAAGTCATATGTTAAGTTGGCTTTAACTTTACAAAAGAAAAAACTGTTATTTTTACAAAATTCATTTGAAATTTCATATATTATTTATTTATTAACGGTAAACACTGGCTAAAAGGAAACACGAACTACGTAATTGATTTTTATATGACCGTTTTCAAGAAAATCCTTTAAAAAGAACGTCATATATTTATTATTCGTAATAGTAACTATATTCTTTGATTTAATTTTACTTTATTTCAGACTCCAATCTATGTGTAATCTACGTTTGTAAGTTTGTTACTTAATTCAAATCCTAATACTATTGGTGACGCCGCGGCGATGTCGACGTCACCGTAGGGGCGCGCGGGAGTATCTATGCTAAATTTAAGTGCACTGTATATGCGGGGATGCTATATTTGATATTCAACTATTGCGATCAGCTACAAAGAGGGAGACAAGGGTAGGAAGGAAACTTGGCACATACCTCGCGGCGCTGCAGTTTCCACGTGGCTAGCCGGCTAGGTGATTCTCGTTTCTCTCCACTGAGTTCTCTCCTACACAACACTTATTGTTCATAATATATGTCGGCACGTATGTAGCGATGCGTTTATTTCTCACTCGACCATGCGAAAACTCAAAATGTTAGCATGCGGCGCGGACACAACAACACGGTGATGCGGCGCGGATAACACTGACGATAGCAGTCGAACTGGCGGCGCGGACGTCGCGCTACCTTATATAAGTATGTGTGTAAGGGGAAACGGGGCTGGTGGCGTAATCTGATCGCAATTAATTGGTCAGGCTTCAAAGTGGCGTGATTTAATCCATAATGCGGGAATTTCAAATATACATAAAGCGGCGCAACCAACTATGATAGTTAGACAAAAATTGTCTATAAATAATGCAAATAATATATATTTGAACTGAACTTTGACAATTTTTTTGTAATAACGTTCTAGAACATCGATCTACTAATATACATTTGATGCAAATATAATATATATGCAATTACTTCTTTTTTACATTAAACATTATTTTTATTTTTCAATAATATATATACTTTATACATTTTTTTTTAAAGAAATATTCTTATAGTTGGTCTTGTAAATGATAAAATTGTGTATACGCCTTTTTCCAAGAAGGATGGAACATATTCCAGTGTCTATCATCTCTAAAAACTGTAAGTAAATGCACAAAAAAGTCATGCAAGAGCACAGATTTCATAACTTAATAACAATGCAATTTTCTATATTACTAGAAATTGATAGAGTTTTATATACTACAATCCATAGACTATTTTCAAAACTGAAAACAATTCGAACAAATCAACCAGAGATTAAATAAAATTACTGGTTTTCCGTTGCGGTAACGAATGATTTGTGTCGCACACAGAAATACGGCGTGTTACAACGATAAAAAGTAAAAAGAGTACATATCGAAAACATATATAACCACATAATTCGACGATAATGTAATAAAATTTATATTAGAGCTATTGAAAGGCTTTCTCCGTTATTAGGTTAAAATTTCAACGTACATTAAGAATCCATAAAATAACACCTTTTACCTCTTTATATGAATATTTAATACAATTACACGTCAGTTTTAGTGTGTTTCTTTTTTGGTTCTACTACTTTCTATTATTAAAATGTGTCTACTGATTTATAATAAAACTAAGTAGTCTGCGACTTCGACCGCGGTAAATTCTAAATCATTACAAATTATAAAACAAAGTCCTCTGCCACGTCTATCTGTCAGTTTGTGATAAACTCAAAAACTACTGAATGGATTTTCATGCGGTTTTCACCAGCAGATAAAGTGATTCATGAGGAAAGTTTAGGTATGTAATTTGTTAAGATTTTTTTATTATCAGGGCGGGATATCATCCGCCGGGCTCGCTAGTTATAAATACGAATGTGAGTTTGTTTGTTTATCTTTTATGTCTTCATGCCCCAACCGATCATCGTAAAATTTTGTATACATATTGTGAGGGATACAGAAATGGGCATAATCTACTTTTACATTTTAAAAAAAATTGTTCCCGAGGAATAATATTATAAGTCTATATTAAGGCGAACGAAACTGCAGACAAAAGCTAGTATCCCTCTGAAATGCATGACTTGATGTTGTAATTGACCTATATATAAAATAGTCTATATAACTTTTACAAAATAAGGTTTTCATACCACCTCAGTCTATTGGAGCGTGCAACACTGGAAGTATCTATTACTTACCTCTCAATCTAATTTCATATTTATATTATCTATGATATAATCATAATTTTACGCAGGAACGTTATCCTGTCCTAATAATAAAAAAATCTTGACAAATTGTATAGATAAACCATCCTCATGAATGACTAATAATTTCACATTATCTACTGGTGAAAACTGCATGAAAATCCGTTGAGTAATTTTTGAGTTTATTGCAGACAGACAGACGTGGGAGAGAACTTTGTTTTATAGTATATAGTGATGGATAGATTCTAAAAAAGAAAATCTACAAACCACTAATATCCAAAACTAAGATCAAAGTTTATACAGGTGTGTTTAATAAAATGTAAATAACGTTTAATTAACATTTACACCCATATTTTACGATAATTTTTAGAGTATTTTCAGAAACGGAAGCCTAACTTATCATTCTGTATATACGGTAGCAACGACTCACTGAGAATAACTCCGTCTTCGAGTTAATTCCAGCTTATGTTAAACAGTCCCGAATCGTGATTCTCTAAATGAATTTAAATGGATTTGACTCGTTGCTTGGGGATATTTTTTTAATGACAAATATTTTATTTAAATGGCGACCGCCATACATTGAGCCGAGAGTTCACAAATTTGGTGTAATAATCCAAAAAAAAAAAAAAAAAAATAAGATCAATGATCCGATCAAACACAGACGAAACATAAAATTGGTGAGAAGTTTAGATTAACTTTTGCTAAAGTATAACAATGGAAATTAGTGTAACCCTAAAATGACCAACAATATGTCACGAACATTAGAACATATTTTATGTTAAGTCATGATGCCGCATTAAATGGACTACAGTTGGCGAGATGCCAAAGTTTTCAAACGGTCGGTTAAAATAAGCCTTAGCGTGTCGACCCTAGTGACGTATCTCTACAGGCACGTACTCAGAACTTTATAAGGGCGTCAATTTATTTATTTACGTATACAACGAAAACCACATGATTGATCTCCCTTACTTACTCTACAAGATTATTAACATTCTTATAAAATAAGAAAGGGGTATGCTCCTGAAATTACATTCTAACAAAGGAAAAGATTAACTTCACTAAAATACTAAATAATTTTCAGTTATTAAACTGTGGTTATTTTTATATTTATACTTTAATAAACAACGATGTGGTTATACACTAATGTTTTGTAAACCATCCACTGATGACGTATTAAGCTTAAATGGTAAGAAATTCTTATATGAAGTTACTAAAGTACAAGTATTCAAAAACACATTTTCAACTTAACTATACTGTGGTTTAACTATATGGCGGCATCGATTCAAAGGTGTTAGTTTCTATTTATATTAACGAAAATTCAGTTTAATATGCGCAAATTAAATTACTCATGATTCCAGCTAAAGGCACAAACTTTAAAAAATAATCTTACCTATTGACCTTCGTAATTGAGACGTATAGATTTTCATTCGATGGGCTTCTATTAAAATTCCTACTTACCACTATTTTTTGTATCTTGACAATAAGATAGGAAATTAAATAAAAATTGAATAAATAGCAGAGATAAAATAATACTGGGGGTCATTTTCACAACGAACAAAATACGTATCTGTATAACGTGACTTTGATTGGTGTACCTTGTTTAGACCGTCAGGAAGCAGAAACCACCTAAGGCCGTCACCTACAGTGTTGGAGCGTGGGAAAATGGTTATGTTAATATAAACCGATAGGTATCGTAGATTAAAAATAATACAGCACATATTTGTACAGTTTTGGACACATAGTTTTATATATGAGACATTTTAATCTGCGGTGTGTTTCGAATCTCACATAAGTGTACTTTTGTATATAACATGAGACGCTTCTATTTTTATCTTGGAACTCAACTTGTGGCTTAGACACTCTGCAGAGCTGATTTTATAATTATCCTTCACTACATCGTTATCATTACATGGTATAAAATAAAGTCCCCTAACGCGTCTGTCTGTCTGTCTGTTCGCGATAAACTCAAAAACTACTGAACGGATTTTCTTGCGGTTTTCACCATAGATAAAGTGTTTCATGAGGAAGGTTTTAGTATATAATTTGTCAAGGATTTTTTTATAGTCAGGGCGGGACAACGTCTGCCGGGTCCGCTAGTTTATCATAAAAATGCTAGCGTATAGCTTGTTTTTACTGGACTGTGCAAAAGAGAAATATTTTTCGAGTATATGAATGAATTACTTTGGTACGATTTGTAGCTTAAACGGTTTGATGGATTTTGTTACATGTTACATATTAGATGTTGTTAGAATCTTCTTAATAGCGAAAATAAGGTAGTAATAGTTTTACTTTTATGAATCATAGAAGAGAAGAGAGATACAAAAGTATTTTTTCACTCATACTCAACCGAACCGTAGGTGGTAGAGCCACGCCGAAGCTATTACTGGTTTCAGCATGAATGGATCGGCTCGCTCGGGGTAGTACCACCCTCTCATAGAAAACCGAAGTAAAGTAACAGTGCTTGCATTGTTGCGTTTCATTCGGTCAGTGAGAGTGCCGGAAGCCCACATCCCTGTCCCCCCTCCCCGTCTCCTCACCCTCCACCTCCTCCTAAACAAAGGCTGGCAATGCACTTGCGACTGATATTGCAAGTTAAGGACGGTGGTGATCACTTAACATCAGATGACCCACCTGTTTGTTTGCTTCCCATGACATAAAAAAAAGAACATCTCAGTCTTTAGTATAAAAAAATCAGTGTTATTGCAGTCAAATATTATTTCTATATCATCATTTTTATATAGCAGTTGTATTATAGGTCATTTTAATTGAATTACACAAGCTCGCCTGTTAATATTTCAAATCAGAAATATAAAATAAAATTCGAATGTGAGCGCATTTCCAATGCAAAGAGTGAATATGCCGGCAAAAATTCCACGTATCCTGTAACGTTGAAGATCTTAGGTCGTTCTTCCCATTCGGTAATAAAGCAAGCAAACCGTTTTTAGACGATCAAATCTAGTACATAAGAGGAAAATGTATGGTCTAATAAAATCACCAGCACGTTCACGCGATAAAACCTCGTTAAAGTTTTTCCTTTAAGAGCTAAATTTAAAAATCCCGTATATAACTTTCTACATTCATATAATTTTATATCAGTATAATATAATCTTATAACTAGTGCTCGTAAATTAATTTTAATGAAAATAGTTTTATTATTTCACGACATTTGGTTATTTTAACTGGAATAATTATAGTCGGTATTTTATTTTTTTAATTTTAATTTCCGCACTATTAAATAAAAGTTATACGTTTTCCGATTGTTAGGTGTTTCTGTTATATGTTATCATTACTGTTTAGTCGGTATATCACAGCGTAGTGTTATGTACCCTAGAAATATTCTGAAAAGTCTGCTATTTGCCACTTAAAGATTCGTCGAAATCAACTCAGTTGTTTCAAAGATTAGTCCGAAGTCCGAACAACGGTAATTTTATTTATATTTATAGATTATCGTTTACTTTATACCTACTTTTTAATACAATTTAGGGCGATAATAAAATCTTTCATAAAACACGTTTCGAATTAAAATTTTCGTATTCATTTATTTACCATGCATAGGTACTCATGGACAAGGAAGTATAAAAATATGATTTTAATTTAGTGAAACCTGAAACGTTTAGTTCTGTCAAAATGTACAGAACCGTTAATGTTTAGTTTCAAAAATAAAATTTAAAGTTTCTGCCCAATCCTAACTATTTAGAAAGGCAAAATAATAAATATCTCTAACCATAAAAGCTTTGCTATTAAATCATTTACATGTATTATTAAAGGTGGAACATAAATAAGTAATTAATTCACTTACTGTAGTATTAGCGCCTAATTATCGTTCTGCGTAAACATGATAAGAGAATTTATAAATAATACTTCATAGATTGAATATAGAATTTGTTAAAACAACACATTGTTTATTATTCCTTCCTTTACATTGTGCCTTCCTAATTAATGAATAATTTCGACGGATCTTATATTTTTAAACTGGTTACGCATATGAATTGTAATATATTTTCCGGCTACTAAATATACAAAATAGCTGCTCTCAACCAGTAAGTGATATTTGTAAAAAGATTAAGTTTAACAAAATATATACTAACATTTGATTTCAAGTAAAAATCTTTCTTTCATGTATCAACGTTATTCCCTTCCTGGTCGTTTACCTGTCGCCAGTTTTTCATCTTTTGTATGGCTTTTCACGAACACGGAAAACGCCGTGAAACGTAACTCCTTCCGGACCTACGTTCCTTTTTATCAAAGGACGGTAAAATGAAAGGCTTTTGATTCGTCTAGGCATAGAGACACTGGACAGTGATTACATATAATAGGTCTTTACCTATGAAATTGCCGTTCTGCAGTACTGGCCATTTCAAATCAAAATAATTATTGTTTGGCTAAGAATTCTAATTTCAAATTAATTTAATTTTAAAAACATGGAATTCTTTTTCCAAAAATAGTCATTTGTTTATTGATTAGTGTTACATTTTCATCGCATTTCAATCTTTTTGTCATCATGGATACGTTAAAAATTCGAGTAATTATGGAATATGAGTACCGTCGTGGCAGCAACGCGGCACAAGCGGCACGCAACATCAACAACGTTTACGGAGCTAACACTACAAACCAACGCACCACCTGTTATTGGTTTGCTCGCTTCCGTTCTGGGAATTTCGACCTGAAAAATGAACCTCGCGGTCGTCCGAAGACTTTGGTCGACAATGACGAATTAAAGGCGATTGTAGAAGCTGATGATACACAATCTACGGCTGAATTAGCAGCAGCTTTCCAAGTTAGCGTCAAAACAATATTGGTCCATTTGCGTCAAATTGGCAAGGTAAAAAAGCTTGACAAATGGGTGCCCCACGAACTCAATAATCGCCAGCGCGAAGTACGCGTCGAAACCTGCCTTGCACTGCTCAACAGACACACAAATGTAGGAATTTTGAACCGCATTGTTACCTGCGATGAAAAATGGATTCTGTTTGATAACCGCAAGCGCTCAGCAAGTTGGTTGGATCCTGGTACAGCACCTAAACAATGTCCTAAACGAAAACTTACCCCTAGAAAAGTGATGGTCACTGTTTGGTGGTCTAGCGCCGGTGTGATTCATCACAGCTTCTTACCAAACGGGGTGAGCATTACTGCAGATGTGTACTGTGAAGAACTGAACACAATGATGGAGAAGCTGACACATCTCCAACCAGCATTGGTCAATCGCTCGTCTCCGCTGCTCCTGCACGACAACGCGCGACCTCATACTGCACAGCAGACGGTCTTCAAGTTGCAAGAACTGGGGTTGGTAGTTCTCCGTCATCCGCCCTACTCACCAGACCTTGCGCCTACAGACTACTACTTTTTCCAGAATTTGGATAACTCTTTGGCGGGAAAAAAATTCAATACCCGAGAGGCAGTACAAAATGCCTTTGAAGAATTTGTTGCCTCCCGTCCAGCTGATTTCTTTAAGAAGAGCATCAATAAACTGCCACTGCGTTGGCAAAGATGCATTGATTGCATGGGTGATTACTTCGATTAATAGAAATAAAAAATACATGAAAAAAATTCGTTTAAATTTTTTCATACAAAACGGCAATTTCATAGGTAAAGACCTAATATGATGCTTAATACAAAGTACTTAAACTCTATGAGAGCTTTTAGGGTACAAAACAAAACCGATATTTTTTATGAATTACAAATTATAATTTTTATTATTCTACTAGCTATTGCCTGTTATTTTGTTGACATAGAAATTATTATTTCATTATTGCTTAGTATCTAACAGAAGCTAAATGATATATAGGTTCCATAGCTTAATTTCTTATGATATTCTGCTGTGGGGTACGGCTGCTGAGGTAGACACGATATTTTTATTACAAAAACGGGCAGTTCGAGCAATATATAATGTGGGACCTCGCGAATCATTAAAAACGAAATTCCAGGAATTCGGTATCTTAACTCTGCCCTTCCAATACATTCCTGATAATTTAATGTATGTCCGGAAAAACTTTGAAAAACTGAATTTAGTAAAAGACCAGTATTATCTAAATACTAGAAATTGAAATAAACTGGTGGTTCTATGTTTCAGACTTAGCAAAACCAGTAATAATTTTGTAGGTAATAGTGTTAGGTTCTACAATAAAGTCCCAAAGCATGTTACCGATTTGCCGGACTGTAAATTTAAGCGCCATGTCAAACGGGTTTTAGTTTCAAAAGGATATTATAGAGTAGATCAGTATGTGAAGGATAGTGATGTCTGGAAGTGACTCCTCTCTGTACATCCACTAAAAGCTGTATAACAATATGATGTATTGGAAATATATGTTAAAAAAATGTACCCGATCGAGATTCTTGCCGGTTCTTCTCGATGACTGGGTTGTTTTCCGAACCGGTGGTAGTCTTTGACGTTCATAAGTGCCTTATTAGGGCCTAAACTGAATAAAGTATTTTTGATTTGATTTGATTTGACCTATATTGTCTTCATTTCGATATTGAATCGAAAATTACAATCTAATTGGTTCTACAGTTCTCAAGTGAACCGCGTTCGAGCACAGGAAATTTCCGATTTTATAATTTATTAATACAGGTTGTATTATTATTTTAGTGACTCTTTAAGTATGATAAGCTGATTAATCGAAACTATAAAGCATCATTTTTGCAATTTGAGTTTCCTCAAACTGATAAAAAGACAGTATCCCAAATCTATGTAACTCCTATTTTAAGTTTACGTATTGGCTAAAATAATCATTTTCCAAATAAAAAATTACCAAATAACGTAGAAATTATACTGCTTAAAAACATTAAAATTTCTATCAAGTTTTATTCGCGAATTACTTAACAAAGAATTCAATAAACATAAATTTGTATAATTTCAAAACCTTTACATCGCTGAACTGCCACAAACATGTCATATTAATATCATTCAGAATATAAGGAATTACAAAAACAAGACACAATTAAAACTAAATAACAAAACAGGCTAACGTCACCGGCTCATCAAAACTTTGCTGCTTAAATTAATCATCGTTTATAACGGACTTAAGCCTCTATCTTTCCCAAACGAAAAGGAGAGCTTTAATTAAAAATTACCGTTTTATGTTATAATTCTAGGGTTATTGTGGTTAAATATAGCTTAAGACTTTATATCGCATGAAACAATCGGATAAAGTTCAGCTTGGATTTTTGTTAAACCGACGTTTATTTTATGCTTTAACTTAAAGAATTTATTAAGATACTAATTTTCTTTCATAGTCAATTTTATTTCAGTTTTTATTTCATTGGTTGACGGTTCATTATCTATGTGAAATAATAAAGCCTAAATAACATATGTAAAAAAATCACATACAAATAAAATTACATACAATAGATTTATTTCATTTTTTTAGTTATAATAGCGCAACCAGTACACAAATCTCCCCCCATACACTCCAGTAAATCAAAAATAAAAAATAAAAAAAAATGTTGAGGGGCTGAAAATTTATTATAATTTTTTTAGGTGACAAAACCTTAAAAGAAACGGATTCTGAATAATGAAGCCGACTATTTTAAAAACCCGTCGAAGTGATCCCACAGTTTAAAAAATCTAAATCGGTCAAGTCACTGAAAAGGAAACAAATTATGAAAACACACCCCCGGGATTTTATTTATAACTAATAAGTGTTAATTGTAAGTAAATGTGTAAAAATATCCAATCAAAATTATTATGCTTCACCAAATTACACTCGTTTATATGAAATTAAGAAAACTTCCTACCCGTCTTTAATAAATGCCCTATGGTATTATGACGCTGATATTTTATTTATTAAAAAATTGACAAAATTAATTATTACCTTTAAATTTGTAGAAAAAAGAACATGAATCGCTTATACAAATCTTACCTTGAATTATCAAAAAATATACAAACACTTTCATAATCATCTTTGAATTACACATATTTATAATTTAATTAAAAACTCCTTAACAGTTCCACTAATCACTGAACGCACTTATCTTATTCACACTTTAAATTAATTTAAACACAGCACAAAGTCCAACTATTTAATGTGTCAATCGCGTATTTTGTAGCGCGTACCGTAGCATATGCGTAGTACGTCGTAGCGTCGGTAACGGGCGTGCGTTAGCTAGACGTCTACGAACAGACTGGGGTCGCGCAGTCGGTTACGCGGTACAACCCTCCTTATGAACCCGGTTACTCATCCGTTTGTTCTTTCTCTCAGACTCGTTTTACAAATAAAAAATAATCTCAAGTGTCTCGTTTTCTTAGCGGCCTTTAAAAGCAGTTACGCTTAAAGCTTATCTGCTAATCTTTTTGAGCCCGCTTATTAATTATATTTCATGTAGATTTTCTGCTCTTTCTCTTTCCATTTTATTATAAATGTTTATTGTTTTTCATCTCTGTCTTATTTATATTTTTAAACGGATTTGCAAACGTTGCGTTTCAACCGTTGGGTTTTTAACTTATATTTGTATTTTTTAATGTTTTCTTTTTACTTATATTTACGTAATACAGTAACCAACAAATGCAATCATGCTTCACTTAGTACGGGCATATTATAGAAATGTAATTAAATGTGTTATAATTTTCAAATTTGAATTAATTTAGTAAACTCTATTCTTCCGTCTTTGTCATGTACGTAAAATATCTTAAAGTGTGGTGAAGCACCAAACTCGTCAGGTCAACAATGGATAGAAAGTTCGAAAAGAAAATAGCAAGAAAATAATTTATAGATTAATGAGTTACAGCATAAGGAAATAATTTTCTGAGCAAGCTACCCGTATCAACTTAATAATTTGCCACCAAGCAAATATAGGTGTGTTACAGTAACAGCGATTAAGAGCCAACCTAGACTTTAGTGTGTTACTATTTTAAGCCATTTAGATTAAATTGTGTTTGAACACAAACCTACAAAATACAAACATGACCGAAGATATGACGATCATTCTAGACTGGTTCTCGTAACTCAACGGTTACTTATTCCTTGTACTGCACATTATTTTAAATTTCCATAGGTTTCCATTATTTTGCCAAGTTTGGATTAAAAAAAATTGATTGTCTGTAAAGTCGGCTTACAGACAACAATTTTTCGTGATCGACTTCGATTCGACTCGGATTTATCGGCCGATGGAGTGGAAGAGTAATAGATGCGTCACGATCCGAACATTTAGGTCGATCGCGCCTCTCTATTATTTGTTCCGCGCTCTCGCTTGCATACTCGGCTCAGGCGGAACGTGACAATGAGTCATTCTTTTTCGTGCGTACCGCCGGTGTCCATCGATTTATAAGACGTTATCACGTCAATAATTCAAAACATAAGCCATAATATTTCACTAATAACCTTTGAAATTAATATCCCTTTGAAACTGTCCAAAACCTACCTTTCAAATATTCATTTCATAGATAATAAATTCAATTTATCTCTATTGTATTATAAGGAACAAGATAGCACGTGACTAACGATACCGTTCGGTATAATTTTCCGAGACTTGCCGGTGAATCTACTCGTCTAATTGAAGCGAGTTGATTAATTTTCACTTCAGCCTTGGTTATTAAGCATCTGTCCCTATACACGGTAAGAATCATCAACGTTATTTGTACTTTGCTTGTAACGATGCGCCGTCCTAAAGTTATCTGTTGCGCGATATCATTTAACCTCTTATATGATTAACCGACTTCAAAAGGATGACGTTTTCAATTCAGTTGATTTTTTTTTATATTTGATTCTTCAGAACTTCTCAAAACACATTTTTCTCTCTACCGTGTAATAGAGACATATTTTTATAGGTAGCGATAGTAAGTGAAAATAGGTAGGTACAACCGTGCGTGTCTCATTAGAGTGATATATAACATCCGGCTGCCAATTAAAAGGCTACGGCCGGTACGTCTTACCTTTGCCGTACCGTGGAGCAATCTGCTAGTGTACCTCCTGCTTCCTACTGGGGGTCTGTGAAGCGTAACGTGAAAAGACATTTACGCAGGCTGGAATGACTAACTGACGGAATGGATAGTTCGTCACTCCGTGGTCGCTGTTGTTTTTGGATTATACTGTGCTTATCGTTTGGGATAGTGCAGTCACTTTGCTCTCCTACAATTTAAAAAATCGAGACAATCGTAATTTGTGTTTTTTAAATTTTGTAATCAATTTTTGTCTAAATTATTTGTAAATTGAAATTATCAACATTGGTATGGTTTTCACATATATTGACACTCCGGGTAATGGTTATACGCCTTTTTATACAGTTTATTAATTAATCAAACATATAATGCGTTGTACAAGCTAAATCTATACTAATATATAAAGCTGAAGAGTTTGTTTGTTTGGTTGAACGCTATGATATCAGGAACTACTAGTCCGATTTGAGAAAACCTTTCGGTTTTAGATAACTCATTTATCGAGGAAGGCTTTAGGCTATATATTATCACGCAAAGATCAATAGGAGCGGAGCACCAATAGAGAATGTATCAAAATCGGGCACTTTTTTCCTTTTGAGAGATATCGTTAGCGTTAATATTATATACGTTGCCATGGCAACGTGGTAAGTTTCTATCATAAACATTTTCAAAGTTTATTTTGTTTTCCTATTCAAAATTTGTTATCTATTACGTATTATAAAAATAAAGTTTGTGTATGTACAATTAAAATAACAACTTTTTAATGAATGTATATGGCTACAAATGACCAAAAACAATTTTTTTTTATATTTTGTCCATATTTTTTACATTATTTTATTTTGTCTGTTTGTTTGTTTATTCCGGGTAATCTCCAAAACGGCTGGGCCTATTTTAACGGGAATTTTACTGGCAAATAGCCGAAATTATAGCGGTTGACATATTGTACTTTATTTGTCCGCGGCTTCGTCCGCATTGCTATTTCCAAAATGGTTGGACCAATTTTCACGGGGTGTTCACTGGTAGATAGCAAACCTCATAAAAAGTAATTTAGGTTTTTTTATTCGCCTTCGGCCGCAGTGCAATGTCCGTAATGCTTGAACTGATTTTCACGGGGCTTTCACTGCCAGATAACTCACCTTATATGAAGTAACTTAGACTATTTTATTTTGTTACTCAAGACTTCGTCCGCAATATTCTACTATCTCCTAATCGATTGGACCGACTTTCACGGGACTTTTACGGACAGATAACTAGCGAGCTCGGAAGACGTTGTCCCGCCCCGATAATAGAAAGAAACCATTGAAAAATATACTTAAACCTTCCCCATGAATCATTCTATCTACTGGTGAAAACGGCATGAAAATCCGATCTGTAGTTTTTGACTTTATCGCGAACAGATAAACAGATAGACCAGAGGACTTTGTTTTTAACCGACTTCGAAAAAGGAGGAGGTTACTATGTTCGGTTGTATGAATTTTTTTATGAATGTTAATGAGTGATGCACTGCTACCTGTGTATTCGTCTATGTGAAATTGATCAAAAATATGTTACAACCGCGTGAGTCGTGTGCTTTACTGGACTCCAAGAATAATTATTATACATAATTGAAAGTCATATATTTGTATGCAATATGAATTATATCATATTTTTGGCCATTTTGGCGGCCATATTGTTTTATTTACCGCGTTTGCGTCTACATAACTTAGTGATTATAGCGACGTATAAGAATAACTTAAGTATACCAACAATATGAGAATATTAATCTATATAATACAAGATTTAAGATATATTGTTCGATAATGTATAGCTTAAAATTTTCATTACTTTCTTATATAGTGTTAGTGAGCACTGAGTGTGGTATATAGTAGGTTGAAGTTCCAGGTATGTTACTGATGATAAATCCCATCCCATTCGAAATACTATTAGTATTCATATATCTAATGTACACGTTACATGTTACAGTAGATGGCGTGCATGTCGTAGTTACAAATGTTTTTGAAAAAGCATTTCTGTAATGTACACACCTACTTACAATTTTACATTTCTTTAATAAATTTAAAAATACGCGTGCGGAGCCGCGGGGCACAGCTAGTACAAAATATAAATATTACATGTACACAGGCCGCTATATTACGAGTCGCTAGTCTGGAGCAAGCGCAACACGTTAATAGCATGTCGTGGTGATCGGTAACGGGAACCCATGAGTTTTCCGCTACTAAAAATCGCTCAACACGGCTAAAGAAGATTTCACTTTAAAGAAAAAAAATAAAGTCCGCTTCTAAGTTATGACAAATTTTACTTGATTGTTCTATGCTCCTAGTCGTAACGTTATTTTTACGTTCGATAAATTTGCAGTCGTAACGTATTGTTAGTCATGACAATTACTAGCGGAAATTGATAGTAAAGTGGATAGTGCGAAAATACTATTTTTATTGAAGTACCTACATGTAATAATTTGCATAAGGAAAAGTTAAACGGTACAAAATTTTAATTGCTCAAGCATCGTCAATACCACAAGTAATTAAAAAACCCAAGAAAATCAGATATGCCAATGTTTGTGACGATATGATGATATCGTAAAACGGTGTTGAAGTTTATTAATATCTGATATACTAACACCTAATGTTGAGTGATTATGTGTACTAAAAGCATATAATAAAATATTAAGCTAAAATCAAACATTACTTAAAATAAACTGTTTCGTATAATACAAATGAACTTTTATGTTCCATATATTCATCTAACGTTCATATATCTTGATTAGAACATTTTCATAGTCGTTTTTGGTACTGTGTTTAGATAAAGGTTTCTGTTATATAATATTATTTGTTTGTTTGTTACGCTTGCATTTCTTTTCTACTCAACCAATAGTCATAAAATTTTACATATACTTTGTTAGTAGAAAAAAAGATTATAGGGTATAATTTCATCCAGAAAAAAGGTTCTCGAGTATTAGATTTGACCTACATTAACGCAAACAAAGCCATGGGCAAAATCGCGAGTATCAGCTAGTATATAAACAATTTTTCAAACCTCGGACTCGTAGTGACATAAATTATTGCATCTAACAACCAAAAAAAAACGTATATTCTCTTAAGCTACATATATAACATTAATATAGATTAACAGTGGTCTGAGTACAGAATCATAAATTATAGAATATGCAAATATTAAATTTGGCTAGAGGTCCCGAATAGGGAAAAAATAAAGTCAAAAATGGGAAAGTGAAACGGTGATTTCAATACGTACATTTATCTACAATACACAGGCAAGCGACTGAATAATTTACTCGTACTCTCGTTAACATTAATCTTGAATTAATGCATTAATACTATACTTCTACTTTAATAGGAGCAAATCTGCGGTCAAATACTAGCGAAACAGTAATAACAGATTATAATAATAATAGAAGAAATTGGATAAAAAGTTAGCAAAGCAAAACATTTTAACACTAAAGTTTCGTGATAGAGAACTTATATGTTGATATGATTTTTATGAATCTATACTAATACTAGCGGTCCCTGCGGACATTGACCTGCTTTGACAATTAAAAAAAAAACTAAAAGCCAACCGCAGTTCCATCTACCGGGTCAATTGTGAATCTAAACCACTATCGGATCCACTGGAACACGTACACAGAATTTCATCAAAATCGGTCCAGCCGTATAGGAGGAGTTCAGTGACATACACACGTACAGAAGAAATTTATATATAAAGATTTATAAGCTGGACGGTTTTCGTTTTATTGAACGTGTTAATCTTAGGAACGACTGGTGCGATTTGAACAATTTTTTTAGTGTTAGATAGCTCATTTATCGAGGAAGGATATAGGCTATATATCACGTTAAGGCTAATAGGAGCGGAGCACCAGTGAAGAATGTTTCAAAATGGGTTCTTTTTCCTTTTGAGAGTTTCCGCTGCGCGTTAACGTTAGCCCAAAGTAACTATACCACGCGGACGAATTCGCGGGCAGAATTTAGTCCTTTATAAATGTTTTACCAACTGCCCTCGGCTTCGAATGCGTTTTTACGCATTAAATATTTTCGACCAGTTTTATTTTATTAAAATACGTGTATATCTCATAATTTCTGGAATTCTGAAACAGATATATGATATACGGGGCATTTCTCGTGAAGCAGATAATGTAAAAATAATTATCAAACAGAAATATGACATGCCAGACATTTCACGAGAAGTGGATAGCTAAAAAATGTTTAGATTTTAAATTTTTAGAATTTTCGCGAAAAAAATTATGCAGGTGCAACAATATTTTTCACGAAAATCGAAAAAGTATAGACACGTTAGATTTACATTCTTATTATATGTATAGATGAAGATAAGTGATATGCCATAAAAAAATTAATAATACGTTTTAGTAATTGTAGAAAATTGATAACCCTTATGGCAAGGCTGTTGGGACTGTGGAAATAGATCCCACCAGGTGGATGCGGCAAAAATAGTAAAGAATAAGAAAGCCGTACTCGTATTATCTTGTATGAAGCGTTTATTATATCTTAGTGGTTAATAATATACACAAACCAATACAAGTAGAAGAAAATATTACGTTAAGTGAATTTTACTTATATAATGTCAAATCAATGATTTTTTTTTTCTTTTTGTCGTGATCAGAATAGAATGCAGGCCAACATATTTCATTATTTGAAGCGCAACTATTAAATTTACTTATAAGGGCCAACCAGTTTAATAAGTCAAAGTATAATTAATAAAGAATAATAATTAATCCGTAATAAAAGCGTGCGGAGGCGGGGAAAGCCTCTCTGTTAATATAATTGGAGCAATTATAACTAGTATAATGTTTTTCACTAAGTTATTATTCACTCACTTTGAAAATCTTTCAAATTTAACTTTCTGTAAAACTTTAAGTGATATAGAATATTTTTTTTAATAATTTTTATTTCAAAAAAAATTGGAAGTAGTTGATTGATTATTTAAAAAAAAGAAATAATAAAAACAATAATAATTACTAATAAACATGTATAAGACTAAATGAGGTATGTTGTGGTAAAAAGGGAATGATTTCTGTTAAAATGTCATTTTAAAATTGGTTTCACTAAATCATCATGATGTTTTTATATATTAAAAGCAAACAAATAAATAAAATAATCTAACACAGTCATAAGAACTCTCGCGCAATACGTCACGAACATGCCGAGGTCATCGGTGACGTAAACTCATAAGTTTTTCCCCTACCAAATTTTCTTTTCTTAGTTGCTCAATGCGGCTACAGAAGTTTTCACTTTCAAAGTAATTAAATTTATTACCTACTTCAATATTGACCAGACGTTTTTAACATTGTATAAAAATAATAAATAAACCACGACTAGCAGCGATTGCCTAAACCGTGGAGGGATTTTAAATCGTCATGTACGTTCCTGTTAAAAGCTTGACATTTCATAAATAATATCCATGTAAAACGTAGCGCACGTGTCATTCTTTAAATACCCCCATTTAACTTCAGTCTTTGTTGATTCAGCGCGGGTCCGTAACAAATTATACCTACCTATTGTTTATTCTGCATGCTACAGGGTTGCTAAACCTTGTACAGAAAAATATTTGGTAATTTATAAAATGACTAAAAATCTCACATGTATTGATTTAGTATACGAATGTGCTCTTTAAACAAGCCTATAAGAAAGGAAACCGTGTCACCTAAATTTTGAGTTCTGTGAAGTCGTCATATTACCAGACTAAATTATAAAGATAAGTAATTCTATTCAAAAGGTCAGCGATCAGTTTTAGTAAAATAGATTTCAGAGGTTTATTATATACATTTTGCAAGTTATAAGATATATCAATATTTGATTAGATAAATAATATGTCATGTAATAGCTCTTATTGTTATTCATAAACTTGTTTTATTTATATTGGGTAATATTTACTGAATTTTGGTTAGTTCGCTTATTGTACAGAAGTAAAGTTGATTGGAAATCAATATTTGATGAGATAAATAATATGTCATGTAATAGCTCTTATTGTTATTCATAAACTTGTTTTATTTATATTGGGTAATATTTACTGAATTTTGGTTAGTTCGCTTATTGTACGCAAATAAAGTTAATTGGAAATTAATATTTGATGAGATAAATAATATGTCATGTAATAGCTCTTATTGTTATTCATAAACTTGTTTTATTTATATTGGGTAATATTTACTGCATTTTGGTTAGTTCGCTTATTGTACACAAGTTGACTGGAAATCAATATGTTATGAGATAAATAATATGTCATGTAATAGCTCTTATTGTTATTCATAAACTTGTTTTATTTATATTGGGTAATATTTACTGCATTTTGGTTAGTTCGCTTATTGTACACAAGTAAAGTTGATTGGAAATCAATATTTGATGAGATAAATAATATGTCATGTAATAGCTCTTATTGTTATTCATAAACTTGTTTTATTTATATTGGGTAATATTTACTGCATTTTAGTTAGTTCGCTTATTGTACACAAGTAAAGTTGATTGGAAATCAATATTTGATGAGATAAATAATGTCATGTAATAGCTCTTATTGTTATTCTCTTATTGTTATTCATAAACTTGTTTTATTGATATTGGGTAATATTTTCTGCATTTTGGTTAGTTCGCTTATTGTACACAAGTAAAGTTGATTGGAAATAATAACATGGAATATGAATTCTGTGACGTCACAAAAACTCCTTGGATAATTTTAAAAGGAGTCACTATTTTTTAGAACACTTAAGTTACTAGAGAAGTCCCTTTATAATATAAAACAATTGGTCAATTAATGACGGTGTTAATAGTAAACTCACACGACTGACGCTCGAATAATCGTATAGTAAGATTGTGGACAAATATCAAATGTCCTATAATGTATTAAAAGAAGAAACATAAAGAAGTAATCTAACCCAGATTTGCTATCCATTACTAATTGAATACGGAAGTAGTGCTTCACGGATTTTGTTAAATATAACTGACATATTTTGACAAACCTTACATTAAGGCAATTATTGCACTATTCGTCGTTATAGATAATTGAGTTATAACAAAATGAATAAGTGAAGATATTCCCTGTTTTCAATTATTTACATACTAGCAGATACCAGTGACTTCGTCTGCGTCATTTTATCTTAAAAATACATTTTATATAAAAAGATATAACCATAAGCATCACACCGCTTTCCCCACTCCACGGTAAGAAAACAAATATCGTTGACGGGTAGCACTTATAAAAAACGTAATTTCTTAAAACCTTGTGACTTTATATTAAATAAAGTTATCGTGATTTTTTTAGATAGAACCAAATGTAGAAAATAAAACTAAAAACTTGCTGGAAATGAAATTAGTGGTTTTTGAGTGACGCACTCAAAACGGTAGACCTTTATCATTTAATTTATATAAGAAGATAACAATTTCCATGACAATCGACTTATCAGCAAAGAACTCTATGTACTGCAGTGACATTTTATAGCAAATTCTAGTAAAATGGATATCATAAAAACTTTTTCCATGAAAAAACACTCAAGGGAACCAAGTTTCATGGCGTACTGTCAGACGATGTTGAAGTTTATTGATCTAAGATATACCAACACACATTTTGTATATATAGATTGCTATCTACATAGATAACCTCACCCATTGCAATATGAGGGATGAAACCTAAACGTTCAAGTACGTTTCACCAACAATGTATTCGATGTTGCCAAATGCCATCGAGTGGAATGCCGCCGACCTCTTCTATTACAACTATTTGTCAACCCTAATGGAGCTTAAATAGTCCCGAGTTGATAAATTGTTTGTTAGTCGAATATTCAATTATAATATCAGTTCTTATATTAACAATGTACAATTTACGTAGCATTACACTTAATGGCATAAGTAATTAATATAAGCACAAGAGATGATGTATTAAGTTTCTGCTAATACGCTGAAAATCCCCAACAAAGAAGATTATTACCTACCACTGAACACATGAGTTATTTCTAATCTCCTCATAAGGCTTTTCTTTGTACGATTCACTTTGTGTGAAATTATATGCCGCTTTATCTATTTTAAGGTATTTATTTCACATTATGAATGCAAGAAATATTGCTAAGCAAGCGTACCAGATGAAGCAAGACGTCTCGGTAGTCAAGTGATTTGACAGGCAAAATAACTACTCGATGCAAACTTCAAAGTGTGCCAAAGATTTTTATGGAATTCGCGTACAGTTACTAATTTCAGTAGAGAGCCTGAACTTGAAAAATGTTCTTATATTAACACCGTAAGTGAGAAAAATATAGAACAGTAGATTTTCGGCGTTCAAAATTTTCAAGTCATCGTGCGCTTACGTGATAATTACACCCGTACCTTTTCTCGAGAAGTGGCCTTTAGACAGTAGTGAGACTCTTAAAGGCTGGTGTTATTATTATAAAATCCACAAGGTCTAGCAAATTAACATGTGGACTAGAGTCATTACACCTGCGCAGAGACATTGGATTCTGTGTGTATTTTAGCGTATGTACATTGGAGAGTGTTCTGAAGAGCTTTTTGACATGGTGCCCTCATAGACGTTCCAAGTTCATACTACTCGACGCTGGTTGGTAGCTCATCCACACACTCTAAAACCTAATAAAATAGCAGCAACCGTAAGGTTCTCCAGAACCTTCATTATGCGTACGCTGACGTTGTGGAATGGGTTACCCGGTACAGTATTCCCCCAGAGTTATATGATATGGGTATTTTCAAAAAGGTATTGAACACACCCTCCAAGGACGGCAACGCAACAGCGATATCCCTAGTGTTGTAGGTGTTCATAGGCGACGGTAATCATTTACCATCAGATAGGCCATCTGCTTGTTTGTTGTCCTTTAGAGTAAAAAAAGCATCAAATATGCCCAAGAACATTGTAAAAATTAAAAATCACAAAGCAGCACCCCGACGACCTATCACTAAATCTTCATTGGTTCAAAGTAAAAAATAATAATCTGTTCTATAAAAGCTCACAGCAGTTTTAAGGAAAAAATTGTAAATAAAATTAAAGGGATGTTTCTTCCAAATCTGAAGAAGTCGTTTCGAAGCCTGATCACAAAAGTAGCTTAAGGACACTGCTTTATGCTCGACAAAAAATATGGACTTAATTTCTATATTAAAAGAGCCTCCTAAAGTTGCCTCCAATATTGATTTCAACTTTCCAATAGTTCCGAGAAATATTACACAAAATATTACAAAGAAATATTTATAGAAAATATTACAAAGAAATATTTATAGAAAATATTGGAAGGTATTATAAATCACAGATCAAATACTTGGATCATTATGATCCTTACAATTGGTGCCTGATCTTAACATGATAATAAAAACTCCAGCTTCTATTATGCTATTCGTAGATTATGATAATTGCCTCCACACTCAGATGAACATCGATCATTGACCCCCTAGATGTACCCTCTACGTCTACTGTTCTCCCTTAGTCATTGTAATCAATCATTACGTAAACCAAATGCCAACTGTATCTGGCGAAACCCGTGAACATCTATTCACTTCCTCGCTCTTTTCTACGGGTAACGGCCTGTTGGAATTAATAATTTTGTTTAAAGCGGAAGGTCAGACTGCTTTGACTTTCCATTTAAATTGTATGGTTTCACTTTTATGAATATTATAAGCATAAAAGAGTTTACATCTTTTTGTATTGGTTTTAAAAGGTTCACCGTATATTTGTAGATAAAGCAAACAGATTTTCGCGGATTATATCAAATACCTAACTTGTGAGTCGCATGTATTTATTCAACAGAATACTACAAAAACTTTTAACGTTATTGGAAATTTAAATATATGTAAATATACACTAATTTTTAAAAAGCCTATAACATTTGACTAATCAAATATTTCACTGTTAAATTTAATTTACGAAAGGACTTGTTGTGTAAAATGTTTATTAATTTATATGCCTATTTAAACTCACGGAACTAACTTAAAAGTATTTATGTATTCTATTACAACAAAATAAACGTGAAAACCTCCAAAAGTTAAACAATAACATTAAAATGCTCACAACACTTATATGCCTTTTAATATTTATGAAATACACCATCCTCTTCCTATATTTATTTGGAACACAACTTTTGAATGAACATTAAAATTGTATGAGCATTAAATATGATAGTTATTTCGATAACATTAATTTACAGATCTTCATTGTTATTTAAAATAACGTCGCCACAGTCCAAACCACACTCTTTCTAGATAGTTTTCATCGATTCTTATGGTCCTGATCTGAGACAAGAATTTCAAAAAACTATGATAACTTCCTAATGTTATTTTTTTAATATATTCAGAAGTTTTATAAAATTTTTTGTGATATACTTAAGTTTAGGATATTTCACAGAAGTTTTTTTTTTAATATTTTCATTTATATCATCCCTAATAAGATCTTTTTTTGTATAATAACCTTGGATAATTGTAAATATTAATATTGACATGAAAAAGAGAATCTATTATTTTTGATCTCTTGAATCTAATGATTTCGAAATTAGCTTTTGGACTCAACATATGAAGAACCAGAACTACATACAGTATAGTATAGTATCTTTTACATACTTAGTTTACTTGAAATCGTTTCTTTAAAAAAGATAGTATTATTAGACTACACTTAAATCTTACACATGCATATCGCTCATATATATTAACTCACGCTTGCTAAGCAGCATTTGATCTTTTGATTTTGTTCTATTTTCCATTTTTTATAGTGTAAATTCTTTAAATTAAATACCTTAGTGTTTCCGGCGATGAGTGTTAGTGGCTGCAACACAGTTATTAACTGCAGCAGTCACTAGCGTTCTTGTAATTTTTTTTTTTTTTTTTGTAGCTCGGCAAAGTGACTGTACTGTGCCTGATGGTAAGCACAGTACAATCCAAAAACAATGGCGACCACCGAAAGACATACTATTGTTATAAAAATGTATATTGATTCATTTTTATAAAGCTTTGTATATAAAGTACTTCTTATGATTGATGAATCTTCAACGATCAGTCATAAGCAAGTGTTATAAATATCTAAATATATCAATTATTATTTATCATATTGTATAATCATTACTAATCATTATTATGAAGTTTTATATTTAAAGTACTTCTTATGATTGGTCAAGATACTGTCATTCTGTCGAATCTACGACGACCAATCATAAGCAAGTGAATCGGTGGGGATGAAACTATAAGAACGCGCATTCAGGGGTATATCGGGTTATTCGTTATTCAGGATTGAGTGCGGACACATGTGTTATACCATGTTTAGGCTATTTAATTTAAACAGTACTGTAATAAATCTAATACTTAGTACTACATAAAGTGTTTCTGCATTTAAGTCTCGGCTACTGGTCGATAAACTACCACGGTTTTACATCTCAGAAGTGGGATTAGCAACTTAGTGCCCACAACAAGATCGGAGATACGCATAAGTATTTAGTGAACATACGTAGAAAACGTAAGTGTTGTTTATAATTTTATTTCATTGCGTTTATCTGCCCTGATCCGTGTAAAGAATGTGTTTATTTGAACTTCAATTAGAGAGTTTGCGATTAGTGAAGTAAAAGTTAGACGTCATTTTGTTACGTATAGACCTACGATTTTAACATTTAAGTAGTAACTACAAGCATACATTTTTTTTTTTGTAAAGACTTAAGAGTGCCAATTAGGCCAATTAAACTGTATCATACTAATAAATAGGTGTATTTGATACAGCTTGTTGAAACTTTAGTTTCTAACATAGTGAGCTGTGTATTTAAAGCAATAATAATAAGTGGAACAGTTTATTAATTAAAGTGTTTTTCTGTTAATATACGTTGATACCGTGAGTAAGTAGATGAACGAAAGATCTCTCCTCATGGAACACTGACGCCTTCACTAAGATTTCGTGATGCATCACGAAACCGTAGCCGTGATCGTGGGCGTATGCGCTCCCCTGAAGAAAGTCATGACAGCGGCCGCAGGCTGTCGAGGGTAAGGTGATTAGTCGGTCCCGTTCCCGGTCACGCTATTCGAGAAGGATACGATTGCGTACTTCAGGGTGGCACGAGACGTGCCGCGCGGAATCGAGGCACTCGCCTAGGCATAGGCTGCGCCTTCGCATACCGTTCCATGAAGCAACACTTAATCGTGGTCGTGAATCAAATGACAATTTGCTAATTGAGAAATCTATTGACGCTTTTAAGGGTATGCATAATACAAGCGATTCTGATAGGTTTCCGGTTTATGTAAAGATCAAACAGTTGATACGTGGCTTCACAAAGTTGAATCTGCACAGATCTATGATGGAGCGATAAACTGATAGTTCATTACGCCTTATCAAAATTAACAGGGGTAGCTAAAACTTTGTATCGGGTTTTACTCTCACTTTAATTTTCTTAGTCAGATAATTCTACGCCTTACCAAAATCAACAGGGGTGGGTAGCTAAAACTTTGTATCAGGTTTTACTCTCACCGGAAATGCTCAATAAAAAGGTATAGAAGATCGTATAGAAGTCTTCGTATAGAAGATCGAACGAGCAGCTGAAGGTTAAGAACAGAGATAGGCGCTTACAAAATAACACGTACACTAGTAACAAGTGTCTGGTTGATTTGGGAAACTAGGGCACTTTGGTCCAACTCCGTGAAGCTCGACATTTAGTATTGGACTGGAAGGTAAGAGAGGTAGGTGCCTTTATTAAGAGGAATAGGTAACGTACCATATAGCCCGCTTGGTAACGCTAACGCCACAATTGATGTGCAGAGTGTAGGATCACGTGGAGATATTGGTAGTAAAGTAGTAGATAACTATTTAATACTATTTAATCCATATCCGGTACTACTAGGCCACTTTCACAGAAAGGTATTTAGTCAAAATAGTCGGACGCAATCGGATGTTATTCAACGGGTTAAGTGAGGAGTCTTATGCGTGGGAACGAGCATTTGACCCAGTCAATTGGGAGTGATGGCGATCCGGTTAGCTAGCGTAATCCTTTTTCGGAATATTGGCATCTGGTTATAGAGAAGGGTAGCCTTATATATAACTCGGAGCCATACGGGCTTACAAGTTCAAAAATCAAATATTAGTTATCAGTCGTCCAAAGATGAATCATCAATCGGTTGTGGTGAGAATTGAAAAAAAAAATTTTAAAAAGTGATATTTGATATATTTATATTGATGAACATTGATATATTTATATTAATGAACATTGATATATTTATATTAATGAACATTAATAATTTATATTAATGAAGATTAATAATTTTTATTGAAGATTAATAATTTTTTATTGAAGATTAATAATTTTTTATTGAAGATTAATAATTTTTCAAATTTTTTATTGAAGATTAATAATTTTTTATTGAAGATTAATAATTTTTTATTGAAGATTAATAATTTTTTATTGAAGATTAATAATTTTTTATTGAAGGTTAATAATTTTTTATTGAAGGTTAATAATTTTTTATTGAAGGTTAATAATTTTTTATTGATGGGTTAATAATTTTTTATTGATGGGTTAATAATTTTTTATTGATGGGTTAATAATTTTTTATTGATGGGTTAATAATTTTTTATTGATGGGTTAATAATTTTTTATTGATGGGTTAATAATTTTTTATTGATGGGTTAATAATTTTTTATTGATGGGTTAATAATTTTTTATTGATGGGTTAATAATTTTTTATTGATGGGTTAATAATTTTTTATTGATGGGTTAATAATTTTTTATTGATGGGTTAATAATTTTTTATTGATGGGTTAATAATTTTTTATTGATGGGTTAATAATTTTTTATTGATGGGTTAATAATTTTTTATTGATGGGTTAATAATTTTTTATTGATGGGTTAATAATTTTTTATTGATGGGTTAATAATTTTTTATTGATGGGTTAATAATTTTTTATTGATGGGTTAATAATTTTTTATTGATGAAGGTTAATAATTTTTTATTGATGAAGGTTAATAATTTTTTATTGATGAAGGTTAATAATTTTTTATTGATGAAGGTTAATAATTTTTTATTGATGAAGGTTAATAATTTTTTATTGATGAAGATTTAATGAAGGTTAAATAATTAATCTTGTTTTCGAGTGGGTTAAAGAATCTAGGTACACCGGAAACAGATGTTGATTCAACGAACTGACCCTGGTCCTATCATATGTCGGACAGCGGCATCATAAGGAAGCTAATGGTCCTTACGCGAGCCCTATATAACAAACTATAAAACAAAAGAAAAAAAAAAGCACCAACCAGCTAGACTTATTATCAGAGACTTCTCTTTTCGTTATTCTTGACTTGGCGTCTGGGAACTATCCGATCCTATAGTGGAAGACTCTCGAGAAGACTACTTTTGTTACCTCCCTAGGGTCAACTTGATTATAATAGGATGCCGTTCGGTCTAGTTAACGTATCATCAGTATTCCAGCGTACAATGGATAAATCCTTCACAATTCTTGTGCTTCGCCTTACGCATTGGTATATATCGGCGCCTACCCACATTATTGCGTCTTTTACTCGACTTGTTTCGGTATAAAAGGAGCGGATCGACCGTTGTTGAGTCAGTGTAGTCCGGTGAAGCTGTAAAGACCTTGCCAGGTCAATAGCATAGTCAGCAAGAGTCAGTCTTGGCTCTGGCGGCGCGCGGTACACTCGTACTGTGCGAGTCGCTATCTGAGACTCTGAATGATTAATTTATGCAAACGAATTAGTTATGATTTGTAACAAATTCATTGGTTACTACTATAATGGGGTGATAGTCTGGTAATTAATTATTATTTTGTATTGAGATGTGATGAAATTATTACTATGGGAGGTCTTTATCATTGGTGGGTTATGTTGAGATATGACGATATTATTATTATGGGTGGTTTAGTGAGTTACAAACAAGTTGGGGCACATTGTGGGGTGATGTTGTGGAGAAGGAAATAATATTTTAGTTCTCATTAGTATCATTTTTGTAATGGATCATGGGGAGAGAGTACTCTGGCGCACGCACGTGTGCCGACATATACATGGACGATATTTTAAGTCAGGAGTCCATTCATTCGATGAGGGGATGGCCCGCCTCGAGGAGGTGATGCGGTGGCTGGCACAAAGTGGTCGACGCTCGACACGAGCAAATGTTTCCTGCCCCAACAAACGTTCATGAAGTTAGGAGATTGATTGGCCTTGAGCTTCTTCAGGAGATCTGTTGCGGGATTCGCTTTAATAGCGCGGCCTTTGGCAAGTCTTGGAGGTGTGGTAGTGAGGAAATTCCTAGGACTTTATGACCCTAGTCCACAAACTCAATTCTACACCGACGTGAGCTAGTATGGGGTAGCTGGCATCTTAGGTAACAGAACGTCTGGGGTGCCAACGCGAGCTAGTATGGGGTAGCTGGCATCTTAGGTAACAGAACGTCTGGGGTGCCAGCTGGTATCTTAGGCAACAGGACACGTCTGGGGTGCCAAAACTTATCGAATATTATAGTTCAAGCACTATTTACTAGGCATTGGATTCGTTACAGTGAAGTACTGTAATGCCTTGTGTACCACTCTGAGTAATCGCGACTTAGTCCCGCGAATTGCTCGCTGAGTCCCGCGAATTGCTCGCTGGTGGTTGCAGTTCTTAGTCTAGGACCGTTCAATAGACGAATTGCTCGCTGGTGGTTGCAGTTCTTAGTCTAGGACCGTTCAATAGAATATCGCTCTGACGGCAAAATGGTGCACGTTGACGCTTTGAGTAGAGGTGCTATAGTGGTTGGTGAGCCAGACATCGGTCACGTTTCAGATGTTCTTTCAGTCTGTACTGGCGATTGGCTTGCAACCATTGGCACGAGATGGCAAGTATTGAACGTCAGCCATGACGACGTGGGACCCTTGGGGTTTGACAAAACTTTAGTACGCTTACATGCTACGTGTGGTTCTCAGAGATGAGACTGTTCGTAAAGAAATATGTTTCAGCTTTCCTTAGGTGCACGCATGGTGTCTCCGGGGAACTACACCCCATTATCAATACTATCGTGCCATGTTATAGCATACGGTTTACTAAATTTTAAGTTATTTTGACGCACCTGCTTAGTTAAACATGTAAAACGTTTACTCAATCATGTGGTGTTAAGCACGAGCTTAATGCTGTTGCCACAGCCCAAGCGAATAGCCCAGGGGAACACTATACAACCGGACCATTTTGGCGGTCCTTGGGGTAATGACTCAGTTGGGTATGAATTCCACAGTACCACTGCGGAGCTTCTTTTGGTCGCAACTTAACCAATCCATCTCAAGGTTTGCTAAATCACGTAATAAAGTTACGCCCGAAGTCTGGGAGAGTCCAGGCAATGTTGGAGCTAGCGATGGGGGCCTTATTAGAGAAGGGCAGAAACTGTATGATAGGTAAAAATGGGAATGAGCTACAAGAAAGGCGATAGGCGATTTGGTTAGGGTTGTAAGAGCTACGACAGGTCAGTCAAAAAAGAACTCTATCCATGTTCTTAGGTCATTAGAGAATTAAGGCACTCCCAAACGATAGTGTCGTGGTCTGTTGGCTATAGCAGCCATTCTGTTTAGTTCTGTTATGTGTTTAACGAACCCGTATCAATCGATTGTGAATCCGAGCGTAACGATAGCGAATTTGATTATGGTGATTTATAAATTGACGTATAACTGAATCTATTAACACAACTGAATATGGATATTGTACACTGCTGGAAATACGCAGGTTTATTAGAGGTTACTGTAGTTAAGTATCATTGATCACAAAGTATCGTTGATCACAGTTTGTAGAGGTTACTGTAGTTAAGTATCGTTAATCACAAACTGTTTGTGGTTGCTGTTTGTGGTTGATTATATTTCTAATATATATGCTTTATAGGTACCGATGATTAGTATCATGTATCAATCATTGTAAGATATAAGACTAGGCTAGGAATGTGTAGGTAACAGACACCCTTAAAAGTTATAAAAATTTATTGATTCAAACTATGGATCATTATGTAATATAAAGCAATTGTCTTTGAGCTTTAATATAATGTAACACTAAGGGTGGTGTGCCGACCCCTAAGTTATAAATTAATGATTTAAGATATGGATATTATGTAATGTTAAGGATAATTGTAATGGCAATAAGATAGGTAGGAATGTGTAGGAAAACTTGATGTGGTTTGTTATAAAGAATTGTTTGGTTTAAATAATGTAACACTAAGCCGATAAGTTATAATAATGCGTGGTTAGTTTGATTTCCTTCTGAAATTAAATACCTAAAGATTATTAACAACGAGGGACTCGTTGAAAAACGGATGGCCGAGCTGTTATAAAAATGTATATTGATTCATTTTTATAAAGCTTTGTATATAAAGTACTTCTTATGATTGATGAATCTTCAACGATCAGTCATAAGCAAGTGTTATAAATATCTAAATATATCAATTATTATTTATCATATTGTATAATCATTACTAATCATTATTATGAAGTTTTATATTTAAAGTACTTCTTATGATTGGTCAAGATACTGTCATTCTGTCGAATCTACGACGACCAATCATAAGCAAGTGAATCGGTGGGGATGAAACTATAAGAACGCGCATTCAGGGGTATATCGGGTTATTCGTTATTCAGGATTGAGTGCGGACACATGTGTTATACCATGTTTAGGCTATTTAATTTAAACAGTACTGTAATAAATCTAATACTTAGTACTACATAAAGTGTTTCTGCATTTAAGTCTCGGCTACTGGTCGATAAACTACCACGGTTTTACACTATCCATCGCCGGTCGCCGCTGTCATGCCGGCCTGAAAGCGACCCAGTCAGGGACAGCCCCCCCCGGTTGCTGGATATACACCGGCTGATCCCGGAACGCGACACGCCCAAACGTGCCACTATGGCGGGTGTTCCACCTGGTGTACGGTGGTCGCGATCCAGTCCGGTACAGACACCCTACCACCCCGCGGGCCATATTATAATTATCGCTTGAAAAAAAAAGTAATATAATATTAAGCTCAATGGACACAATATTAATGTAAATTAGTGTAGACAAACACTTCTCAGATAATATATCAAGAGAGTTAAGTACAGTTCTTGTTCGAGGTCCCGAACGCATATTTATAGGGACACTTAAGGATCGCAAATTTCCATCTAGGGAACAATCAGTTAGATTATGATTCTCTCCAACTGCGGGTGACAGCCCGAAATCAGCTAACAAAATGACACGATCCCTTTAACAACGACATTTTCCACGATCCCTTTAACAACGACATTTTCCGAAACGAGCCCAAATAATTATAGCTTTCCAAAACCCTTTTGTTTACTCTACTACATAATATTACAAAGGGACCATTTATTATTACTACAATGTTGCCTACAACTCAATATTCAACTCTGAAATCTTACGCCCTTAAACTAAACTCAATTTGTGTTGTATCAGTTCTTAATTAAATTTTGCCTTGTCAGTAGATTTAGCATAGACGCCAAATTCTCTATACAAATAGACAACAAAAAAATATTATTTAAATAATATGTTACTATTATTATATAAAAACTATATTCTCACTGCCACAGAAATTTCATGGCGTGATGGTTGATAGATAGACTAAATATACTTATGTTGAATAGAACAGAGGGAGCCTTTCTATTGTCCTTAAATCAAATTAGATTGATTGTATATAATGGGTAAGGTAGGAATTGATTTTGACGAAGTATTCATCCCAAATTAGCCTGATTTCCTCGAAGTTAGTTCAAGGATTCGAGGCGAATCTACATAATACAAGTTGTCTTTGAAATTGAATAAAAACAACGGAACGTTTTGGTTAACTTTTTCATAGTCAATTGTGGTTTCCGTTGTTTTAGTTCATCCGATTCGAATTTATCTTTTGACCCTAATAGCACCTTTAAATAGACTGGAAGCCCCCGTGAGCATGTTTTTTTTATTTATTGTAATTACTTTGTGTAGTATTACATAGATATTATTAGTTATTTATAGCAAAATGAATTTATATATCATACATCTATAACAGATGTCTGCATGTACATGCATAACGTAAAAACTATTAGATAGATTTCGATTAATTTCCTTTTAGTTCCACTTCATAGACAATGATCTAGAACAGAATATGACATTATCTTCATGTAATGTAAAATTAGTATTAATTTTGTGTGGTGCTTGCGTTTTTCGCTCTGCACATAAAGTATATTATTGAGAAAATAAACGACGCAGACGAAGGCACGAGTATCACCTAGTCTTCTTATCTATACTATAATAAAACTGTAGCAAGGTCAAATCTGTACATTAAATATTTTTTGAAAATTTTTATCGGGGTAGACTTTGTTATCGATATAGAAGCCAAAAATAATCTTTTTACAATTTTTGTCTGTCTGTCTGTCTGTCTGTCTGTCTGTCTGTCTGTCTGTCTGTCTGTCCCTGTGAACACGCATCACTCTGAAAGTACTGATCCGATTTTGACGAAACTTGGCACAGTGATAACTAATATTACGAGATTACATCTAGGATACTTTTTATCTCATAAAACGCAAGGGATTCTCCAGGATCTGCCTGTTTGTCTGTCCCTTTGAACACGTACCACTCTGAAAGTACTGAACCAATTTTGACGAAATTTGGCACAGTGATAACTAATATTACAAGGTTACATCTAGAATACTTTTTATCTCATAAAACGCAAGGGATTCTCCAGGATAACGGACCATAGTCAAAAATTTGTAGTTAATGAAAGTTTTGACGGATTTTGGTAAATTTTCATTGTGCTATATATAGCAGACAGATTAGCTAAAAAGATAAGCTATATATCCCTAAGCTACTTTAAAAAAAATACCAAAAAAAAATATCGCCGGGATTCGAACCGTCGGCTCCAGCGGACCATATAATGTCCAGTACGTTATAACTGAGCTACGGCTATATGACGTTTCTATGTGTAATTATCGACCTCATATGAAGAAAATATGTGTAAACGAAACTGTCACTTATATGTTGTTACATTTATTTTATTGTATAAAAAAATGTTTGCTAAACAAAGGTGACAAGATTTTTTCCTAAAACATAAACCTAGATAATAGTTACATTGCATTGTAGAAGATGAATCTCAACTAGAGTTCTATCAGTACGTGTGTTGTTTCGGTATTTGATAAAATTAGTTTTCTAAATGTTGTTGAGTCTTGAAGTAGTTGGGTTCAGGTTTGTGAATCTAAGATTAAAATAAATCAGTTGAGGTGTATGCAGTTATTTGTTTTTTCTCGAACTGACCACGGTATTGACCTAGCAAGGTCTTAACAGCTTCACCGGACTACTGTTTGCAGTTACTATGTTGTATTTATACTAATATTATAATGAGTGGTAAAGTTTTGTTTTCAAGGAATGCTTGGTACCTACTACTGGTCCGATTTCAAAAATTCTTTCACTGTTAGAAAGGTATATTATCCCAAGTTCAGTATCTCAGTAAAAAAGGTGGTTTGTATGTCAAAAGTAAAATAAATGTGACCAAATTAAAATTGAATGGAGATTTCACGTATACTTTACAAATTCTTATAAAACAAACAACTAAAACAAAATGGAAATTTAATGTAGATAAAGTTCAACTTTTACAGTATGTTACGTGATGAAGTTACAAGGGGTACTGGGAAGACATTTATCGGCAATATATGTAAGTTAGTTTTGATCTTCACTTTGATGACACTACTTTAGGGAATGCTGCGAACAGATTCTAGGCTTATTTTAAAAGATTTCTCATATACCAACTGGGTATATGTTTGAGTGAGTCCCTGGATAGTTTGGATTCACGATTGGAAGTGCTGGATAACGCTGCAATAGGGTTGTAGGTTTTTTAAGATTATTTGCGTTTAAAAATACAATTAAAACCGGTAATAACCGATTTGGTGCAGACGAAGTTGCACGGGTCAGCTAGTATATAATATAACATTGCAGAGAGATATGCCGTTAACCGCGCATCACGTAATAATAACTGATTTTGATAAAAAATGTTGTTTCAATTTTTAGATATTTGGTCTTTATCTAAAAATATATAAATTTAATATCAACTCATTAAAGTTTTAAGAATCTACGAATTTTATATGCACTACAAAAGGATTAAAGAAATGTTGGAATAAAGTATATCATGGCTTATGGCTTTGAACTTATGATCGCCAACATTTTTGTGTGACCTAAAGTGGTGGGGGTAAACACTACATCGGATAGTGTTGAAAACGGTTGTCGTCCGATGACCGAAGTTAAGCAATGTCAGGCGCGGTCAGTACTTGGATGGATGACCGCCTGGGAACACCTCGTGACGTTGGCTTTTTGTTATATTGTTTTAATTATTTTTATTTTTTATATCATAGGATGCAAACGAACAGGTGGGTCACCTGATGTTAAGTGATCACCACCGTCCATAGACACTTGCAACACCAGGGGAGTCGCAAGTGCATTGCCAACATGTGTTTGGGGGGAAGTAGGAGGAGTAGGTGAGCCTCCAGCGCTCTCACTGACCGAACGAAACGCAACAATGCAAGCACTTCACGTGGGTGTTTCTGTGTGTCGGGTGGTACTATACCTACACCTACAGGAAAATGTTTTCCTGTAATACAAAGTTTCAATTGTATCGTGTGCCTTTACTAGACACCATGTTTTTTATTTTTATATTTTTTTTCTCCTGTACAAAAAATATATCGCTAAGATAATAAAGAACGAAATTACGGTTATTAGCTAGATATGAAAATATGAAAAAATAGCGCGCAAATATGATGTACTCTAATTTCAGTTACCATAACGTAATACTCCATTCCTGTAATGTCTCTAAATCACGCATCATCGCTGAATTTACGACCATATATACGAAAAAAAAGGGTTCTTTTTATAAAGTTCCTTACAAATTTAAACAAACATTGTTATACCAATTTCTACGGATCTGCAAAATAACTGAACTACTAATCATCAATTTCACTGAGTGTCGCGTGCGTGTGACACCGTCTGTTATAATTATATGTCATTTGTGTCCCATGTTGCTGTCAACTGTATTAATGAAACTGTATTTATTAACTAATGTTGAGGACTGTCCAAAACCTGACTCCGATAACTAATATGTTGTCAAATATATCAATATTTCATTAAACCGATAAATGCATACACACACACACACACATCGGTATATTTAACGGAACACAAAGCGAAAACCTTTTTCTTGTCATTCTTATCCAGCCTGTCTATTAAAGATCAACATTCCTTTTTTTATTGTACCACGGGACAGTAACTGCACTATGCCTAAGCACAGTACAATCCAAACATAACGGCGACCACCGAGAGCTGCGCCTTTGCCGGTCATCACTGTCATGCCGGCCTGCGTAAATGCCCCTTCACGTTACGCTTGAAGGATCCCATGTTATAGGAAGAAGGGATCACACTGGCCGGGAGATTGTTCCACAGCTTCACGGTACGGCAGAGGTAAGATGTTGCGAACTTTTTACTTTCTGCCCAGATAGAATTTACCGTAAAATTGTGACTCCGAAGCCACATGGTTCGGTTATAGAAAGGAGAGGAAGGGATTAAATTGAATAACTCTTTGGAATACTCACCATGAGACAGACGGTAGAACAAGCTCAGAAGTGGACCTATGAACTCTGTATGTGTAACTCTGCGTCATTAACAATGCGAACAGACCGTCTCTACAAGCTGTCCAGGGCACTGTGGTAAGGAAACAAAAGAGACTAAATCGTCCAATTCCTGTACGACCATATAATTAAATAAAATGCCAACTAAACGTCAACTCTGTGACTATTTTTGAAGATCTCTCTACTCTGTCTACAGTTTAAATTTTTCATAAATTAAAACTTTTATTAAATGTACAGTTTGTACACTGAACATGATATCATTATAGTTTTAAAAGACAGGAGCTTAAACTGCAATGTATTTTATATACCTTTAGGCCATTTTTATATTAAACTAGCTGACCCGTGCAACTTCGTCTGCACCAAATCGGTTATCACTGGTGCCAATTGTATTTTTAAACGCGAAAAATTTTAATATAGATAACTAAAACCTTATTGCAGCTACACCATCGGTTTCCAATTGTGAATCCAAACTATCAAGGGACTCACTCAAACATATACCCAGATGGTATGTGAGAAATCTTTTAAAATAAGCCTACAACCCGTTCGTAGCAACCAACATATATTGGTGGTAATGTGAAAAAAAGCTTTAAAGGTCTATGGACCCCCCAGTTTCTAACGAAGTTCCTTTCGCTTTTTTGTAGACGTTTACTATACAGTCAGTAGAGTTTACATTATAAAATATCAAGTTGATAGAGTTAAATTGTAAATTAAACGATAAAATGTATTCATAAAATAAAATAATGATAAATGAAACACTGAATAATATCATAACTATTTTCAACTTGTATTAAAACTTTTTCACACTCCATTGTATTGAAGAAAAATATAAATATAAAAAAGATATGAGCACGACGCGTCAAATGTCACTTGCCTGTAACTATTTGTCTAAGAGCTAGCAACGGTTTCGAAAAAGAAAATAAGCCAGCTTTTATATATCTTTATGTTCTTCCGAACAGAGTGCGGGCTACCTGGCTGCCGGTAAACGTTGCGTTTATTAGTGCATATCGCACCTTTACAGGCAAAAATATTGATTTTTATATAATTTTTGAGTGTTTTGTTTTATACTAACTTAGAAACGCTACTAAAACATGAAATTATCATTGCCAGACATTTTTGTTATTAACAATAATGTGCCCGATGCTATTTTTTTTGTAAATAAAATAAAGTACGTCCAAACCATGTTAAGATAGCTGTAATTTTAATATTATTATTATTTATTTTTTAATGAAGGCTTAGTCGCCTTCTCGGCTATATCGCCTAAGTGACATACAACTATATAACAATAAGAATGACAATAAACTTAACAATAGCTTATATTAATTTTGTACAATTGTTTAGCATCTTTCGAAGTGGGGTCAGACAATAACGAATTGTACCAACCAGTGTGGAACGAACCAGAAGCATTAAGCCTAGATCTAATATCTTTGTTTCGAACACATTCTGCCAGGATGTGGTGCACATCATCGATGAGCTCATAACTCTGGCAGAGTGGTGATAGTACTTTACGCATCAGGTAGGCGAACTTTTTACATGGGATGTGTTCTGAGCGTAATCTTATTCCTGTGATTGCTTCCCGACGGCAAATCGTACTGTCATCAATCCATGGTGACCTTAAGGAGCGTGGCTGAATCGTTTTGTACCATATTCGTTTTGTTTTAGAACGCTCACCAAAGTATTCCTTCCAATGCGAGTAACAGCTATTTTTAAATACTGAGCATACATCCAAGTAAGTTGATAAAATATTAATAGGAGCCCCTTCGGAGGATCCTTCTCTAGCTAAAAAATCAGCTCTTTCATTCCCAGTTATACCTATATGAGAAGGGATCCATTGTAAAATAATTACTCTGTTCTTTGCTTTGAAATCTAGTAATTGCTTCAAAATAGTGTATGTAGGCTATCGGTATTCCTCGAAAAGTCGAGGTACATCGCACTACGTGTTGAAGAACACTTTTTGAATCGGATAAAATAACACTTTTAATGGGCTCAGTTGATTGTGCAAATGATAAGGCCTCTGCAATTTCTATTAATTCGAATGACTTAAATTTAAATATAATTTTGCCAGCTTAATATTGTTTCCTAAGATATAACGGACATATGCTCAATTCGCTTTCCATGACATGGATTGGAATACTTTTAATGAAACCCCCGATAATTCTCATGGCCTGGTTTTGGACTTTTTCAAGTTTATAGAGGTTAACCTGAGCACTACTATCATAAAGAAAGCTGGCATAGTCAATTCGACTGCGTGTAATATTGAAGTATAAACGAACTAAATGTTATGGATGAACACCCCAATTAAAACCGGCTAATGCTATGAAAACGTTTAGAAACTTAGAGCTAGATACTGCAATTGCATTGATGTTTACCCCATTTTATGTATGATAAAGATAGCGCTAATTGTGGAAGCGCCTGTTATAGACGCATGTATTCAAGAAGACGTCAGTCTCAAGTCATATGTCTACGTTCATCGTTGTTTTTCATTTACGGTGTTTACGGTGTAATCTCAATATCATAATGGTTAATAAAATGAAATATGTTCTTTGCAATGGAAAAAATAAAATGGTTTGAAATGAATTATTTTATTTATAAAGAATATCATCGGGCACATTATTATCAATAACAAAATTGTCTGACAGTGATAAATTCATGTTTTAATAGCGTTTAAAAGTTACTGAAAAAAAATGTTCCTTAAATTATTTATAACCCAAAATTTTAACCTGTAAAGGTGTGATGCGCATTAAAAAACACATCGTTAACCGGCTACCAGGTATCCTGAATTCTGTTTGGAAGGGCATAGTATATCTTCATTTTAAAGAACCAGCTTTTCTAAAATTCTCGTTCTTCCAACATTGCCGGCTCTTGTACTAAGGTGTCGCAAAAAAGTCTACTTACATTAACTACAATTTTTTGTCTTTCGTTATCCTGGAGAACCCCTTGCGTTTTATGGGACAAAAAGTACCCTAAATGTAACCTTGGAATATTAGTTATTATTGTATCAAGTTTCGTTAAAATCGGTTCAGTACTTTCAGCGTGATGCGTGTTCACAGGGACAGAAAGACAGACAGACAGACAGACAGACAGACAGACAGACAGACAAAAATTGTAAAAAGATTATTTTTGGCTTCTATATCGATAACAAAGTCTACCCCGATAAAAATTTTCAAAAAATATTTAATGTACAGATTTGACCTTGCTACAGTTTTATTATAGTATAGATTAATTTTATTACAGGGGTCTATAATTAGTATTTTAGAAGTTCATTATTTCACAAAAAAACCTCAATAACGTTCAAACTTACAAGTTGGAGTTTCAGCCACTCGACGACTTAATAACTAAATATAATTATACAAATATAAATTATAGTATAATGGGTTAATATTTATCGTAGCAACTCATAACTACAAACATACAACATACAAACAAATTTAAAATTAATAAATATCCAGCTAATCCTAATATTTTATAGTAATATCAGTACTGCATTAGACGTAGATTGCTGAATAAAAAACCATTATCATAACTTTAAATAACGACGTATAATCGCTTAGGCGTCTAGAAAATTTATGATAATGCGCAGGAAATGCTCAAACAATTTCCATAAAGAGGTATTAGCATTTTTATGTATGACAAATATTCAGTTGACTCACAATTAGTATTAATTTAGCAATTGGATAGGCGAATATAGATTAAATATAGTACTTTATTGGTACAAATGAGACGTTTTTCTACGTGCATAGATTAAAAGTAAGAAGACATGGCCTTTTTTCACTCCCTACTTCGAGAAGAAATCACCACTGCTATCTCTGTCTATCAACTTTTGTAGGTGGTAGAGCCACGCTGAAGCTATTACTGGTTTCAGCATGAACGGGTAGTACCAACCCTCTCACAGAAAACCGACGTAAAGTAACAGTGCTTGCATTGTTGCGTTTCATTTGGTCAGCAAAAGCGCCGTAGGCCCACGTCTCTATCCCCCCTCCCGTCCCCTCTCCCCCCTCCTCCCAAACACAGGACGGCAGCGCACTTGCGACTCTCCTGATGTTGCCAGTGTCTATGGATGGTGGTGATCACTTAACATCAGGTGAAACGCCTGTTCATTTGCCTGCTATGATATATAAAAATAAAATTTGATCGGAATAATAACTGGCTAGTATGAATTTTGCTTGTCTCCTTTCATTTTGGTTTAATACTAAATCTTCCTCGTATCAAAATAAAGTATACATATCGACTCATCTATATAAATAAAAATCAATGTTTGTATGTTTGTCTATGCATTCCGAAACCACTGATCAGATTGTGATAATAATTTAGTAGGGTGTTTTGGTCCGCCTAACCTAAAAACCAAAAATCTAAAAAGAACCTAGTTCCGTTTAGTTTCAAGTTATAGTGGATGATCAACATGAAAACTTTCTCGATGAATAAATGTCCTCACTTCCACGGTGTTAAACGGCCCGAGATGTGGCGACATCCATTTTAATATATCCCTAATAGGGTCATAAGTTTTGTCATAACGTAATTATTTTTAATATTCGAATACAGACCAGACATACTTCGACTAAATTTGGAAATAGAACGTCAGTGCTTTGTGAAAATAAAAAATAAATTTATTTTTATTCATTTTCAAGCGCCAATAGAAATTTTCAACATTCTGCAAAGATTTCAAATAACACTACGGTCTGTTCAACGCACTATCACTATCACAAGATCATAAGAAGAGCGGCCGACCTCGCATAGTTAGAAGATCATCGGCAATTAAAACAATTAAGCAGATGCAGCTACGTAGAACCACGATCAAAACGGTGTTAAACGAAGACCTGGGACTACGAGCTTATCATAAAAAAATGGACATTATTCGAATGAGCGTTTAAAAAAATATAGAAAGATCCTGTACTTTGTTACGGCGGCACGTGAGGAAAAAATACCGTGATATTTTGTTTTCAGACGAAAAAATTTTTGACATTGAAGGAAGTTATAACAAGTAAATTGATAAGGTATATCCCCACAGCAGTGAAGAAGTAAGCGCCTGTATTCCCAGGGTCCAGCGAAGGGATAATCCTCTGTTATTTATGATGTAGCTTGGAGTCTCATATTCAGGCTGAACTGAGTGTTCTCCTGCGAAAAAGGTGTGAAAACCAGTGTACCTAAATAGCGTCCTAACAAACATAGTGGAATCTCTTTCCCAAAGAATATTCAAAAACAAACACTGTATATTCTAGCAGGATTCTGTGCCAGTTCATAAAGCACGAAACACGCATAACTGGCTGGCTGTCCGCCCGTTGACCTCATCAAGAATGATTACCGGCCCTCTTCTAGACCAAATTTAAACCCACTGGATTACAATATATGGCAATATTTGGAGAAGTTTTTTATTTATAACATTTGTGCAAACTATGCGTAAAAAACAAAATGGTAATATTTGGTCACTTTCCTCTACTATTATATTGTTAGTTGTTCAGCAGAAATACACTTATATACCCATTAATGGCACCGAGGGCATCGGCCCACACCAGGGCCCCGTAGACGGCCATCGCCAGCACCACTCCCATATAGAGGCGGCGGCACCCGACACTCGGCCCTCCTATGTTGAATAGCAACCGACCGAGTGCCGCCGCCGCCGCCCCTGCAATTTTCGGCCCGAGCCCCACAAATATGGGCTTAAACTGCCAGCGCATACTTCATTTGAGTCCTCACCCTGATACGGGTGCTATCCACAATTATATGGGTCCCAGATCGTGGCCCTCGCCGAAGCTCAAGAAATAGAAGGGCCTCGGTCTTCTGGAGGGCCAATCTGAGGCCCAACCGCCGGATGCGTCCGACCACGAGGGTTACAGCCGTCGTGGCCAGGATATGTGGCAACACTAAACGTTCCCAACTACAACATTTCAGTATTATTGACATTAATTGGAATGTCATTTGGCGCATTCAATTAGAATTGCTTACGTCAGTCAATTTAAAAAAAAAAGTTCCTTTCACTGAATTCCAAGAAATTGATGAAACACCATAACTTAAGAGTTTAATAAACACAATCTCGAAATTCATTTCGATTTGTAGAAAAAAAGTCGAACGAACAATGAGAACAGCATATTCAAATAGTCCGACTTGTTCTCAGAATTGACTGGATACATTTTGGGATTTTTTACAACTCACTGAAGTCAAATAATTTCACGTTTCATTCGATTTCAATTATGAACTTAAATATAATTCTGCAAAGTTTTGAATAAGAGGTAACAAATTGAAATTAAACGTAATTATTTTTTCAATTTTGACATCTCTGAAATAACTTTTGAATTCGACAAAAATTAAATAACTAAATTTGTATAAAATGGAATGTGTAAAACAAATAGATATAATTAAGAGGTCGTATATTTAGAAATAAAAAAAACATATTATAAAAGCCAGTCCCATTGGTATTGGTATAACTGTTTATAGTCACAAAAGTTTGATTTTATAAGTACCTATTTCCGCAACTTTTTTTTATATCATAGGAGGCAAACGAACAGGTGGGTCACCTGATGTTAAGTTATCACCACCGTCCATAGACACTAGCAACACCAGGGGATTCCCAAGTACATTGCCAGCCTGTGTATGGGGGAGGGGGACGTGAAGGGGGAGGAGGGAAGGGGAGGTGGGCCTCCGACGCTCTCACTGACCGAACGAAACGCAACAATGCAAGCACTGTTAATTCACGTCGGCTTTCTATGAGAGGGTGGTACTACTACCCCGGGCGAGCCGACCTATTCATGCTGAAACCAGTAATAGCTTCAGAATGGATCTACCCCACCTATAAAAAGCTACAATATTACTATTCATATTTTGTTCGCAACATTTATTATACAGGTAATCAATGCATACAAGTTTCATTCTGCAAATGAGTAACATACATATTTAAAATGGGATAGCAAATTTATTTAATTCAATTAAGAGTTTTGCATGTTTTGCAAGTCACGTTTAAGACTTTTAGTTTGCTATGCCGCGTAATAGTGTTCTTTGTGATTTATATGATGGGAATATAAAAGTTCTTATATTTTCTCTAGATTTTTTTAAATTTATAATTATACACATAAAATTATTAAGGTCTACCGTTGTACACGCATCACTCAAAAAGAAAGAAAAAGAACTTAGGCACTCTTTTCTTATCTAAACAATATTACAGTATCCTCATCTATACTTAATATATAAAGCTGAAGACTTTGTTTGGTTGATCGCGATAATCTCAGAAACTACCAGTCCGATTTGAGAAAATCCTTCGGTTTTAGATAGCTCATTTATCGAGGAAGGCTTTAAGCTATATAAGCTAGGGCTAAGACCAATAGAAGCGGAGCACCGATTAAGAATGTTTCAAAATCGGGCATTTTTTTCATTTTGAGAGGTTTCGTTAGCGTTAGTATTATATACGTTGCCATGGTAACGTGGTATGTTTGTATCGCAAACATTTTCAAAGTTTATTTTGTTTTCCTATTCAAAAAGTTTATACTGCTTTTACTTCCAATTTTTTATTTGTTATCTATTACGTATTATAAAAATAAAGTTTTTGTATGTACAATTAAAATAACAACTTTTTGATGAATGGATATGGCTACAAATGACCAAAAAAAATTTTTTTTTATACTTTGTCTATATTTTTATATTATTATATTTTGTCTGTTTGTTCCGGGTAATCTCCAAAACGCCTTGACCTATTTTAACGGAAATTTTACTGCCAGATAGCCGAAATTATAGCGGTTGACATATTCTATTTTATTTGTCCGCGGCTTCGTCCACATTGCTATTTCCAAAATGGTTGGACCGATTTTCACGGGGTATTCACTGGTAGATAGCAGACCTCATAAAAAGTAATTTAGGTTTTTTTATTTGCCTTCGGTCCCAGTGGAATATCCGTAATGCTTGAACTGATTTTCACGGGACTTTCACTGGCTGATAACTCACCTTATAAGAAGTAACTTAGACTATTTTATTTTGTTACTCAAGACTTCGTCCGCAATATCGTACTATCTCCTAATTGGTTGGACCGACTTTCATGGGGCTTTTACGGGCAGACAACTAGCGGGCTCGGAAGACGTTGTCGCGCTCCGATAATAAAAAGAAAACCTTGACAAATTATACCTAAACCTTCCCCATGAATCATTCTATCTACTGGTAAAACGGCATGAAAATGGTAGTTTTTGACTTTATCGTGAACAGATAAACTGACAGACCAGAGGACTTTCTTTTTAACCGATTTCAAAAAAGGAGGAGGTTACTATGTTCGGTTGTATGTATTTTTTTATGTATGTTAATCGATATTTTCGTCAATTGTGAACCGATTCTAATGATTCTTTTTTTATTTGAATTGGTACACTATGTAGCGATTAATTGCTACCTGTGCATTCGTCCGTGTGAAATTGATCAAAAATATGTTACAACCGCGTAATACGTGTGCTTTACTGGACTCCAAGAATAAAAATACATAATTGAAAATCATATATTTGTATGTAACATGAATTATATCATCTTTTTGGTCAATTTGGTTCATATTGTTGGTTCATATTGTTTTATTTACCGCGTTTGCTTCTACATAACTCAGTGATTATAGCAACGTATAAGAATAACTTAAGTATATCGACAATACGGGCATATTATATCTATGTAATAAAAGATTTAAGATATATTGTTCGCCAATGTATAGCTTATAATTTTCATTACTTTCTTATATAGTGGTAGTGAGCACTGAGTGTGGTATATAGTGGGTTGAAGTTCCAGGTATATTGCTGATGATAAATGCCATCCCATTCGATATACTATTAGTATTCATATATCTAATGTACACGTTACATGTTACAGTAGATGGCGTTTGTGTCGTAGTTACAAATGTTTTTGAAAAAGCATTTCTGTAATGTACACACCCACTCACAATTTTACATTTCTTTAATACATTTTTAAAAAGCGCGTAAGGAGGCCACGGGTAACAGCTAGTATCATATAAATTTATTATACTACCACAACTTTTTACAAGCACACATTCAGCGATGTGTGTTTTCGTGACGTAGAAAAATGGGGCAAGCGGTGTAGTGCTTACGTTTTTTTTTTGTACATGAAATATCTATCAGCTAGTTCCAAAATATTTGTTTACTGCATTCGTTAATATTTAAGGTTTAGATAGAATATCGCAACAATATGTACTGGTTGTCATTTTATGTTGACTTACTTTATTTTTAATACTATAAATTGTCTCATATATCAACGCAATGAGATAGAACATACTAAAACCTGACCAGACAATACCTCTTTCTTGTAGAAAAGGATCGTGTAAAGCAGTTGGGTAGTTTCTGACTTATAGGCATACCAAAGGACAGTCAGTTTACCCTTTTGCTCAAAATTGATAGCTTTGGTAGGTTTTGTCATAACACCTCAATTTTCCTGCTACTGTGTTCCATGATCCAACGATTTGATTGTTATTCCATACTATACTATATACTATACTCTTATTCATAACTTTGCAGAATTATATTTAAGTTCATAGTTGAAATCGCTTAAAACGTAAAATTGACTTCAGTGAGATATAAAAAATCCCAAAATATATCCAGTCAATTCTTAGAACAAGTCGGACTATTTGAATATACTGTTCTCATTGTTCGTTCGACTTTTTCTACAAAGCGAAATCAATTTCGAGATTGTGTTTATTAAACTCTTAAGTTATGGTGTATCATCAATTCCTTGGAATTCGGTGAAAGAAACTTTTTTTTTAATTGACGGACGTAAGCTATTCTAATATATATTTTTTTAACTTTATTTTTTTCAACTAATCTTTTAGATTGTTACTGAAATTGTCGAGTAGTTAATATTATCACTAGTTAGTGTCGTGTGATAATTTCAATGTCAATGATAATGTTCCAACAAGATGGTGGCTCCCTTGTTACAACTTTCCAAGGAATTTTTGTAGCATCTCAGAATTCATGCTCCGTGGTATTATTTTCCAATCATTTCACTTATGCGCAATAAACAAACTATATTACATAAAACACCACCAATTTTACACAATATAAAGTCAAGTAACACAAGATTATGAATAAAATATAAAATGCA
>AP028435.1:15861776-15991259 GCA_036509395.1 Antheraea yamamai | reverse complement strand
GATTTTAATGAAATTTGATACAATAATAACTAATATTCCAAGGTTACATTTAGGATACTTTTTGTCCCATAAAACGCAAGGGGTTCTCCAGGATAACGAAAGACAAAAAATTGTAGTTAATGTAACTAGACTTTTTTGCGACACCTTAGTACAAGAGCCGGCAATGTTGGAAGAACAAGAATTTTAGAAAAGCTGGTTCTTTAAAATGAAGATATACTATGCTCTTCCAAACAGAATTCAGGATACCTGGTAGCCGGTTAACGTTATGTTTTTTAATGCGCATCACACCTTTACAGGTTAAAATTTTGGGTTATAAATAATTTAAGGAACATTTTTTTTCAGTAACTTTTAAACGCTATTAAAACATGAATTCATCACTGCCAGACAATTTTGTTATTGATAATAATGTGCCCGATGATATTCTTTATAAATAAAATAATTCATTTCAAACCATTTTATTTTTTCCATTGCAAAGAACATATTTTATTTTATTAACCATTATGATATTGAGATTACACCGTAAACACCGTAAACGAAAAACAACGATAAACCTAGATATATGACTTGAGACTGACGTCATCTTGAATACATGCGTCTATAACAGGCGCTTCCACAATTATCGCTATCTTTATCATACATAAAATGGGGTAAACATTAATACAGTTGCAGTTTCTAGCTCTAAGTTTCTAAAAGTTTTCAAAGCATTAGCCGGTTTTAATTGGGGTGTTTATCCATAACATTTAGTTCATTTATACTTCAATATTACACGCAGTCGAATTGACTATGCCAGCTTTCTTTATGATAGTAGTGCTCAGGTTAACCTCTATAAACTTGAAAAAGTCCAAAACCAGGCCATGAGAATTATCGGGGGTTTCATTAAAAGTACTCCAATACATGTCATGGAAAGCGAATTGAGCATATGTCCGTTACATCTTAGGAGACAATATTAAGCTGGCAAAATTATGTTTAAATTTAAGTCATTCGAATTAATAGCAATTGCAGAGGCCTTATCATTTGCACAATCAACTGAGTCCATTAAGAGTGTTATTTTATCCGATTCAAAAAGTGTTCTTCAACACGTAGCGCGATGTACCTCGACTTTTCGAGGAATACCGATAGCCTACATACACTATTTTGAAGCAATTACTAGATTTCAAAGCAAAGAACAGAGTAATTATTTTACAATGGATCCCTTTTCATATAGGTATAACTGGAAATGAAAGAGCTGATCTTTTAGCTAGAGAAGGATCCTCCGAAGGGGCTCCTATTAATATTTTACCAACTTACTTGGATGTATGCTCAGTATTTAAAAATAGCTGTTACTCGCATTGGAAGGAATACTTTGGTGAGCGTTCTAAAACAAAACGAATATGGTACAGAACGATTCAGCCACGCCCCTTAAGGTCACCATGGATTGATGACAGTACGATTTGCCGTCGGGAAGCAATCACAGGAATAAGATTACGCTCAGAACACATCCCATGTAAAAAGTTCGCCTACCTGATGCGTAAAGTACTATCACCACTCTGCCAGAGTTAAGAGCTCATCGATGATGTGCACCACATCCTGGCAGAATGTGTTCGAAACAAGGATATTAGATCTAGGCTTAATGCTTCTGGTTTGTTCCACACTGGTTGGTACAATTCGTTATTGTCTGACCCCACTTCGAAAGATGCTAAACAATTGTACAAAATTAATATAAGCTATTGTTAAGTTTATTGTCATTCTTATTGTTATATAGTTGTATGTCACTTAGGCGATATAGCCGAGAAGGCGACTAAGCCTTCATTAAAAAATAAATAATAATAATATTAAAATTACAGCTATCTTAACATGGTTTGGACATACTTTATTTTATTTACAAAAAAATAGCATCGGGCACATTATTGTTAATAACAAAAATGTCTGGCAATGATAATTTCATGTTTTAGTAGCGTTTCTAAGTTAGTAAAAAACAAAACACTCAAAAATTATATAAAAATCAATATTTTTGCCTGTAAAGGTGCGATATGCACTAATAAACGCAACGTTTACCGGCAGCCAGGTAGCCCGCACTCTGTTCGGAAGAACATAAAGATATATAAAAGCTGGCTTATTTTCTTTTTCGAAACCGTTGCTAGCTCTTAGACAAATAGTTACAGGCAAGTGACATTTGACGCGTCGTGCTCATATCTTTTTTATATTTATATTTTTCTTCAATACAATGGAGTATGAAAAAGTTTTAATACAAGTTGAAAATAGTTATGATATTATTCAGTGTTTAATTTATCATTATTTTATTTTATGAATACATTTTATCGTTTAATTTACAATTTAACTCTATCAACTTGATATTTTATAATGTAAACTCTACTGACTGTATAGTAAACGTCTACAAAAAAGCGAAAGGAACTTCGTTAGAAACTGGGAGATCCATAGACCTTTAAAGCTTTTTTTCACATTACCACCAATATATGTTGGTAGCTACGAACGGGTTGTAGGCTTATTTTAAAAAAATTCTCACGTACCATCTGGGTATATGTTTGAGTGAGTCCCTTGATAGTTTGGATTCACAATTGGAAACCGATGGTGTGGCTGCAATAAGGTTTTAGTTACCTATATTAATTTTTCGCGTTTAAAAATACAATTGGCACCAGTGATAACCGATTTGGTGCAGACGAAGTTGCACGGGTCAGCTAGTTTATAATATTCGTTAGAAAGTTATGGACAGTGATAGATTAGAGAATGTTAAGTTCTGAATGAATTAAACTCAACGTTTCCATTACAAATCTGAATGGTTTAAAGATAAGAAATGGAACAATGGTATTGGTAGGTGCGGTGGTGAAGAAACGCGTTTTGTAGCTGACAAAATCTTTACAAGCACCTCGTATAACTTACCGCTTCTAGACGATTGCCTATAAAGCCATTAGGTAATTTCATCACTAAGGTTCGGAGATGTTTCCTTTTTTAAATCCTTTATAGGTGTAGCATTTGCCGCAATCTTGCACGATGTTAAACTACGATGTGGTAACGGAATGGATATTTAAGTGGGCACCGAGATAGACTTGGAAAAAACCCTACCTACATGCATAGACTGATATAAGCTGATTACGGTAATAACATACAACTAATTAAAGTAAAAACACGTAATTTTGTATAAGGTAAAAACAGCGGGTTGTAGCGAATTTCCATTCCCAAAGGTGCTAAATTCTAGCAAACGGAAGCCTTTTTTGCGGTCGTCCATTAAGCCTTACAAGTGATTGATTGACATAATTGTCTTATCTTGTACAGGGGTCTAGGGACAAGTTTAGGCTTAATGTGTGCCAGAATAACATGTCTCACGGGAGTGAATATTGTCGGAGCCACTATAGTCGACCATTGCAGCATAACGTTCTTTGGATGGGCTATTTTTGTATTTTGTAAGTAATTTTGTACATTTCTCTTTGAAATTAACTAAACAGATTGATTACAAATAAGTAGTGATAAATTCAGTGTTGTCCCGAGAACATAGTTTCATCGAAAGTTGTTATTGAATAATTGGAAATGTGGATAGAGTAGAATAACCCAATAATTTTAAAAATTAAAAAAAAACTTATTCTTCATACCAAAATTATCGTTAAAAAGGACGCTAAGAAGTTAATTTGGAGGTCGCATTTTGTATATAATTAATATCATTTTACAATTATGTACAATTTATTTCCTTTAAATATTATGTTTTTTTTTTCAAAATACTAAGAACCGTATGACACGCCATCTATTTCATGTTTAACTAAGTATTTTCTACAGTAAATATTATAATCAATATTGTACAGAAACAAACGTATTATATTTTTGTAGGCATACCTAATAATCTATACATATAATAAAAATGAATTGTCTGTATATGGGGCATTCCATGCCAAATCACCGAGTTTTTTTTTCGACCCCTTTCGATTTGGCTAAAAATTTGGTATTATTTTCTACCCTACCAATAACATTTTTCTGAATTTTTTCAGATTTTTTTACCCAACCCAAAAAAAGTTACGAATTAAAAAAAAACGCTCTTTTTTTTTCAAATTGCTATAACTTTGACACAAATTGACCTTTTGGCACTTTTTTTTTGTTTATTCTTATTTTTAAATGTAGTTTTTAGAAAAAATTTAAAAAAAAATGTCAGAAGTAAAGAACAATAAAATATTTTAGTTTTTTCAAGAAAACCGTCATTTTTTCGAAGTTCGACACTTCGGATTTTAAATTTTTTTGTCTCAAAAAAAACTACAACTAAAACCGTATTTAACCCCACTATTCCCATTTTATGCCCACTTATTCTTCTAATTTTTTTTTTCGATTAAAAAAAAAAGTTTTTAAAAATTTTGCTTATTTTCTTAAACTTTGCACTAAAACGATTTTGGTTGTCTTTTATAACCTCAAAAGTAAAAAAAAATTAAACTAAAAAAAACATAAACTGTATTAATAAAAGTAAAATTATTTTATTTAAGTATAATGTTTTATAATTTATATAATCTCAATATTCTAATTATTTGCGTTGATTCAGCGATTGTTTCCTCGGTTTCTTGATCACACAGTGTTGTTTGGACTTTTGTGATAAAGAAAAGGACTTTACCTCCATAACAGATTTCAATAACGGTGTGATTTGATGAATTTGTTGTGTTGTTGGTATCGGTTTAGCACTTTTGAAATTTTATTCGTTAGCACTATTTTTTTATTCGTTAAATAAAAAAGTTTTTAAAAAAACTATTTCGCGGAAAAAGACAAAACTAAAAAATTAAAAAATTGAGAACACTTTACGTAAAAAAAATATTTGAAGTTAACAAAAATAATTTTTCTCTTATTAATACAGTTTATGTTTTTTTTAGTTTATTTTTTTTTACTTTTGAGGTTATAAAAGACAACCAAAATCGTTTTAGTGCAAAGTTTAAGAAAATAAGCAAAATTTTTAAAAACTTTTTTTTTTTAATCGAAAAATAAAATTAGAAGAATAAGTGGGCATAAAATGGGAATAGTGGGGTTAAATACGGTTTTAGTTGTAGTTTTTTTTGAGACAAAAAAATTTAAAATCCGAAGTGTCGAACTTCGAAAAAATGACGGTTTTCTTGAAAAAACTAAAATATTTTATTGTTCTTTACTTCTGACATTTTTTTTTTAATTTTTTCTAAAAACTACATTTAAAAATAAGAATAAACAAAAAAAAAGTGCCAAAAGGTCAATTTGTGTCAAAGTTATAGCAATTTGAAAAAAAAAGAGCGTTTTTTTTAATTCGTAACTTTTTTTGGGTTGGGTAAAAAAATCTGAAAAAATTCAGAAAAATGTTATTGGTAGGGTAGAAAATAATACCAAATTTTTAGCCAAATCGAAAGGGGTCGAAAAAAAAACTCGGTGATTTGGCATGGAATGCCCCATATAATATCAAAATAACATTTTTTCAATGATTGGGTATGAAAGTATACGCGTTACATTAGTAATCAAACGCGTTATCAAACAAAAATGCAATTTTTAAAATTTTTGTCGGTCTGTCCGTCTGTCTCTTTGTTCCTCCGAAATCCGTAATCTCCGAAACGGCTGGACCGATTTTGGCGGAACTTTCACTTGCAGATAGCGGACATTATAAAAAGTAATTTAGTTTATTTTAATTTAGACAAGCTGTTAATCATAGCTTCACCCGCAGTGCTATCTCCAAAACGGTTGGACCGATTTTCACGGGAATTTCACTAGCAAATAACTGATATTATTGGAAGTAATTTAGGTTTTTCTATTTTATAATAGCAGTTATCCGCGACTTCGTCCGCATAAAATTTAGCAAAAAAATGTTGTTCACTGTAAACATGTGCGTAAGACGTGCGTTCTACTGAACTCCAAGAATAAATATAATTTAAATTCATATATCTGTATCTACGTTTGTAATTTGAATTACATTGTCTTTTTGGTCATTTTGACGGCTTTATTTATCGCGCTTTCGTCTACATTACTTAGTAACCATAGTAATATATAAGAATATTGAATCGAGTTCAATGAGCAATATTTAAATTGTCAAATATTAAAAACTGCTTAGACATCTATAAAGTCTTATATCTTGTTTTTTTCTTTATGCAAATTTCAAGACGTCAGCTCATTCATTGTTTAAAATTCAATATTATAATTATTAATAGTAATTTTGAAGATAGAAGGGGTCTTTCTAATAATATATTAGACCATAAACGTATTACTTATTGACAATATTGGCATATTAGATAATTATCTATCTTTAAGTAATTTTTTTATTAGTTCCTTATACAGTGTAAGTGAGCACTGAGGTAGTTATATGGTGGGTTAAGGTTCCAAATATGTTGCTGATGATAAACCTCATTTAATACACTGTTAGTATATATCTAATGTATACGTTACATGTTACTGTAAGTAGCGCGCATCTCGTACTTACAATAATTTAAGGAGCATTTCTATAATTGTATATGGTCTCACAATTTTGTATTTCTTTAATACAATTTACGAAACGCGTGCGGATCTGCGGGCACAACTAGTAATTCATAACAATAGTGAATATTAAGAGTAAAATGATTAAGCAATGACTTAATTTTACTAAAAAGCGTAAGTTTATCACTTTACCAAGTTCATGAATCAGCAGTATATTTAATTATAAATATACGATATTGATTCTTGCAACAATAATTAGAAACAACGGTTTAAGTTCTGAGTACGAGACGCGTGACTTATTCAAATTATAATTATCAACATTATCACAAATAGATGATTAAAACATCGTCTATCGATCGCCATGAATTACTTTAATAACCCTTAAAAATGAACGATTTCATGTAATGAGGAATCCATTAATCAATCTTACTACCTTATATAATAAATGAAAACATAATTGGAAAACCATATATTGTTTCTATTTTTAAAGTAGAAAAAAATAATTGTGAAACTAAATTCTTATTCTGTTTACAGGCGGTGTTGCAGTAGCCTGGTTCTTACCTTCAGACAGGAAAAAGCAATTACTTAGCTAATAAATTATGTACACTTGTTGATGCATAAAGGTCATGGAAGCGAGCCAATCGATCTCACAATAAATTATTAACACGTACTAGAAAGAGAAAAGAGCTATAGAATGGAATAGGCGTTTAAGAATGGGGCAGTAAATGACACGGCTTGTCAATTTAATGAGTTGTTTTTAAGGATATTCTTCACAGTTTAGTTTTTTAATATATTAGGATAATATAATAGCATTCAAATCTCCATTGCGCTTGCAAACCCCATCATATATATTGTTAAGAAAACTAAACAAGTACATAATTTGGCACTAAAACTAAAGTAGGTAAAACTAAATTGCTAATTATGTAAACAAGTTTATGATTCTTATTAAAATCGAGATATTTTTATTGATTACAGGCAAACTTATGAAATGTAACAATGTTAAAATAATTTCTATTTAATAAAACGTATTTCTTAAAAATAACGCCATCTATATTTTACATTACAAACCATTTCAATGAACAGTAGATTAAATTGTGAACATGCAAAAGTGAGGTTTCGTTTGTAACTATAAATGACGTTATTTACTATTTGAGTTAGTTCTGTAGCTAACATATAGATGTCACTAAATTTAATTTATTTAGGTTAACTATTTTACTATTGAAATAAATTAATCAATTTTAAATTAACGGCATTCCGTAAAATACAAAATACTATTTAACATCATTCCTGTATTCACATATATAAAAATGTGAACACTATAGGTATAAGTACCAAATCAAAATAATAAGATAAAATAAATGATAGTGAAAATTATAGTTATTATGATAGTGAAAATATTTTACTTTCACAATATTGCAACGTTAAGAAATTTACATGTTTACGTCGTAATGTTGGTAAACGACATTTTTATCTACTTCCCGTGTAACAAGTATCAGTAACGACAGGGTTGCCATCTGTGAAAGCTTGTACTACCTAAATACATATCATATTTTCTATTCAGTGGAGCTGTTATCCACGATTTCCTGGATACGTACTTCGTATAAAATCTAAATTTAAATGCACGTTTTTTTAAGAATTATGTGTAGTTATCAAAATAATTATGGTAATATCAAGTATAGTAATCCACTTATTTAACGAGTGAAGTTATAAATAGTTTCCAAGTAACATTAAATATAGGACAACTTTTCCAGAAAGATCACCTAATAATGTAAGAATTCACCGATTCAATTACTTTTAATTCGTTTTATTCAGTAATGCAACTATTAGGACAAAAATACCACGATTCCGTAGTGTTAGAACCTGATTAATAGTTAAAAGAAGTAACCAATTTATCTAATACCACAGCTTATTTAATATTTTTAATTAATTAAAGAGTAAACCATCTAATTCTTCTTTTATTTATCATCTTACTAGCGGACCCGGCAGACGCTGTCCCGCCCTGAATATCAAAAAAATCCTTGACAAATTATATACCAAAATCTTCCTCATGAATCACTTTATCCACTGGTGAAAACCGCATGAAAATCCGTTCAGTAGTTTTTGAGTTTATCGCGAACAGACACGAGACAAACAGACGCAGCAGGGGACTTTGTTTTATACTATGTAATAATGATGATAAAAACAAACATTTATATTGAGATGTGAATGCCGAGTCCCACGTATTGCAGGGCGATGAAACCGGGCTAGTACTTAGGGCTTGCGATCTAAGGCCGCTTACCGATGCACTCACTCCTACTGCCCACACTCCTCTCTGACTTACCTTTTTTGGCAGGAACCTACTAATGCTGCCTTTGATATTGTCTTCTAATTGATATTGTTGTTCTATATACCAAAGCCTCATAGCACCGTCAAGCAAATACTGAAATTCCTTTTCAAAATGAAATAACACAATTTAATTTCATTACAGAGTTTAAACTCAAGAGTGTAAAAGGGTTAAACGTACAGTAAGTTATTAGTTATCTCGAAAAATAACTAGCAACCCTAAGAGAAATGGATAAGTAAAATCTTTTATACGATAATCAATATTATGCAATCATTCGTTAGTCTAAGTAGATTTTAGATTAGCATTAGATATCTTAGAGTAAACAATAAAGGAGCCGCAAATAGGTAAAATTTTAATATTAATAAAAGATTACAAAACTTTCACACTGTTGTCTCATATAGTTTTTTTTCATCGATCTTATTAACAAAAATAATAAGGAGTTGTTTTTAAATATGTAATACATTTGTATCTTTCGGTAGTTTTTAATGCCGGATGACCATCAAGTTTCAAAATCAATTAATATGCATTATTTAATTTAATTAAAAAATCAAGCCCACACGCGTTAGAAGTAAAACTTTAAAAAATGCGCGGTATTCACTACGATGCCATAAAAATTATGTGGTATAGATTTCGACGCTTCTCTCTCTTCGAGTTCATTAAGAACAAATCTCATTCTGTGACAACATAAAACCTATATATACATTTGTGGCTATCTGTTCTTCGTTACACTTTTTCCTGTCATAAAATCCAATTCATACCGTTCCAAAACTTGCATCTCGTCAATAATCCTTACTCTTGTTAATCTATACTAATATATAAAGCTGAAGAGTTTGTTTGTTTGGTTGAACGCGCTAATCTCAGGAACTACTGGTCGGATTTGAGAAAATCTTTCGGTTTTAGATAGCTCATTTATCGAGGAAGGCTTTAGGCTATATATCATCACGCTAAGACCAATAGGAGCGGAACACCAATGAAGAATGTTTCAAAATCGGGCACATTTTGTTCCTTTTGAGAGATTTCGTTAGCGTTAGTGTTATATACGTTGCCATGGTAACGTGGTAAGTTTCTATCGCAAACATTTTCAAAGTTTTTTTTTCCTATTCAAAAAATTTATTCTACTTTAGTTTTATTTCCAATATTTTATTTGTAATCTATTACGTATTATAAAAATAAAGTTTGTGTATGTACAATTAAATTAACAACTTTTTGATGAATGGCTTATGGCTACAAATGACAAAAAAAAATGTTTTTTATATTCCGTTTACATTTTTATATTATTATATTTTGTCTGTTTATTTGTTCGTTCTGGGTTATCTCTAAAACGGCTGGACCTATTTTAACGATAATTTTACTGGCAGATAGCCGAAATTATAGCGGTTGACATATTCTATTTTATTTGTCCGCGGCTTCGTCCGCATGTTATTTCCAAAATGGTTGGATCGATTTTCACGGGGTGTTCACTGGTAGATAGCAGACCTCATAAAAAGTAATTTAGGTTTTTATTCGCCATCGGCCGCAGTGGAATATCCGTAATGCTTGAACTGATTTTCACGGGACTTTTAATGGCAGATAACTCACCTTATAAGAAGTAACTTAGACTATTTTATTTTGTTACTCAAGACTTCGTCCGCAATATCCTACTATCTCTTAATCGGTTGGACCGACTTTCACGGGACTTTTACGGGCAGATAACTAGCGAGCTCGGAAGACGTTGTCCCGCCCCGATGATAAAAAGAAAACATTGACAAATTATACCTAAACCTTCCCCATGAATCATTCTATCTACTGGTGAAAACGGCATGAAAATCCGATATGTAGTTTTTGACTTTATCACGAACAAATAAACAGACAGACCAGAGGACTTTGTTTTTAACCGACTTCGAAAAAGGAGGAGGTTACTATGTTCGGTTGTATGTGTTTTTTTATGTATGTTAATCGATATTTTCGTCAATTGTGAACCGATTTTAATGATTCTTTTTTTATTTGTATTGGTACACTATGTAGTGATGAACTGCTACCTGTGCATTCGTCCGTGTAAAATTGATCAAAAATATGTTACAACGGCATGAGACGTGTGCTTTACTGGATTCCAAGAATAAATATACATAATTCAAAGTCACATATTTATATGTAATATTAATTATATCATCTTTTTGGTCAATTTGGCGGCCATATTGTTTTAGTTACCGCGTTTGCGTCTACATAACTCGGTGATTAGCAATGTATAAGAATAACTTAAGTATATCGACAATATGGGCATATTATATCTATATAATGAAAGATTTAAGACATATTGTTCGATAATGTATAGCTTAAAATTTTCATTACTTTCTTATATAGTGTTAATGAGCACTGAGTGTGATATATAGTAGGTTGAAGTTCCAAGTATGTTGCTAATGACAAATACCATCCCATTCGGTATACTATTAGTATTCATATATCTAATGTACACGTTACATGTTACAGTAGATGGCGTGCGTGTCGTAGTTACAAATGTTTTTGAAAAAGCATTTCGGTAATGTACACACCTACTTACAATTTTACATTTCTTTAATACATTAAAAAAAAAGCGTGCGGAGCCGCGGGGCACAGCTAGTAATAAAATAATTTCTTAAGTTTATTAACTCAATTGTTATTACACAAACACAGATTTCACAGTCTTGTTTATAGAAGACTCGATCTTGCGTACTACAACCACATACAAGGAAACTGATAACACAAGCCTTACCTAAGACAGTGGTTTATTTATGTTCCTGCATAAGTCTTTACGTAAACAAGTCTCTTAAGATGTTCGATTAAATTGTAGGCTTCATTAAACTTGTACTTTCCCTATGTTTGGTTATCTACAGGATCTTTTCTACCAAATTGCTCTTAATTAAGGAAAATTCGCTTATCTCTCTGCTATATCAACTAACTCGAGATGTTAGGAGCGTCACGTGATTTCGGATTTCTAGCGAGCAGAATCGTCAAGCACGTCTAATGGTCTCCACATAAATTATGTCCTCCGTTTCTAAAGCAAAAGTAAGACCTCCCAAATTATTCTAGTATTTACAATCTTCTTGTTTTATGTTATAGTAGAATTAATGTTTATATTATAACTATATATTTTTCATACATCGTAGATTTTAGCGTTTCACCACAATTTCACCTGATCTAAATGACCATGTGGTCGAAGATGATAAACACGCTAAACCTAGAGGCGACTTGCTCTCAAGTGCAGCTGCCGGTACACACAAACCGGGGTTTGACGACAGATTATCAACTCGAGGGCTGTAGCTAGCCAGGCGGACTTAGAAAATACCGACTCAGTTGCAAAGATACGAACCTGCGTCGCGGTGTCTGAAAAGCTACTAAGTCATCATCGCTTCAATCGCTTTGTGTATCAATAAAATTATAATGTATCAATTGTCCCGCGTAATCCCCGAAGCGACTCAACCGATTTTGACGAAACTTTGTAGAGTTTTTTCTAAGACTAGATACCACCCTCAAATTAAAAATCTGTCGTCAATCACTTGTACTGTTTTAGCAGCTGTACTTGACAGCTAGTCGTTTTATAATTAGCGTGCTTAATATCTGGGCCTACATAGTCTTTTCTCATTAATTTAGTTTGTGGTCAACCGCTAATACCTATAAAGTATCGAAAAAAACTTTTGTTAAAAAACGTTTAGTATATACAAAACACTTTTTCGTAGCGGCTACGTAGTACTTAACAAATCTTACAGAGATAGGTAACTTAAAATCGTTAAAAGAGATGAGAGTTACGAGATGATAATATTATTACAGTTATAAAATAGAAAGTGGATGTGTACTTATGACAACACGATATAAGTGAAAACTTATACTCAAGTATGAGGATATTAAAGTTCATACAGGATTAATAATCTTTAAACATAAATAAATAATAGTTTTATTTAAATAATCACAACATATACACTTGAAATATTACACTGATTATGTGCAAAGCATACAAAATATTATTTTATTATATATATGGTCGTATATAATAAACGTGTTTGTTGAAGATTCAATACTCACTTCAGTGCTTCGCCGACCCGAGCACGCTTGAAGTCGAGTCGAACCAAGAAAACACGTTACAGCGTCACTGACCCGAGCGTGACGTTTAACTTTTATTTACTATTCAATGCTCCCAAAATTGTTTTCACTTAATAAAACAGTCCCCAATTAATCCCGATAAAACAGGTATTTTTCACATGAATGATATCGGACGCACCAGCAAGTAAATAAATAAGTTTCACTCAAAAGGAAAAATTATTTCACACAAAGTTTAAATCTTATTTCAAGGGCCAATTTTCAGAAAACTTATCGTTCGAGGAAGTATTTGAATTTAAACTTAATTAAATAGATGTAATTAAGCTAGTTTCGCACCTACACTACTATTATAAATAAGTAAAGTCTGTGAGTTTGAATGTTTATTGAATTATATCTGATACCAACTGACCGGTGCCCACTTCGTTGGGCGGCAAACATTTTTACTTGTGATGAAATTATGAGTGTGATTCGGTTAGTACCGAGTGTTATGTATTTTGATAAGAATTCATAATTGTTGTTGACAATATGACCAATAAACATCATTTAACGATTTAAAAAACTACATTTTGTGACTTAAATATAAAAGTGAGACATATGCTGTCGTTGATTTTTTTGTAGACATTATCAAGCTCTACAGCTTTTCTTTAGAACTCAGTCATATATATATATATATCTCTCATCGCTAAGGCAGCGTACGTAAGAAATATTTTCGTTCGACCGTTTTTTCTCCCACTTACTTTGCAAATTCGACTACCACAAAAAAGTCTTTTCGGATTAATAACGTGGCTTTCTACTGGTAAAATAATTTTCGAAATCGGCTTAGTAGATCTAGATATTACTCCCTACCACCTCACAAACTTAACCACTTTATAATATTAGTATAGACGAATAATCCGATTTTTAAATCCGTAAAAGAAATTATGTCACCAACACAAAGCTACGTTCGTACTGATGTTAAAGTGATTATAGTTATTCATTTTTATATTGTCACTAGCTTTTACCTGTCGTTCAGCTCGCGTTACTGTAGTAAAATATATTTTTCTATCACTCACAAAAATTCCTTTCTTTTTCTTGAAAAACAGTTTTCCTACGTCTTCTTCTGTACCCTTGGCAACTAAGAAACATATACTATTGATAATATGAATTACGATAGCTGGTACCCGCGACTTCGTCTGTAATTGTTTACTAATGTATTTTGTGTACAAAGCTAAAAAGATATATTTTGCTTAGAAAATGTTTTTCTAAACAATATTGTTCATTAAATTCCACTCTTTGCCGTATGCACATCACACCGTTTCTCAACGGCAACAAAACAAACATCGCTGAACGTGTAGTGCCTATAAAAATGGTAGTTTATTAAAACGAATACATCTAGATTAAGTGAAGATATCAATATATTATTTTGTTTAGATAAGGACCAAGTTCTGAAAAGTGAAAGTGAAAAAGTAATACAAATCTGTTCAACAGTTTTTGTGTGAAGCGTGCAAAATCGCTGAATTCTGTTATTTTATTTATACGAGTGCTCGTCCAGTGTTAGAAGAACTTCAACCATCAAAAAAAACCTTTTTCCAATTTTTTATTGACACTAAAGCTCGTCAATAGCTACAAAATAAAAAAAAAAATGAAGAAAATCGGCTGAGAAACAGAGTAGGGAGATTTTTCCGCATTGCCTATTTATATATAGACTAGCTTATGCCCGTGACTTCGTTCGCGTGGAATAGTTACTTTGGGCTAATGCTAACACGCAGCGGAAGGTCTCAAAAGGAAAAAAATAGCCCCGATTTTGAAACATTATTCATCGGTGCTCCGCTCCTATTGGTCTTAGCGTAATGATGTATAGTCTTATAGACTTCCTCGATAAATGAGCTATCTAACACTGAACCAGTAGTTCCTGAGATTACCGCGTTGAACCGAACAACCCCTCCGGCATTATAATATTAGTATAGATTACTACTTTTCTCTTGTACTCAACTCGAACTATCATTCAAATTATAATAACTTTTGATAGAGTGGACCGATTTTAATGAGACAAAGTCTTAGTTATTTTCGAAGATATGCTTTATGATTTTCTTTCTATGGGTTTTATTGTAAACCCAGTACTTTAGCAGTGATGCGTGTTCATACAAACAGACAGACATACATTTGTAAAATGATTGAAATATATCTTATTTTTATTCCTAGACACCGGCAACACGTTTTTTCACGAAAATCGAAAATGTACAGACACGTTACATTTACATTCTGATTATATGTATACAAAATATAGATATATAGATAAAGTTTATCGATAAATGCTTAACACGATTACTAGTTACATGCTGTTATAACAATTTTCTAGAAAGGCTTAAAGTATTCACGAAGACAAATAAAAAAAACCTATCGAAATACGAAAAGGTGATTAAACAAACCACACAAATTATTTTCAAGCACGTATTCCAAAGGATTAATATACGTCGTTAATCCCAAAGTTAGAACGAACCGTTCGGCTCTGATTTTGGCATTATTTACTTTAACATTGCAAGCTACTGGGGCTTGCGAAATAACCTTGGAGTATTGAACTCTTTTGCAAAAATAGTATTTGAAAGGTTAAAATATTTTGCTAGAACTAATGTACAATATATATGGGGTGCGCCATCCTAACATGGTAAGTGAAACAATTGAATATCTTCGACAATCTCAACCGATCTGCGTGTTTGAATGCGTTTTAGATATTTCTTTTCAGTACAATTTCAGCCATGCATTCTTATATGCCTAAAGAAGCTCTCAATTATGAACTTTTCGCATCGGAACTTCCCAGGACGTGTGGTATCGAAAAAAGACGAAATTGACTGGCCACTAAGATCCCCGGATTTGACGCCACCGGACTTCTTCTTGTGGGGAATTTTGAAGAGTAAACTTTATGTCAACAGTCCGAAGATTATTGAAGAGCTCAAAGACAATATCCGAGCCGACATGGCAGCGATATTGCCCGAGACGCTGGTCAAAGTGATGAGAAATTCAAGGAAAAGAGCTCAATTGTGTATCACCAATAAAGGTGACCGCTTGGTTTATATCGTTTTTGGAAAATAGCCAGAATAGATTGTAAAAGTGTGAACTTTATGAATCAAAGTTCTCTGTAATCTATTGAGAATTGACAAAGTTATTCCATAGTTTCACTGAGTAGATAAGGATGGCTCACTCTATTTATTTAATTTCTTGCGTCAATCCTTTAACATTTCCACAAATCTTCTTGTTATAATACCAATATATTGCTGATCGAATAAACTTTACTTACTACGTTTAATTTCTATTTCAGCTAAGGATTGCGAGATAAAAGAAAGTTGAAGATAATGAAATTTATATGACTGTAGGTAATAAACAGCTAGGCAGCTCGATAATTTCCTTTCATATGTAGTCCCTTATTATGCAATTTACGTAATATTAATTATTGAAGTGGATATTGCCGCGGTATAATAAGGTAAAAAGCAATAAATCCGATAAGAATTCCGAACGACTGATGTCGCTATAAAATTTGGTTGAACCAGACTCCACTAGAATTCGGACGGTCAAGAAGTTTGAGATTGAAAAACTTTGTTCCCGGTATCGGTTCGCACCATGCTGCCGGTTCGTCTTAAGTTCAAAAGTGGTTTTTATTGCGTTAACTGTTTACAAAGCACTTAACAACAGTTTCGCATCGTTGCTTTTATTATTAAATTTTTTTGCCTTGGATATAATTTGTACTAATTATATTTGTATTGTAATGCTTACAACATAAATATGGGTTTTTATATCTGGTATTATGTTCTATCAATGTCTATCTACCTAATATTTAATAGCTTGAGATTTAAATTACTTCGAGGGATTATGAAAATTAAAGTGACCAATTTCTGTTTAGTACTAAGAAAATTGTTTTCTTTTATATTCGACTCGCTCTTGCCCGCAGCTTCGCTCGCATTAATGTAGGTTTGATTTGGGAACAGTACATTATTTCTAGATATAAAATTACGCTATATTCTTTTTTGTATCCTTGAACACTTGTATGCAACAAATCATAATGATCGGTTGAGTAGCTAAGGCATAAAACGTAACGAACTGTAATGATGTGGGTTCGTCTTCGAAGATGAGTTTTACATAGCTTAATGGCCCCAGTGGACATAGATCATAGGTCAGTGCATCACCACAGGGGAAACATCTCCAAGTATGACGAAAATCAGTACTAATGAAGTCACTCAACGAGCCCCGTTTTCACGCAAGGAAGATTTAATATACCTCGTATGGGAATTTCGGTAAACTGGAACAAAATTTGCGAACCTGAATTATATTTAAGCTTAGATTGTTTTTGATGCTATATATTTATGTATAGCTTATTCCATGCCAAAAACGATCCACTAATATATCACACTAGCCGCCCCGTGCCCACTTCGTTGGGCGGTAATAGGCATTATCAAGCTACAACTTTTCTCTAGAACTCAATCATATATATCTCATAATTAAGGCAGCGTTCGTAAGAAACGTTTTCGTTCGACCATTTTTCTCCGACTCCCCAGATATTACCCCCTACAACCTTACAAACTTTACCTCTTTATAATATTAGTATAGATTATAGATAATATAATTAGTTAATAGCTTCTGCCCGCGACTTTGCACGCGTGGAATAGTTATTTTGGGCTAAGACGCAGCGGAAGCTCTCAAAAGGAAAAAATACCCCGATTTTAAAACATTTTTCATTGTTGCTCCGTTCCTATTGGTCTTAGCGTGATGATATATAGCTTATAACACTCACAAATAACGTGGCTTTCTATTGGTAAAATAATTTTCAAAATCGGTTTAGTAGTTCCTGAGATTACCCCCTACAACGTCACAACGTCACAAACTTTACCTCTTTATAATATTAGTATATAGATTATAGCCCCTGCCCGCGACTTCGTCCGCGTAGTAATAGTTACTACTCTGGGCTAACGCTGACACACAGCAGAAGCTCTCAAAAAGAAAAAAACATCTCGATTTTGAAACATGTTTCATCTGTGCTCCGCTCCTTGGCTTTAGTGTGATGATATATAGCCTATAACCATTCTCGATGAATGATCTATATAACACTGAAAGAATTATTCAAATCGGACCAGTAGTTCCTGAGATTACCCCTTACAACGCCACAACGTCACAATGTCACAAACTCACAAACCCACAAACTCACAACGTCACAAACTTTACCTCTTTATAATATTAGTATAGATAACGTTTTCAAAACTATGATTTAAAGTTGAACTTGTAATTGGAACAGTAAATAAAACAATTAACCTTACTCTTTAAAATCTCGTCAACGCTCTTAAACTTTGTGTTTATTTTATCATTATCCTCTCAATAGGAAACATGTCAACTAGTAACATCTGTCGATGTCGTACATTAACCGGTGAAAATAAACAAACTCGCTTTTACATTTATAATATTAATTAGGACTAGTATAGATAAACAGCAGGCAGTGCATCATTATACTGTTGGCAACTAACAATTAGCAATCGTATGTAACCACTATCGAAGTAATCATGCCTAAAACTCAATTCATTTCCCATTTAGATAGCATAGGATTTTTTCACTTATTCTTTTCCATTTTTTTTGTTGACCAAGTAAATATACAGTGTTAGAAAATAAATATTTATAAAGGAGATTTGTTACTCTTGAAAAATCCGTATTAACGAGAAAATAACTTGTTCATTATTAACCGGTGAAATGTTTACAAGAGTGAACGAATAATTTAATTAAATACAACGTTAAATTTACTAACAAATCATTATTATAAAATGTAATTGATACTCGGTAAATAATTTTGAATTAAAAATGATACGTTGTTTTAATTATAATTATGTGCCTCTTGTTTGATACATCGCGTTGAAATATTGCTGGTTACATTTGAACACGAAAAAAACTTATTGAAGAACTGTTAAACTACCTCATACCGATGGATTTTACTTTTAATATGCTAAGGCACCTTATATCGATACCCAATTTTTGTATGAGAAAAATGGACGTCAAATCTAACATTAAATATTTTGAAAGTTAGTTTTTGAATAAATGTTATCGATCACGTACCAAAGTTTAAAACACGGCTTGTATCTGATTCGTAAATCACAGACCGAATAGCACTTATAAAATATAACAGGGTTTTTCTTTAATTTCAGTTTTGGCAACCAATCTTTCATATTATTGCTAATATTGTCGAGTAGGACATAATGTTAAAAGTTTTTTGCGATAATTTTAATGTTCTAACAAGGTAGTTAAGTCCAACCACTCCCCGAGTCAGCACAATATGTTTTAAGAATACATATATATATATATTACAATGTAACACGAGCGATAAGCTCATCCGGCTACCTGGGGGTCAAGAACGAATCTTCTGTGAACTCATATTGCAAAGTAAGACGAGCGATAAGCCCATCCGGCCGCTTAGCGAACCCGGTAGATTTAAGTTAAAAAATAAGTAGTCTTAAGTCAATCTTTGTACCGAATAAACATCTTCTGAATAAAAATTTCTCTTTTTAAAAAGCTCCTCGGCTCGCAAACGACTTGACTAGGTGGTGGCTCCCTTGTTAGAACTTTCCGTGGAGTTTTTGTGGCATCTCAGACTTCATGCTCCGTGGTATTACTTCCTATTCACTTCACTTGTGCGCAATATATTACAACTATATTACATAAAACACCACCATTAATATTACGAAATATAAAATCTGTTGATACGAGATTATTAATAAAATATAAAATCCACTACATGACAGACATTCCACAAAAAAAAAAAAACTCTATAGTAGTAGGTTACATAAGCGAAAGTTTGTAATTCCTCCAGATTATATGCAGTATGACAAGTAATATACAAGCATTATTTTTGTAGTATTCTATTGTCGCTAGTCAAAAGCATATAGAGTCCTTGTCAATTTTTTTGACCGCCCTGAACATAGCCGTAGGTTTGTACTTGCGCATAATATAGCCACTAGTTGAATACAAAACAATCTAAAATTGGCATTTATTTATCCTTAAGTTGTCTCGATGTTATACAAATAATACGTATTTACGCCTTAATTTGTGTTCTGCGAGAAAAATGACTGAGATTTATCTTCCCTTTAAAAATATATATATACATTAGGGTGTGCCAAAAAAAGTCGTTTTTTTTTCTCGTTCTCACCCTAAAATTCCATAGGATATATGTAAACAAAAATTATGTCCAAAGGATAGCTCTTAATTTCAATTTTAAGAGGTCCTCCCACGAACTTTAAATTTTCCCATATAAATAACAGGGAAAAATTGTTGAACATTTTTGTCACTTGCAAACTGTGAAGAAATTTTATTTTATAAAAATGAATGGATAGGTTTAATTAAGCGATAAATTTAACAAAATAGTATTTCTTCACAGTTTGCAGGTGACAATAACGCTAAAAAAAAATTTCACTACATTGTTTATATGGGAAAATTAAAAGTTCCTTGGAGGACCTCTTAAAATTGAAATTAATAATGGGAATAATTTTTATTCGGATATATCCCATGATATTTTGGGGTGAGAGCAAGAAAAAAATATATAGGCTTTTTTTGGCACACCCTAATATATATATTTCACAAACTTTACTTACACGCAAACAATACTGGCGCTTCTTAATAAAATAATCTTACAATCTGATGGTAACTAATCGAAACTAATCTAATCTTATCGTTGGAGTTCTGTGCGAAACTGTATTTATACTGTTGGTGCAAACAGCGTGGGCGAGGAACCTTCTGGACGCATGGTGCAGTATTTACACGTGACGAAGCAGACTTGCTAATACTACTTCCAGTACTAATTTTTCCATATTTGCGTCGTAGATGACCAATATTGTGTCTAAGAGTTGATCTCGTAGACCAAGTTGTAGTCCGGTGAAGCTGCAAAGACCTTGCCAGGTCAATAGCATTGTCAGTTCGAAAGCAAAAAAAAATGAGTGTGTGTAACCGTCATACGCGTCATACCCAAAACTTTTGAAGTTATACTTCTTTTGGCGCGTTAGGGAAAAATGATGTGTAAATTTTTACGATGCGCGCGCACACCGTCACGAAAAACCGACACCTGAAGTTAACTATAGTCAACATTTTGTTTCTTTGTATTTTTTGTTTGTATTTCTTTGTATTGAAACTTTCAATGTATTAAATACTTTTTTTCTATTGTCAGTGTCGTTTTTTCTACAAACTTTTATCTTTTTATCTATTTATTTATTAGATTTTTATCTTGTTAGGCCTAAGAAGTATAACTTCTAACGCGTGTACATAAGTACACACACACTTTTTTTTAATTCTTTTTGATTTTGTCAATAAATAGTTTATAAACAAATCAATCAAAATTTTTTGGAAAAAAATTAATCAAAAATATTAAATTGAGTAATAATAAAAATTATACTATAGGATTAATTATGTATAATTATATGCGAGCGTGACCGTGCAGCCATTTGGTTTCAATGTAAGTAAGTAATAAATTAAATCAAGGCTTCATTATCTGTATTGCCATCTATCAGTTAATTCGGAACTTAAATAACACAGGAAATATTATTAGCAACTCATTGTTATAAAATAAATAAAATATGGAAAAGTATGAACAGATTACTATGATAAGTAACGCATTATAATTTAATAGAAGTTTTGGTTATGTTTAATTATTATCTAACCGGGTAGTACAGAAACGTGCCGCCATATTGCCGTAACGCACTTCCGTTGCATTGTCGTCCAGTTACCTCCTAGTCGAGCCTAAAGAAGTTTTACTTCAAAATCGTAGAGCAAATAAGTATATTATACCTGACGATATGCGTAGTTGTATATAAAAATATTGCATAGCTATGTGTGTATGTTTGGTGACAATTGTAATAATCTTGCTTGAAACTTCTAACAATTTTTTTTACTAACAGAAAATAGGCCTACTGTGTTGATACAAGCTTTATAGCGTATTAATTCCTCTACAATAAAAGTAGACTAAGATCAGATCCTTGACGCAGTAACAAAGTCTTTATAAAAAAAACAAAACAGCATTAAACTCCCATAGAGTTATGAATATTTGAAACGAGTTAAGAAAGTTTATGATATAATATTGCATAATCCCGCGGTTACATCTTTACAAAAAACTTGTTATGTATACACCAATTTAAAATGTGATCGTAATTTATAAAAACAAGATAAACATATGCAAATATAAAAGACACGGTTTCCACAAAACCCTCTGCAATTGGATAATCTTTGTACTGATTTAAACAACAAACTCGTTGCGGTGCCGTAGACCACTTTCCTCGAGTCGGGCAACAAACCGCTTACATAGCACGTTCCACTTTAATAGACCTCTAACTGTCTGCGGCGATGGATATTATTGGTCCTCCCTAACAGAGTCGTGTAATAGCTAACGTTAGCATCGTGGATGTGCAGAGAAATGGTATTTGCGAATTTAATCAACGAAGGAAGCCATGAGGTATGAACTGTTTGTGTGTTTGTTTGTTAGTTTTTGGTGTGAGGTCAAAGGATTAACATGGGTTACAAGTAAGACGAGATTTTTTAAATATAATAGTACCATAACCATAATTTTAATTTAAATATATTTCCATTACTGCATTATTAATACAATTATTATATTATAACAGATTTATTCGATACAAATCTATAGATACCAATTTATTCAAGAATAAATTAATGAATGATTTTGTTTTTAGATTCATATTCTAGGATCAATTCAACTATTTTCCAATCATAGACAAATGAAATTAAGCATTTATTAAGTATTTTAATACAATTAAAAAATACTAGGAATTTTAGTGTGCTCGAAAATGTATCTATGATAGATACAGATAAAAAAATTAAACGAATGTTATATAATACATAAAAATTAATACTTTTTTGGTACTTCATATTAATTTCTAAATCTATGCACTTAAATAAAATCAAAGTCTTTTTATAATACGTGTAAAAAAATTTATGAAACTTTATTCTAACCTTAGTTTTTGTCATTACTAGAAAAAACTCAAGCTTGCAATGGGAGTACAATTTTGTGAAAGAAAAAAGTACTTTAACAAAATGCAGCGTTTAAACTTCTTAACTGACCATCACGTATCAAAGCGACAGTCAACTTAGATCGCAAATTCTATTTTTAATATAATAAATATCAACTATTTTCACGACAGATTAACAATACTGTGTACGATTATTCCAAAAAGGTTTTTACCTGTAAGTTTTTCTTTAGTTACCTAACCAATAATAAGAAGAAAATCTGTTTCCAATTTTGAAAAAAGCTGAGCAAAACTTAGCTTGTATACTGCCTTATTATAAGGTGACAGTCTGTCAGAGAAATGTCTTCAATTCCGAAGCGTTTCTTTTCTCAATAAAATGTTAAGCATTTTATTTTTGTTTTAATAAGGTTTTGTTATTTGATCTAAGCCATGTATGTAAATATGCATTTATGAATTATGTTATTTTATCTGACCTTTTGGCGCAGTGTTATTAAGCCTTATTATTGAGAGAGGTCGTGAATTCGATTTCCATATAGGACTTATTTTTGTGTGATGAACATAACTCAGAGTTCTGTTCCTAGGTAATAAATCAATATCTGTATATATAAAATTCCGGTATACATATATTCGTAATTCTTCTCCTCTGGCTTGACAGTTTTTGATCACTTTCTTATTTATGAATTCAGTATAATATCACATATATTTTACTTCATCATCTTACTCTTAACCCACTTAAGTGGGGTTGGCATAACATGTTTTCTTTTTCCACTCTCACCTGGCAGATGTCACCACAGTATTCACAGCTTTTATACGCATACCATTTTTCACACAATCCATTGATACATTTTTTGGTAATTCTCTACTCCTATCCTATATTAGTCCACCTTCATACTTAAAACTATTTTAGTTACGTGGCTTTCTTCTTTCCTCATGGCATGCCCATACCATGCTAACCTATTACTCCTGAACCTCAAGTCAGTGGTGCTATTTTCACACTTCCTCCGATATACTCATACTTAATCTTATCCACTCTAGCTACACCAGACATCAATTTTAACATATGTATCTCTGCCACATTTCTTTGTTTCCCAAAAGAAATAAGCCAATTATTATACATCAAATTTTTTTTCGCGATTTCATGCAGGCCATGTTATTTTTTATAATAATTATTTAAACTTCAATGTTATATTTTATACTTACAATGGTCAAGTTCACCTTGAATAGTTTTTTTATTAACTTTACTTTTGTAATATATATGTTATCATTACATAGTATAAAACAAAGTCCCCTATCGCGTCTGTCTGTCTGTCTGTTCGCGATAAACTCAAAAACTACCATACGGATTTTCATGCGGTTTTCACCGGTGGATAGAGCGATTGGTGAGGAATGTTTTAGTATATAGTTTGTCAAGGATTTTTTCATAATCAGGGCGGGACAACGTCTGCCGGGCCCGTTAGTATTTTATATATCAGTTTGTGCCTCCTAGGTTTCTATATCTACGTGAAAACAATCCCGAAGATATATATTCTGGTTGACAAAACCTATAAATATTTAGAAATGGTATCAACATAAATTATTATTTAACACCATTATTTGTTCTTTGACGAGTTTCAAGTTGAATAGTACAAGGTGTTCTGTTTGACGAAGCCTTTAGTTACGTTCCCGATATGATATCGTTGGAACCGTTAATGGTGTCTTAGAATACATACTATTTTTAATATAAATTTATTAAAGTTTAAAAAAAGATGATTTTTATAAGCACTGCGGGTTCAGTGACGTGTTTTTTGTCATGGAGAAGCCGGGAATTTATTTATAAGTAGGGAATGTATTTGCTTTCAATTTTTTTCTGCTTTTTCCTCTAAACATAAAATATATTGCAAAAATAATAAACAATGCAGACGAAATAACCAAGTAATAAATAACGCATTATTTAAACCAATGGATTTAGAAGAGTGTAATATTTATATCGGATTTCACTTTTATAATAACGGTTTTTATGTAAACACTAAGGAATATTTTTTGATAATCTATCCACTCGGGGAAGCAAAGGGTTAACACTTTGACTGCCACACTGTAATCACAAGTTTCTTTTAGAACGCCACGGATGAATTTATACAATTGTAAAAAGATCTAGCGCTCTGGTCACCAATGACCACCGTGGGTGGCATCATAAGAAAAACTATGGCCGGTCACATATGAACAACGTGGCAGTCATATTGTTAAATTAAGATATAGTGATATTGTTTTCAGATAAGGGTCAAGTGTCAAGTAAATAGAAAAAAAATTGATTGTAATCTATCGAGCAGTTTTTGTGTGATGCACACACAATGTCACATCTAACACCTTATGTATATAGATGAGGTTATAGATATATTTTAACTCTACATACAATTTATCCATCTGTTAATCGAGCTAGCAAACGTCCATTGTTGGATATAGACCTCTCACAAAAATCGCTATAACGGCGAATCTTTCTCCATTTGTATCCAGCGAGTTTCCGTTACCTTCAACAAGTCCTCAGTCCACCATGTGGAGGGTCTCACAATGTTGAATATTCCAACGCGTGGTCGTCAGTCTAAAGTTGGTTGGCCCAATCAGCCATCCATCTTGCGAACAATGTATGCAAAAATACGTTATGTATAAACGACAAAATATTACCAGAAGATTAGTATCGTATTCTTAATTCTAACATTTGATTTTCCGGCGTCAATTTTGTCAATGTAACCCGTGACCTAAATATTCGTCACTCGCATCAACGCACGCATTTTACGACTGGATTCAAGCAACCGCGAAAAACGCGCCGTAAGCCACATTATATTTGATTTCTTGCTCAAAACATAAACAATTTTATGGGGTTTTATTTCCTAGCGAATGTTTTGGCTGAACTAACACTGTAACTTGCTGGTGCAAAAGATAAGCTCAATTCATTTTTGTTTCGACATTTTCTAAAGTTAAAGTTGTCGGTATCTGTGTTGAGTTCGACTAAAAGTATCATTAGTCGTCTTCCGTCGTCAAGTATTAACCACTGCAAAACAATTGTTTACCTCGATTTAAAAATTTGATGATCACTGGAACCAAAAGATATGGATTTTACCGATTTTAATAACGTTTGTCACATACATGTCCTATTTATCAGGGTTTATTGTCATCTTATGTTATCTTTGCTTCTTTACCAATATTATAAATGTCAATCAGAGTTTGTTTATTTGTTATGTTTTCTTGTTTTAACTACTCAACTTGTCTGTTGTTTTATAGTTGATTAAGTGCATATTCTTGTTTAATTTAGTAACCATTTGGGGTTAAGATAACTCTATTATAGTTTTCTACATCTGCCACATAAAAATGTATTAAGGGATAGTCATTAAACATTCTTCTCTTCGAAAAATTTTGGAAATGTGACATGTAGCGGGCCCAGCGAACGTTGTCCCGCCCTGACAATAAAAAAAATTGACAAATTATATACATAAGTTTTCCTCATGAATCACTTTATCTACTAGAGAAAACCGCATAAAAATCCGTTCAGTGGTTTTTAAGTTTATCGCGAACAAACAGACAAAGCGATCAACAGTTTTGGCGAGGACTGTAGTTAACATATAAATAAGTTACAATTATATGTATTTCCCTCCATAGATAGTAATATTACTAAATTACGTACATATAAGGAAAACATTGTAACCACATTATATGGCATGGGTATTTTGTTCAACAGTTGTAACGCGATTCAGTCTTGAGAACAATGTAGAAAGCTGATGTTGACATGTTATGGTAACCGCACTAGAAACATAAATTGTTGCATGTAGATATATTTACGATGGTTTCGGAAGTAATATACAAATGATGATACAATTTCCCTATTAATGCAACTGCAAGAAAATTACTGTAACATATCTATACTTCTTATTCTCTTTTTTTCTCTTTCCTATTCTCGCTCTCTTCTTCTTATTATTATCTATACTAATATTATACAGCTGGAGGTTTTGTTTGTTTGGCTGAACGAGCTAACCTCAGGACCACTAGTGTCCGATTTGAAAAATTATTTCAGTGTTAAATAGCTCATTTATCGAGGAAGGTTGTAGGTTATATATCATCACGCTAAGACCAATAGGGGCAGAGAGCAATGAAGAACGTTTCAAAATGGGCTATGCCTTGTCTGCTTGTCTTGGCAGATACCTTAAGTTAGTTTCTTTTAGCTTAGGATTAGCTTTTGTAAAAATCACACACTTAACTAATTTTGGTCAAAGACTTTTTGTGTAGTTTAGTTGACGCTGTGATGATTTGAGATAGAAAAACTTCAACATCGTTTGACCGATTATTATGAAACTGAGACACCAAAGTATTTGTTCATGGGAAAGGTTTTTATGCTATCTGTTTCTAACTAGTGTTATAAATACGAATGTGAGTTCGTTCATTACGATTTTACGCCTCAACTACTAAATCGATCATTGTGGAATATTACATACACGTTGTCAGGGATATAGTAAAGAAAATAGGTTGTCTTTCGTTCAGAGAAATGTCAAATTTGAATGAATGCGAGCGAAGCCACGAGCAAAAATTGGTTATACTATAATCCGTTTTTACGTTACGATAAGCTATGTTTTACTTTTAGTATCGTAATTTATCGCAGATGAAGTCGCGGTCGGTTGTTAGTGACATGTAATTTGCAAATGAAATAGTCAATTCTATAACAAAATATTCAAAATAGTATTAATTATTATAGAGTGACTATCTTCTTTATATATAAATTTATTCTGTGCGTGTGTATGTCACTGAACTCCTCCTAAACGGTTGGACTGATTTTGATGAAATTTTATGTGCGTGTTCGAGTGGATCCGAGAATAGTTTAGATTCACAATTGGACCAGGTAGGTGGCGCTGCGGTTGAATTTTAGATTTTTTTTTATTATTAAGGCAGGACAACGTCCGCCCGGCTCGCTAGTAATAATATAACTTTCATAATGAAATGATAATGTGAAGCGATGTCTTATTTAGTAGTGTATTCGAACAACGCGTCGACGGACGTAGGTTCGAATCCTAGCAACTGAGTCGAAGCTTTCGATGAAGGAAAGCAACGTGATGGTACCATATCATGGTGGAAGGGCTTTCCATAAGTCCACCTGGTTAACTACCATCCTCAAGTTGAAAATCCTGTCGCCAAGCACCTGTCGGTGTATTCCGGCAGCTGCACTTGAGAGTCAGTCCCCTCCAGGTTTAGCGTGTTTACGATCTTCGACCAGCATCGTCATTTAACATCACGCGAGATTGTGGTTATTATAGAGTATCTATTGACAATGAGTTTAATAGAATATAATGAACAACGTTTACTTCAAACAATTCAGTACGAGAGTTTAGTAGGCGGTAGAGCCACGCTGAAACTATTACGGGTACAATGAATGGGTCGGCTCGCCGCTGGTAGTAAGTACCACCCTCTCACAGAGACACCGAAGTGAAGTAACAATGCTTGCATTGTTGCGTTTCGTTCGGTCAATGAGAGCGTCAGAACCCTCCACCCTCCCTCTCCCCTCAAACATAGACTAAGTCATAAGACTAAGTCAGAGAATAGAACAAATTCGTTTAAATATAAATTAATTATTTAAACCAACAACCAAGGGAAATCATGTAAAAGAACCTTTTTGCCTGACAAGAAATTCCGGGTCGGCCCGGTTTCTTTCCCAAGTTTCGGTGTCTCGATGGAAGAGGCTTTGAATAGAATTAAGAGGCTTATAATTAATTATAGAAGATCTAACCGTTAATATGGTCGCTAGAGAATTTGGTGTAAACGTTTCTTGTTTTTGCTAACGTAATTATATGAGCTTATTTAATATCCATTGAAAAAAGTTTTTATACACAATATTCAGTACCTTTTTCTCTTCTGTTTTTCAACGGCTTTTTTTTTTGTTTAGTAGCTACTAAGGGATTATAACTTAATAAATAAAACGATAGAAGTGAAACTTTCGTATTACAGATAAAGATTTTAATTTAAAAAAATACAACATAAAGCCAACGTTACACGGATTTCCCAGGCGATCACCCATCCATGTACAAACCGCGCTCGACGTTGCTTAATTTCTGTGATCGGACGAGAACCGGTGTTTCCAACTCTGTACCCGACACAGTGTTTGCTCCACCAGTTCCACTTCAAAAAATTTGGAAATAATTTTTTTTATTACTATCGACGTTTCGAAGCCTTTATTTATGAGTATATATTGATGATACGTCTTATGTCCACAATTTCTGTACAATACTCAATACAGATAATCTATGTGTAAATAGGCTCTGAGAAAACAATGAAGAACAACTTTCTCGTCTGTTTCTCGACCGATTTTCTTTATCTCTATTGTTTAATAGCTAGTAAAACTCGGTATATCCGTAGTAGCTTTTTAAAAAGCGCAATTTATTATTTTTGTCCGATACAAAGTAGAATTCTTACAAGTCTAACATAAAAAAATGACCACCCAATTATGCGGACGTTAGAGAAAAGATTTAGAGAAAATTTTTAACTTTTAGACTTGGTCAATCTCGACCATTGGGACCACCGCTAGTATTAATTAAATTCCGTGAAAACTAATTTGATTCCATCTACTCTTGTATGGGTAAAATTATTGCGTAAATAGAATGTAAGTGTTGCAAAAAATAGTAAATACTCGCTCTTGCTCGTCCATTTCCCGAGACCATAAAAAGTAATTCTATGTATCTATGGTAGAACATGGCAATTGTGTAACACTTGCCACAGCACATAGTACACACAATGCATAAAATACACACTGCAAAAGTGTCTCCCTTCCATTTGTCATGTTTCAAGTTGTGGTGGTCGAGTTGTTTAACCTACTAACAAACTTTTCGGCATTCGCGTACATTTAGTAATTTAAATTGATAATATTAGGTATTTACCTATGAAATTGCCGTTTTGTATGAAAAAATTTAAACGAATTTTTTTCATGTATTTTTTATTTGTATTAATCGAAGTAATCACCCATGCAATCAATGCATCTTTGCCAACGCAGTGGCAGTTTATTGATGCCCCTCTTAAAGAAATCAGCTGGACGGGAGGCAACAAATTCTTCAAAGGCATTTTGTACTGCCTGTCGGGTATTGAATTTTTTTCCCGCCAAGGAGTTATCCAAATTCTGGAAAAAGTAGTAGTCTGTAGGCGCAAGGTCTGGTGAGTAGGGCGGATGACGGACAACTTCCAACCCCAGTTCTTGCAACTTGGAGACCGTCTGCTGTGCAGTATGAGGTCGCGCGTTGTCGTGCAGGAGCAGCGGAGACGAGCGATTGCCCAATGCTGGTTGAAGATGTGCCAGCTTCCCCATCATTGTGTTCAGTTCTTCACAGTACACATCTGCAGTAATGCGTTTGGTAAGAAGCTGTGATGAATCACACCGGCGCTAGACCACCAAACAGTGACTATCACTTTTCTAGGGGTAAGTTTTCGTTTAGGGCATTGTTTAGGTGCTGAACCAGGATCCAACCAACTTGCTGAACGCTTGCGGTTATCAAACAGAATCCATTTTTCATCGCAGGTAACAATGCGGTTCAAAATTCTTTCATTTGTGTGTCTGTTGAGCAGTGCAAGGCACGTCTCGACGCGTACTTCGCGCTGGCGATCATTGAGTTCGTGGAGCACCCATTTGTCAAGCTATTTTACCTTGCCAATTTGACGCAAATGGACCAATATTGTTTTGATGCTAACGTCGAAAACTGCTGCTAATTCAGCCGTAGATTGTGTATCATGAGCTTCCACAATCGCCTTTAAATCGTCATTGTCAACCAAAGTCTTCGGACGACCGCGAGGTTCATTTTTCAGGTCAAAATTCCCAGAACGGAAGCGAGCAATCCAATAACAGGTGGTGCGTTGGTTTGTAGTGTTAGCTCCGTAAACGTCGTTGATGTTGCGTGCCGCTTGTGCCGCGTTGCTGCCACGACGGTACTCATATTCCATAATTACTCGAATTTTTAACGTATCCATGATGACAAAAAAGATTGAAATGCGATGAAAATGTAACACTAATCAATAAACAAATGACTACTTTTGGAAAAGAATTCCATATTTTTAAAATAAAATTAATTTGAAATTAGAATTCTTAGCCAAACAAAAATTATTTTGATTTGAAATGGCCAGTACTGCAGAACGGCAATTTCATAGGTAAAGACCTATTATTATCGGCTGACAGTGAAGGAAGGCTTTATAGGGAAAACTGAATCTAAGTAATATTCTTGTAATACCGGTGGTATGTGGGAAAATATAAAATTGGATTTTTCGTCAATATGTCATGGGCGTGCGTGCAATTATACCCATACCTTCCTTCTGAAAGAAGTTTATCGTCCTTCAGGGTGTCTTACAGTCTGGTATGATATCCAGCTATTTAGAATCTTTTACGCCAAAGTGATACTGATTACCAATAGATAACGGAAAGTGTATGCCATGCCGTAATTGATAGGTTGTAAGAATTGCCAATAGTGTCGAAATTTAGGGTTTAGATGTCGCAGGAAAGAAATACATTTTTCATTTTTCTCTACCTATTTTGGTGAAATGTTTTGGAATTTTATTTCTTTTACTTCTCTATTTTTTATTTAGGAATGTTATTTCGCTATTGATATTTTATAAGAAGGACCAATAATTATAATAATTTTAGACATCGTTAAAACAATTTAAAATATAAAACTATTATCTATTTTCAACAAATTTTAATTAAATTTTGTACACAGTAAGAATAAATCATTTCAAATGTATACCCTAAGAACTATCAAAAATACTGTTAGAAATAAATATTCAAAAAGAAACAAAGAAAGATAATTATTTTTTTGTTTATTCACAGCCGTTTCTAAACAAATTTGTTTGCATTAGTGTTTTTCTTTTTAACTTAGATATAGAGTATTAAATATTAACTATTAGAAATAATAACATAAAGAGAATAAAATTATGAGAGGAGAATAATTACTGCGTCATAAACACGCATGAAGCCGCGGGCACAGTTAATTATTAATATAGTTGACTTGTCTTACAAAGTAATTAATGACCCAGCAATATTTTAAAATGAAGAATGTTACTTGAGCGCAAAATACTAACGCGTATAATATATAATTTTACAAGTGAGCAAAGTTAAATATGAGAACTGTAGATAAATTAGGATTATTATTATATCTACACGTTCACTAACCTATAACTTAGAAAATAATAAACTAATGAATACTTAGGCACCTAAAACTGTTTCAAATGTTTACTAAGTTTTTTTATTATTTTAATCTTAACACTACTATTTAACTTCAAAACTCTTTTACCGATTTTAAATTAAACTTTGTTATTACTGCTTTACCCCATTGTTAAAGCGTAATGATATGCAGCCTACAATATATCCCGAGGAGCACTCTGTGAATATTTGTATCATCAAAATCGGTTCAGCCGTTTCGAAGATTAGTTTGAACAAACAACAAACTCTATTGTTTTATTTATATGTATAAACTGAACTTATCCAGTTTTAAATGGTAAGCCCTATTAAAATATTTAGGTAGTTTACCTGCTTTGAAACTCGGTTGTACTAATTAATCAGTGTATTAATTAGTGCTTGTTATTCTGACTTAGTTATGGTTAAGTTGCCATTTGCAATTAATATTTACTTCTATAAAATTATGGAATAACGAAAATATACATACATTTTATATCTAAGTTTCGAGTATTGAATGAATTGTCTTGCAAAATAGCTTCCTGTTTGTCCGTAAACAAGACAATTCGTCAGAGTGCAGTCATTTTGATAGATGGTTTATGTTTGGCCCAATGGTGACCGGAAGATGGATTGTTGTCAACATTTTTGTCTTTATTAAGAGAAAAACAATTCCAAGTATCGTAATGTAAAAAGTTCCAACACAGCTGAGTGATGCTTTGTGGGAATACTAATAAGCTAATGTTTACTTACGGTTGTTGGAATCAGAGAACAGTGTGATGCATTCGTTATGTATTGGCAGAGAACTTTGTATTGCTCGTGTTATTTGGAACTAAATATCAAAAATCTATTATAAATCAGGTCATTAGAAACTAATAAGGACAACTGTTATAAGGAAATCTGTTTATAAGAACCGTTTAGTTAGATAAAACTAAATATTTGCTTCTATATTCAAAACGGCATCTTCATGAAGACGAATTGCCCTTTGTGTTATAATTTTAAATCCAAAGGCTTCTGTCTTATTATCTGTTAAATCACGATTATTTCTTTACCCTCATCTTATACAAATAGAATCGTGATATCATGTTTTCCTCTTCTATTCTTTTCTTTCAGCTATTTAGTTAGTATTAACATTTTTTTGCACATACTATTATTGTTCGTATTATTTTAGCATTATTCATCTTTTTATAATGTTCTCCTACTTTACATCCGTTCAATTCTTCTATTTACATGGTATTCATCTCTTCTCATATTAGCCTTTTACTTCTCAATATCTGTCACTGGTCTTATTATTATGCATACTCTAATATACTCTTTTCTAAACATTCCATTCTACTACACTACAAGTACATATAAATATTCGCATTTTTACCACATATAATCTTTTCTTTTACCTCTTTTGTAACCTAGCTCTAAAATCCATACATCCAGTTGATAGAGGAATTGCCTTATTTATTACAATGCATCGATTTTAAAACACATGGGTGAATATAAATGAAGTACTTTATGCCAGAACAGATAGTATCAAGATATTATGTACTTATAATTTTATTTTTCAGATTAATAATACTTCTGGCTCTTCTTCTTGGAGTCCTTTATTCTATACACCTTCTGGTCAAAGACTATCAGGCTATCACAGCGGCGTCGAAGCTGTTGCGTTTTCTCTTCAAAAGGGATATAAACTTACAAAATGAGGTAGGTGGCACTTTTATAATCTATACTAATTACTAATACTAATAATATTATAAAGAGGTAAAGTTTGTGAATTTGTGACGTTGTAGGGGGTAATCTCGGGAACTACTGAACCGATTTTGAAAATTCTTTTACCAATAGAAAGCCACATTATTTGTGAGTGTCATAGGCTATATATTATCACGCTAAGGCCAATACGAACGGAGCAACAATGAAAAATGTTTTATAATCGGGGCTTTTTTTCCTTTTGAGAGCTTCCGCTGCGTCTTAGCCCAAAATAACTATTCCACGTGTACGAAGTCGCGGGCAGAAGCTATTAACTAATTGTCTATATCTATACTAATATTATTACCTATTACCGCCCAACGAAGTGGGCAGGGGTCGGCTAGTCTTTAATCATTATATAGTATAAAACAAAGTCCCCTACCGCGTCTGTCTGTCTGTCTATTCACGATAAACTCAAAAACTACTGAAAAGATCTTTGTGCGGTTTTCACCAGTGGATAAAGTGATTTACGAGGAACGTTTTGGTATATAATTTGTCCAGGTTTTTTTATAATCAGGGCGGGACAACGTCTGCCGGGCCCGCTAGTATTTTCATAAACATAAGCTCTAATAAACTACTAGTATGTTTATATGCCCAATTAAGCACAAAACCTTGAAATGTACCTTGAAAAATATTATAATCTTTATTATTTTACACAACCTTATTAGAATACAAAATGTAAGTCTACTTTTCTTTATTTTATTTTTGGTAACAAATCGTCTAGTAGATTGTTACTGCCGTTGTCAAGTAGGTAAGGATATCACAATACTTTTGCGATCACTGCAATGAACTGACAAGATGGTGGCCATCTTGTTAGAACTTTCAAGGGAGTTTTTGTAGGAAGTTAGAATACATGCTCCGTCATATTATTTCCTATCCACTTCACATGTGTACAGTAACTAAACTATACTACGTACAACACCACCAATGTTACAGACTATAGAACTGAATAACACAAGATTATGAATAAAATATAATTTGTAATAATAAATAGATATTCCAAGATTCCGCCAGAAACACGATATACGAGTATACCTCATTTGCTTGCAGTAAATATGACAGATTTATACCATATACTCATTTATTTCTAGCAGACTACGAATTTATTTGAAAATTATAAAAAAAAAATTGTGTCTCTGAACATTTTGAATACATCCTAATGTCATAAATGCGAAAGTAAGTTTGTTTGTTTGTACCGTAACTACTCATAAATACTCATTTTGCAAACACATTTCATCTCGAAAAAGGTACTGTTCCCGAGAGAGGTCAAATCTACATTTAACCGAACGCAGCCATGAGCAAAAGTTAGTTATTTCTAAACGTGAAAATTTTTATAGTAATTAAAAATAACGTTTATTTTTATATTTTGTTAGTCTTGCTCGCAATTTTTCAAATAAATACTATATCCTATATGTAACAATGGTATTCTAAATGAAATAAAAAAGGGTCACGAATGTTTGAAATCCGGCTTTAGTATATACACGTAACGTTTTTATTAAAAAAAAAAAAGAATTATAAAACTTTTTACATTTTTACTCAACATACTTTTACATTCGTTTCGTCAAAACAACGAAGTGTTTTCGTGTTTTTATTTCATTTGAATGGATTGTTAGCATTGGCTACTCTGTACCACCGTTTATGAGGACAAAAGTAAGCAATATTTGGTTCTGTGTTTTTTTCCTGTATTTTTTAACATTGGTTTAAGGTTTAGAGATTAACTAATACTCATATGATATTAAGTGTAAATGTTAACGCGCTAAACATAAAGATACTCGCTCTCAAGTTTTTTTTTTATAGAAGCACGGTGTAATGTACTTTTCCTGAATGTAAACAGAATACAATCTATAATAATATTATAAATGTGAATGTGAGTTTGTTACTTTGTTACGTTTTCACGCTTAACTACTCAACAGAAGAGACATAGTACCATCTCCCATCTTGAAAAGGTACTGTTCCCAAGATATATGTTAAATCTACATTCCCACGGGTGAAGCCGCGAGTAAAAGGTAATCTATAAAATAAAAGTAACCATTAAAACATCATTAAAACTATTATAAATATAATATATAGTAAAATGGTTAATTCTTAATGGTTAAGTCTTAAACATGAAAATTAGAAATAGGTATAGAACAACGGAAAACTAAAAGCGACTGTTAAGTAATATTTCGTTAATATTAAACTCTTGGTGTAACGTTTTTGAGACGCTTATAAACTTTAAATTGACACCAAAAGCTATCGGAGCAACGTAACAGAACTTCCAGAGGCCTAGTTAAACTTGTTCGTACTTTGTTTCGTTGACCCATTATGGAACAAATTATTTAATATCTTCACGGTTATTTTACTCAGTTTAGTTGAGTAAGTTTTATTATTATACCAGGAATTAGCAACAGCACGCAACTTAGTCCGCGTTGTTTTTTTATGCTTCATAGATTTTAGCGTTTGACCAGTCTAATTTGATGTTAATTGACGATCTGGTCGAAGATAGTAAACAGGCTAGACCTAGAGGACACTGGATCTCGAGTGTGTCTGTCGAAACACACCAACAGGTGCTTGGTGAAAATTTTTCAACTCGAGTTTGGTAGCTAGCCAAGCTGACTGAAAAAGCCCTACCATCATGCTTTACATTATAAAAACTAAAATATAGCATGAAAACCTTAATACCTATCAATGCAAAAAAGAGTATAGGAAAAACACGTGCCAATATGTGACGATTGTTAACGACTACGTCCGGTACCGCTACGACACACCCGAGAGGCGAGGCTACTATTGACCTGCGATACCACTCTATTGACTATATCGGGGTTGTTACTAATGACCTCAAACGCCATTGGTTGGAATTAGGCATATAAAGGGAAAGATGTAGTTGATCTGCACGCACTCCTATGTAGAAGTGATTGTAAGACGAAGCTCTGCCTGAATAAATAGTCGCAGTGCCTACAGAGTGTTATTGGTTTCCCTGTTCGACTGGCTGACTATACGTATTTTGCTAACACGGTGAATAATCTTTCCAAGAAGGCTAAGATAAGAACAGGAATGAACGGTGTTATAGAGCTTATTCCTTGCTATGGAACGAAAAATCTTGTCCATAATAATTAAGTGACAACTTATTTAAAAATATGCTTGACTAGATCTAATCTACTACTAGTTGATTACCGTCTGCTTTGTTGGATATTAATAAAAATGGCTAATAGGCGAATCGAATGCAAAAAATCATTAGCGTAGAACCATCTACGAAAAATTCAGCATCGAATGCTCATAGTCCTATACCTTAAGTAGTTTTGACATGATAGAGCCTCAAAGGAACTATATTTTTGTTATATAAATAAGTAGATACATATAGATAGATAGAGACTACACTAGAATGATTTCGTCTTCATGTTGATCGACTAATTTCAAAACATTATTACGCTATTTTTTATTAAAATTTGACGAGGTAATAATAAAAGATGAAACTATATTACTATTATCAAACTATACCCTTACTAAGCCCCAATGTAGGGGATAGTGTTACTCGCGTCCACACGAAGTGTACCTCTGATTCTCCTACACGTGTTCCCCTGGTGATGGTAAAGAGTAACAAATTTTTGCTCGCTGTACTGTTCCACATAGATAGAAGCTCGCATCAAAAATGGAGTAATCAATCAATCAATCAATGATAGTAAAAGATAGATACTCTATTAGCCATACGCTTAAATAAATCCTTACTAAGGACTAAGATAATGGTAGAAGGAAAGGGTTGTTTCACTTTTCTGAAATATTTACTGGTTAAAAATAATGGTTTAATTTTTATTTAAGTATAACTCATTATATAGTTAGAGACCTCATTACATAATAAAATAATTTAATGTTTGTTTATTTGTCACTACATATTATAAAATAGTAAGCCCTCTGACACATCTGTCTGTCCGTTCGCGAAAAACTGAAAAACTATTGAACGGATTTTCATGCGGTTTTCACCAGTACATAAAGTGATTCATGAGAAAGGCTCACGTATATAACTTGTCAAGATTTTTTTATTATCAAGGCGGGATAACGTCAGCTGGGCCCGCTAATACGTACATATAAGGGAATTTCACTGTCAAACATTAAAAATCCTGCCCAGGTTAAAGTACATATCAAATTCTAATTTACCATTTATATCCCACTAACTTCTGCCCGCGACTTCATCCGCGTGGAATATTTACTTTGGGCTAATGCTAACACGTAGAGGAAGCTCTCAAAAGGAAAAAAAACGATTTTGAAATATTCTTCATTGTTGCTCTGCTCCTATTGGTCACATGTTGATGATATATAACCAATAGCCTTCCTCGATAAATGAGCTATCTAACACTAAAAGAATTTTTCAAATCAGACCAGTAGTTTTTGAGATTAGCGCGTTCAACCAAACAAACAAACCCTCCAGCTTTATAATATTAGTATAGATTTTTATAGTGTAACTAGCGGGCCCGGCAGACGTTGTACCGCCCTGATTATAAAAAAATCCTTAACAAATTATATACCAAAACGTTCCTCGTGAATCACTTTATCGACTGGTGAAAACCGCATAAAGATCCGTTCAGTAGTTTTTGAGTTTATCGCGAACAGACAGACAGACAGACGCGGTAGGGGACTTTGTTTTATACTATGTAATGTAATACACATTTTGTTATTAAAATAGAGAATACATTTTAGGAAGGTAGATTTTATATGTCGCTATAAGATAGCTTAACATATTTTCACAGAAACCTACAGTCAAATGGAAAAGAATATTACTCCACGACCCGATACAATGCGCTCGCTACCTCTATTGTGATCTCGGGGCGCGCCCTCCAAACAATGACGTGGGACGAGGCTTCATCTACATGCTGTCGTAAGTTATAACTAAAATATCATTATGCGACCCTTTTCGTGGGACTTTTGAGTGCGGTTGCGTTACCATGGTAACGGAGTCAATAAATTTATTGACAGTTTGTATCGGCATTTCCGATTATTCTGATCGTCTAAACTAATATTATAAAGTTGGAGGATTTGTTTGTTGGGTTGAACGCGTTAATCTTAGGAACTACTAGTCTGATTTAAAAAAAAATGTCAGTGTTAGATAACTCATTTATCGAGGAAGGTTATAGGCTATATCATCACGCTACCACCAATAGAAGAGCAACAATGAAGAATGTTTTAAAATCGCTTTTTTTCCTTTTGAGAGCTTCCGCTGCGTGCTAGCGTTAGCCCATAGTAACTATTCCACACGGACGAAGTCATACGATACTCGATAATCGATAATCATACGATATGAGTAGTCTATCCATTACAGTTTGACTTAGTGATAAACGTATTATCGTTATGACTAATCGTTAATTCAATTACACATAATAATCGAGTGTAACTCGCATTCACTCTTATATCTGTGTTTTTAAAAATATGCATTTTTAAAGTTTATTTATTTGTCGCAAAATGTATTGAATACGAGATTAATTTGACAATTCGATTGACAGTTTATATTAATGTTTAGAATAATCTATAGGTAAGTATATATAAATCGGCAGTGGGAGAAAAGAACATCTCTCTCCTCTATTTCCGAGCCGATTTCTTTCATTATTTTTTTATAGCTTTTAAAGAACTTTAGTGTTATCATTGAAAAAATAAAAAAGGTTTTTGCTCTCTATGGTTGAAATTGGACCAATGGACGAGCGCTCGTAAATAAAAAAACTAACATAATCATCATTTAATACCAAAAATGTGTCATTAATTTTATTTTTGTTTATTTGAAATTCGTTATTTTTTACGATACGTTCGATTTATTTTACGTTTAGCATTGTTAGTCAATAGTCTATGTCATAAGATGAACAGTAGAATGCTCACATCAATAAAGTATGGACATTTGATACGGGTTCAATTTATGATCGACAAATATGGAAAATGATAGGCATACAAACGTCAAATACCCAATAACAAAATGTACATACATATATTTTACTTTTTCCGAAAATGCATAATATAAATAATTATATATGCGTACTAAATTCTCAATACTTCATTTGGATTACATAGCGGAATTATTATTTCAAATTATTACACGTAAGAACCAAGACGATAGAATCGTTTTAACTCTCATAAATTAGAACTTATACATACTTATAACAGATGAGGACTATATATCTTTCCATATTTTCGTTGTAATCCGTAGCGTAGTGCAGAGCTTGTTACAACCAGCAAACACGTATATAGTATCAAATAATAATACCAGAATGTATATATACATTTTTCAGTCGTAATAAAACTAGAAACGTAGGCATCCGTAGTAATTCTGTCTATTAAAATTGATTGCTTATATTGTAAATGTCAATAACTTCACACTAACAATTTGCCAAGGATTTGTGACTTGCCTTCACTGTACGATTCGATGAATAAAAAAAACATTATATTTTCAGAAGATCCCTTTTATTTAATTCAACCATCAGTTAACAGTTATTTCACATACATCATAACCTTTAGGTAAAATTTTAATTTTAGATGAGTTAGAAAATTGGTGAACGCGTCGCGTCGATCGACTTAATATAAACTATGAGCAAAATATTTCCAAATCGAAGGTTTATTTTTGTTTTCGTTCAATCTCTTTCGATTTACTCTTTAAGCTTCTATTATTTATTAATGTTTACTTTATAAAGTATTCATAATTAGTTTTCCACCTGCTGCTTGGCTAGCGTAAACTATAGAATTTGTACGCTTTTTTATTGTAATTTCGGCTTATTACAAAAATATTATGTCCGACATAAAAATTTCCACCCTATTTACACCCTGATTCGTTAATTGCGTTGAAAAATAACAACTAGTTGTTATTATTATGGCCGTTCCGAAAAATATGATTTCCTAACCAAACTTTGCCACCCCTTCAACACCCTTGGCAGTCGAGAAACCCCTTCTTAAATAACGCCACTTTTATAAAGGCTCCCTTAATTTAAAATTTCTGTGCTTAGTTCATCGAACTGGCCGATAGTGAGTCAGTAAGGCATTTGCCTTTTATATATTTTGTCTTTTATAAGTCGTGGTGGCCGAGTGGTTCGGCTGGTGGAATTATGAATTCAATGTCCGCAGTTTCGAAACCCAACATTTACTGATGAATTTTTCGGTATACGCGTACATTTGCCACTTTAAATGGGTAACACTATCGGCAGACGGTGAAGGAAAAGAGCGTGAGGAAACTTGAACCTGAGAAATGTTCTTGTAGTACCACCGTATGTGGGAGAATAAAGAACTCTGGATTTCTCGGAGTTACAATGGCAAAACGTCGTGAGCTGGCGTATAATTGTTACATCAAGATATATTTTTTCATCACGGGACTTGAAAATGTACTAAATATTTTAAAAACATGTATTTTATTTTTCTTGTTGTCACGCTTCTATTTTAGTGTCCATTGGCAGTGTAAGGTTATGTTAAAGCTACAAAAATAGTTCCAACTATGTATCACACTAAAAGTTAAGAATAATGATTTTTTCTTTTCTTCTTCTTCTTGATTTTATATTCTCTTAGGAAAAGCAAACGTCATTTATTCATTTTAATTTTAATGGTTAAAAGAAAAACAGTATGTTAACTAACACACGGTTTCATATTATTCATTACAATTCATATCTCCTTAAAAAGATCTAATAAGTACATACTTTACTGACAACTTTTATACTCTTACGATTGACCTCCGGACTTTAAGGAAAATATCACGATTATGCAAAAGAAAGTAAATTTATATAATAACCGGTTATTATATGAATAAATTAACCTTTGATCTGGATGTAATGATATCACATGAAGTATCCTTATTGCGTATTCGGAAATGTAAACTTACAGTGTATTTAGTTTGACGTTTTTGTGGGGGCAAAAGTTTAGCTTTGACAATTATTAGTTGTCTCACGGAAATCAGACTATTTTTTCCATTAACTGTACGACAATATTCCTATTATATAAACGGGCAGTTCGAACAATTTATAATATTGGGCCTCATCTTAACTCTGCCGTCTAATACATTCTTGATAATCCAATACAAAAACATACAAGCTGGATTTAGTAAAAGACGTTTTATAGGTAATAGTGTTAGGTTTTATAACGAAATCTCAAAGCACATTACCGATTTGTCGGATGGTGAGTTTAAGCCACATGTCAAGCGAGTTTTAATGTCTAAAGACTATTATAGGGTGGATCAATATGTGAATGATGGTTTCGTCTGGAAATTACGTCAATCTCTGTCCGTCCACCAAAGACGGATGTAACTATCTAGTTTTGTAAAAATATGTATGAGGAAATGATAAACCAGTTCGAATTTCTTACCGGTTCTGCTAAATGACTGGGTCGTTTTCTGAACCGATGGTAGCCTGGACGTTCATAAGCGTATACGTCTATATTTTCTGTCTCACTCAGTCACTTTTTAATGCAGATTTTTTTAACCCTGAATTGTCACTTTTCTATACGATTGTTCAGACAATTTCTTTCATACATACCTTCTATAATAAACACAACATTAAAACTAGTTACTTAAATAGGTGCAGAAGTTCTCAAGTGATACGCTTACATACATTTGGCAATTAATTTTTTATTTATATAGAAGATATTGCATCATTTTTATAATATTCTTCTAAAGTTTCTTTACAGTGATATTCATAGGTACAGTTTGGAAATTGTACTTGATGTTTATATAATCAATTTTATCGGAACGACTTTAGTTAAAAAAAAAATTAATTACAAAAGTTTTTATTTCCTTGATACTTCAATGAGTGTTCTGATCAGAAGCAGATGCCCAGAACGAATGCTTCTTTATATTACTTAACTAAACGTGTTAACCTACGGTTCGCACGAGTTGTACGAACGCTAGCAAGAATTATGCTGCTTACACGGCGTTTTCGTGAGAGCGCGTCATAATCACTTGTCCTTGCAACCGCATAACTATATAATTCAAGTATGCATAATATAAGATGCATTATGAAAAGAGTCAATATTTATACTGTTGATAGATGGTTTATTTGTTTTTACCTTTCCTTCCAGATTTAGTTAACGTAAAATTATTCAAAACTGTCAAAAAGTCTTTATCGACGTAGGGAGGTATTTTAGAGCATGTAAAAACGTATGTAACGTTTTTCGGTTACGCGCCATCTTAATTTCTGTACATTTTTTCCGTTACGCGCCATGTTTATTTCTAAAGGTGCGTTCACAATGATCAGATTCCGTTTTTTTTTCTAAAGGTGCGCTCACAATGATCAGATTCCGTTTTTTTTTCTAAAGGTGCGCTAACAATGATCAGATTCCCTTTTTTTTCTAAAGGTGCGCTAACAATGATCAGATTCCCTTTTTTTTTCTAAAGGTGCGCTCACAATGATCAGATTCCGTTTTTTTTTATTTATTTATTTTTTTTCTGTAAAGTTGTAAATATAGTAAATCATTTTTCGAAAAATGATGTCATAAATAAGTTTCACTCCTTACGTGTGTACACTGATACACGCACGTATTTTTTTTCTTATAAATGGATACAAATGACACGGAGCAATAAGGAAAACAACATAAACTAGGATATATGTAGCGTATTCGTATCATTTGTCAGTGCGTCAATTCTTGTTAGATTATACCACGTCTTACATGATTTATTACGCATTGTATTGTTAATATTCTATTTCAGATTGGAGGCTCGTGAGGAAGATGAGGAAGCATTAAAAACGTTCAAGGAAGCATACAATCAAGGAACGATATCGATGAGTGTGGATCATTGCCAAAAACAATATCCGCTATGTGTCTTCAATGCTTCATTGCTTCATAACTTGATACAATATTTGTTAAATAAATATTAATTACACATTTTTACTCCCAGAACTTCTAATTCTCTATTTTTCTATGTCGACGTTAGACATTAATGGAGTAAAATTTTTAATATACTTGATGGACTTCATTATAACGAATCTATGGTTTTTAAATATTTCTATATGAAATGTTCGTGTATGGAAATTTACTTCCCAGTAAACAGTTCTTAATTATAAACTCAATCTATTAACAATTTTCAGACATGCAGACTCTTTTGTTATAAAAAAATTAATTGTAAACTGGCTAAGAAGTAAGTGTACTATGTAGTATAGTTTTGTATAGTAAATTAGTAATTATGTAAGTGATATGTTAATAACAAAGATTACTAATAGTTATTTAAAACTTCGATAATAAAATGTGAAAAAAAATTGAAATTTAAGTCTTGTCTTAAGTTTTAGTTTTATGTCATATAAAATAATACCAATAAAATTCTGATAATATAACTTATGAGTAAAGTAATGAACCAGATGCCTAGGAAGGTTATAGAGCTTCAATCAAAATAAAAGAGCCACGGACATCCCTCAACAAACTGAGCATCCATAATCAAAAAGAGTCTAGAAAAGTCATATATAGACTCTAGAACGATCCAGAATAATTCATGCTGAAGAACAGTTTCCAATTGGAATCGGGAGCCGGTTGGATAAAAGGAGCAAAATAAAATTGTTTCGACATCGTTCGCCGATTGCAATATCCAGATCTACGAAGTCAACTTCGTATTTGATTTGGGTCCCAACAAAAAAGCAAGACTTACCAAACACTAGACATCCTACGTAGTGGAATATACACTTTTGTTTATCATAATCAAACCGAATCCTAAATCAACTATCATAAACTTTCTAAAAATGATTATACTGACAGAAAACTACGGCTAAGATAATATTTATAAGCCATACTTTATTGCTATTAAATTAAATATTATAATTAACTCATACGATGTTTAATAATTCGTCTCTTCTCGCTAGAAACTAATGAAATGAATGTACAATTTAACTCGAGTAAATATTTAGCAATTTAAACAAAAAGAACCAATGACTAACATTATTTAGATACATTTTCTTTTGAGAATATATTTTTACATACCATCGTCTTTTACTGGTGGTTAGAAGACGTTAGAGTACATTTTAATACATCTTCAAATGGCTAAAGTCTTTTCTCAGGCATGGAGGCTTATACAGGTTGGTATTTTTATTATTGTAGTACACAAAAAAGCGGTTTTACCGTAAGTATTTCGTACACTATTTATCACAAACCTATTTTTTTCTAGAGATAATTCAATTTTTATTTCTATATTGTGGAAAACAATTTTGTCCGCCACAATAAATATTTGCTAGCAGCTGTCTACGACGTGCCTGACAGTAAGGATAACAAAGCGAAGGATTTCATTTTAGTTTTTCATTTCCCGCATTGTGATTGTTAAAGACGGCAATACTACTTATAAGCGATTGTTATATATGCTATTGTATTTTTATAAATGGACTCGTTTATGTTTTAACCCTTAGTTGGTAAGCCGATACATCTTTTGAAACAATTCTTTTTATATGTTACTTATGTTATAGTTTTATTTGTGAATTATTACATTTTAAACATAATTTTATTGAAGCAATCGGCTTTTAGCTACCGTTATATTATTTTTAAATTGTTTATAGAGCTCTCCTTTCTGCAATATCTAAAATGTGATACTTTTACAATAAGCTGCTTTGAAAAGTTTTCAATTATCGGTCATTCTTATATTTCTCAGATTAAATTTAAACAGTATGTAATAAATATTAACCAATAAAAATATTTTTCAATCATTTTTTAATGAGTTTTCTTACTGACTAGCTGCGGTCGCGACTCCGCCCGTAATTAATGTTCTATTGTAATTTAATTTTTACTTAAATTTTACGGTTTTAAATATAGGTATTGCTGTTGGTAATTATTATGAGGTATTATTAAGGCACTATTTGTTTAAAAGAAATCCGTACTAAGTAAATAAAACTCAATATTATGAAATTACATTTTCATGATTTCTAAAATTGTTATTATTTATATTTATGTACCTATCTATATACTTTGCAGAAAAATCTGAAAACGCAAACAGATAAAGAAACATCTTGTGCCTAACATCGGCGTCCACTTATAATAAATATGTGTCACAAAAATTTGGAAAATAATTACATGTATAAATAGAACTACAACTCTATTAAATACAATAATCCCGTATATAAAATTTCATATAAATCAGTCACACCCTTTTAGAATCAAATTCGGATATACATATTTTTAACGGTATATTCGTGATAAGTGTTCTTCATGGCCTTATACCACAACATTTTGGGAAGAAATTAATGTACACTTAGAACTACAAATCTATACTGATATTAGAAAGCTGAAGAGTTTGTTTGCTTGAACGCGCTAATCTCAGGAACTACTGGTTCGATTTGAAAAAATCTTCCAGTGGTAGATAGCTCATTTATCGTAAAAGGCTATAGGCTCTATATCATCACGCTAAGGTTAATAGGAGCAGAGCACCAATGAAGAATGTTTCAAAATCGGGGTTAACGTACGTATTATTTAGAAATATTTTCACCTTCGACGTAAACGAAGTCGCAAGTTAATGTTAGCGTTAGCCCAAAGTAGCTATTCCACGCGGACGAAGTCGTGGACAGAAGCTACTTTATTCATATAGTATTAATATTTTATTCCCACCAAGTAAATTATTACACGAAAATAGTTAAAGAAAAATGTTTCAACTTATAATTTAACCTTGTTTGCTTTTATAGGCACTTGAAAACGCAAAACCACTTACGAAGAAATGAACAAAATAATTGTTCATAATAGCCTATTGTTAGTTTTAATTTCTTGGTCATTATTAATTTAAATTAATCAGAGAGAAATTTTAGGGCAAATATGGAATGAGTTAGCAAAAATTGTAAGCAAGGTCGCAATTAACAATACTATTATATGAAAAAAACAAATTACAATTGTTGTGAGGTTAAATAGAAAAGATTTATGACTACTTGCATGTCTAATAATCACGCAATTTAATTACATCGCCTGTTCACTTGATTGCGCGATGGTTTCTAACTGTATATTTTCCGTAATACCTTCACGGTATAGGCATTTTAAAATATTGTGAGTATTTTATTCACTGTATCGATATAATTAAATTGAAATTTTCATTTAGTTTAATGAGTAATTAACTGTAATTATTCTTGTGTAAGAAAATATCTTGAGGAGCGTGATAAAATATCACGAAAAGCCGGCACCCTAAAGTTATTACGATGCGCGCGCACACCGTCCCGAAAAACCGACACCCTGAAGTTAGCTATAGTCAACATTTTGTTTCTTTGTATTTGTTGTTTGTATTTCTTTGTATTAAAACTTTCAATGTATTAAATACCTTTTTTCTACTGTTAGTGTCGTTTTTTGTACAAACGTAGAATAAGGCGAAAGATAAAATTTTTGAAAAGATTTTTATCTTGTTACGTCAAAGAAGTATAAGTTCTAACGCGTGTACATAAGTACACACACACTTTTTTTTCAAGGTCTTCAAATTTTTTGTATGTAAAAAATGAAGATCATAAAAAAACTAAAGATATGGGTGATTTTTAAACTTCGTTCTCGGTGTATGAAAACTGGAAATCTTATAAAAATTAAATATGTTACATGAAGGATTAAAATTGGATATAACTCATTTCGAAATGTAACGAATCAATTGTCAATTGTGTAACTGAATAATCTGAATACCAAATATTTATATGCGTAATAACTTTTGCTCCCCGTTTCACTCGTATTATTGTGGAATTAACCTATCCCACACGAACAGTATTATTTTTATGGATGAAAGGTGACCTTTTCTATAACCCTGGCAACGTGTATTTATTTCATTATAATCCATTAAGTAGTTAAGACGTGAGAGCGTAACAAGTAAACTCATATACGTATTTATAATATTAGTAAAGATTACTGCTGCTGCTGCTGATACTGCTTAGTTTTTTTTATACGTCGTAAATTATTACTATTAGTATTAGGTCACAACCTCGTCTTATGTTAAATAATGATTTAACCTAAGTTGGTAATATGCTAAACCTAAAAGGAGACTGAGTTTCAAGCGTAACACTGGAATACACTTATCTATACTTCTATACTAATATTATAAGGGTGAAGAGTTTGTTTGCTTGAAAGCGCTCATCTCAGGAACTACTAATCCGATTTGAAAAAGTATTTCAGTGTTAGGTGACTCATTTATCGAGGTATAGGCAGGCTATGTATCATTACATTAAGACCAATAAGAGCGGAGCACCAATAAAGATTATTTCAAAATCGGGGTTCTTTTTTCCTTTTGAGAGCTTCCGCTGCGTATTTGCGTTAACCCAAAGTGACTATTCCACGCGGACGAAGTCGCTGGCAGAAGTTAGTATATTTATATAAATGCTTGGCTATAAATGTATAATTTGAGGGTGGTAGCTAACCAGGCAAAGATTGCAAAAAGCCCTATTACCGTACTATAGTTTCATCACGATATTTTCTACAGTCTCATCTCATGTTAAATGACGATATGCTATAAGACCATAATACTCTAAACCTAGAAGAGGAATGCCTCTAAAGTGCGTCTGCCAAAGACGCGTATAAGTGCTTGCTAAATATTCTAGTTGATGGTGGTACCTAATCAGAAAGCTATTCAAAAATTACCCATAATAAAAACTATGCTATATTTGATACTAGCGGACCCGGCAGACGTCGTCCCACCCTGAACATAAAAAAATCATTGACAAATTATATACTAAAACCTTCCTCATGAATCACTTTATCTACTGATGAAAACCGCATGAAAATCCGTTTAGTACTTTTTGAGTTTATCGCGAACAGACAGGCGCGGTAGGAGACTTTGTTTTATACTATGTAATGATTATGGCTGTGTGTTAAATTGTGTTGATAATTATTTAGCTATGTCCAATAGTAAGTTTGGAAATCCACTCAAAATTGAAAAGTTCATATTTCTTATACAAGAAAATTAAAATGATTTGATTTATTATAGATAATCTAAAGTAATATTTATGTTAGTAGCTAGCCAGAAAGTTATCCAAAAATACCCATTATAAAAATTGTGTTACATCTGATATCAAATGGCCGTGTGTTAAATTGTGTTGATAATTATTTAGCTATTTCCAATAGTGAGTTTGGAAATCCACCCAAAATTGAAAAGTTCATATTTCTTATACAAGGAAAATGAAATAAATCTGATTTATTATAGACAATCTAAAGTTATATTTAAGTTCATAACATTTCAATGTGGTAAATAGACATCTAGTAATATCAGATAGTAAAATATTTGTTTAATATACGGTTCCTCGTCAAACAATTTTGGTTAATATTATTTAAGCTGTGTTCACATCGAAACCTCGTGAATAATCTCTCTATTCACAGCCAGTGATTTATAATTAATTCATAGGATGAAATCATATCTGTTATGATAGAATAAGGTACCACGTTACACGAATAAATAGCGAAAATTGTTCCCATATTGTTAATATTGTGAGCTAGCAATAAGGATTGAAGAGAGAATATAAATTTGGTATCTGAATCACAATATTTTTTAACGTGTGAAAAGCCAATCTAACCCTCGACACACATTGAACGTGCTTATTGGATTCTAAACCACAATTTGAAATATAAAAGGATACGAGGTAAAACATATTGTGATAATCCGTTCCAAGTATTTGTCTTTTCATCCCGATGCTTGTGGAGCATTTTCTGTCATCTTGTGTGTATAATTAATGGTCCATGACCTAAATGGATTTTCTGTTTATCCGAGAATAAAGTAAATCTAGAAATGTTGCTCCCTATATTGCCTTATTTAATCAAGACAAAAATGTGAATGTAAATAGCGAATTAACGGTAATATAGCGACAATGAATTTTATTTTCGTTGTTTTCAGTTATTCTGCTGTTGAGTAATTTCTCACAGAAATGGTACGATAATTGTACGAATATTCACTGAAAAGCGGTACCTTTCACGCCTTTTGCTTGTTACATAATGCTCATTTGTGCGTATAACAAGCTTACTGCTGTCATTAACAATAATAAAAATGAACAATGGACAATCAATAGCAGAATAATGATATCTTCAGTAATCTGTTACTCATAACAATGCTATACATTATTAGTCATTGTAATAATAGTCACTTCTAAATATTAATTTGTGTAGTGGTTCACTTTCAAATTTTTTGCAAAATTGTGACATCTTCTGTTAAGATTCTGCACTATTATGTAGGAAGCTAACCAAAGTTCATGATCATTATATCTCAGTCTCCCGAGTGAGTTTTGAAAATGATGAAACTTGATGATTGCAACTAATTGTTAAATAATTCTCGAAATTTTAGTTACTGAATTTTAATATATTATATTACCAACTAAGTTCATAGTATTATTCAAATTTATTGACAAAGTTTCAGAGGACTCTCGTTTGCATTTACGATTCCTCGAGTGTTAACTTAGTGAATCGTCGTGTTTTCAGCCTGGAATTAAGCACATTATCCTTAACTGTTAATGACATGACGTCATTTCCATAATAAGAATTATAAATACATTTTCTTAATTAATTAATATATATATAGGTGCATATATATATACTATAATAAAACTGTAACAAAGCCAAATCTGTACATTCAATATTTTTTGAAAATTTTGATCGGGGTATACTTTGTTATCGATATAGAAACCAAAAATAATCCTTTTACAATTTTTGTTTGTCTGTCTGTCCGTCTGTCTATCTGTCTGTCTGTCCCTGTGAACAATTTTGACTAGAGGGTATCATTTTTAATTTACCCTCTTTTATGTCTAAATAAAATAATATTAAAATTACAGCTATCTGAACATGGTTTGAACATACTTTTTTTATTTACAAAAAATAGCATCGATTACATTATTATTAATTACAAAAATGTCTGGCAATAATAATTTCATGTTTTAGTAGTGTTTCAAAGTTAGTGAAAAACAAAACATTCTAAAATTATATAAAAACCAATATTTAGGCCTGTAAAGGTGCGATATGCACTAATAAACGCAGCGTTTAGCGGCAGCCGGTTAGCCCGCACGCTGTTCGGATGAACATAAAGATATATAAAAAACTGGCTTATTGAAATTCGGTGTTGAAACCGTTGCCTAGCTCTTAGACGAATAGTTACAGGCAAATGACAGTTGACGCGTCGTGCTCATATCTTTTTAATATTTATATTTTTCTTTAATATAATGGAGTGTGAAAAAGTTTTAATGCAAGTTGAAAATAGTTATGATATCATTCGGTGTTTAATTTATCATTATTTATTTTATGAATATATTAATTATATCGTTTAATTTACAATTTAACTCTATCAACTTGACATTTTATAATGTAAACTATACTGACTGTATAGTAAACGTCTACAAAAAGGAAAAGGATCTTCGTTCTAACTAGGGGTCCATAGACATCTCAAGCTTTTTTTTACATTACCGCCAATATATGTAGGTTAGTTTTTATTTTAATTGAATCCGGTAGATGATACTACGAACGGGTTGTAGGCTTATTTAGTTGTAGGTGGTAGAGCCATGCTGAAGCTATTACTGGTTTCAGCATAAATGGGTCGGCTCGTCCGGGGTAGTACTACCCTCTCACAGAAAACCGTCGTGAAGTAACAGTGCTTGCATAGTTGCGTTTCGTTCGGTCAGTGATAATACCGGAGACCCACCTCCCCTCCCCTTCCACTTTCCCCTTCCCTTTCCCTTCCTCTCCCACCCCCCCAACACAGGCTGGCAACGCACTTGCGACTACCCTGGTGTTGCAAGTATCTATGGATGGTGGTGATCACTTACATCAGGTGCCCCACCTGTTCGTTTGCCTCCTATGAAATAAAAAAAAAAAGATTTCTTACATCCCATCTGGGTATATGGGTTTGAGTGAGTCCCTTGGTAGATTGGATTTACAATTGGAAACGGCAGGTGTGGCTGCAATCGGGTTTTAGGTTTATTAAAAGTTTTCGCGTTCCAAAATACAATTGAAACCAGTGATAACGATTCGGTGCAAACGAAGTTGCACGGGTCAGCTAGTTAATAAAATTCTTAAGGTGGGCTAACAAACTTAAATTAGTGTATCTCGAAGTATGTAATTCTTCAGCTCATGTATAATGTAACTACAAAGCTACAGTAAGCTGTTCTGTCACAAATAAAAAAGTAGATATTATATACTCTTATCTAAGCCAATCTATAAGTGCAGTTTTCAAACCTAGGAGTTGAGACCGAACTATAGTCGGACAAACGTTAAAACTTATTTAATAAAAAGTAATATTCATATTATATCTGCGATTAAATTAGCGCCATATCATAACCTAACAGTACGGTGCAACTGTAGTTTATATTATATTTGATAAAGTTATTATTGTTAAAATGTTGTCTACGTTATAATCCTAACTAATATCATATATTACAAAAAGCGAAAGTGATTTTGTTTCTTTGTGATGCTTTCGCGTCTAACTACTCAATCCCTCAAAAGTCCCAAAATCCCTGACATTTTGCATACACGATATTAGGAGTTTAAAAAAGGACATAAGGTATCCAGAAAAAAAAGTACTGTTTTCGAGGGATAGATCAAATCTACATTAACGCAAGCAAAGCCGCGAGCAAAAGCCCTATAATATAAGACCTAATAACAATAATATACAGCTTAGCCCCACGTATTAACGAGTTATAGTAAAATATTTTATAACATTTAGGTGTACTGACTTTAACCTACTTTACTGACATAAGCGGTTAAATCGTGTTGAGTTACATATAGATTTTTTCCACGTCACTTTTGTCACTGAAAATAATACAGGTTCTGAAAATCTCAAGTCGATAAATCGATTTTTAAAAGTCTCTTACAATATGTAGGTCGCAAACTAATGGAAGAATACTACTTACGATCAGACTATCATATATTATGTAGTGTTTTTTTTCCAACTGACTAATGCTAGTAGCCTGACGGGCCAGACTGCGGCCTGAGGGGTCAAGATGGTACAGTAAAGAAACATAATAAGCTATTGAGAAAGTCATAGAAAGGCTAAGCTAACTAAATGCACCACGGTTTCAACACATAATATTTTTACCAAAGTTTAATAAAAATAAGTGCATATAAATGTAATCTAACAATAAAGATTTCTATAGATTGGTTAACAAATTTCCAATCCCAAATCAAGCAGGCGTGTTATACCTCGAAAGCCTATTCTTACGATGTTTATTGAAAGTTATAACAAGCTTCGTAAATTTTAATACCCCATGAATGTACCTAAGTATTAATAAAAAGTTACGCCCGGGCCACCTTTTAAGAGAATGCCTTCGTGAGTAATATTGTATTTTTACGTAACATGGTACAGTCAGCAAAGATTTTACTATCGTCTTGTTTGTAAAGTGTTTTTTTTTTACTTCTGAAGTCATTTGACGGAGTTTTGTGACTTTTTTTATGTAAGTGCATTTAAAAGGTGTTGCTTTTTGCTTTACATTGTTTGGCATCCGATTTTCACCATAAAGGTATTTTCAAACAAAATTGAATGTGAGATAATTAATTATAACGTTCTATTTCTACACATAGTTCTAACTGTGCCCACGACTTCACATGTCTTTGTTATTATTTGTTACTCTTTTTATTTTTGATAAATACCATTTATAATTCAATTACAGAGTCATCAATGTGTGTGAAAACACTATGTCTGCCAAAATGAATTATCAATCTACAGACCAATATAAAAATACCAAAGGCCATTTTAATATACTTATATATTACTAGCGGACCCGGCTGACGTTGTCCCGCCCTGATTACCCCCCCGCAACCCTCCTTGTGGGTGGAATTTCGTAAAATCCGTTCTTAGCTGACCTCTACTCGGCGAAAGGAATATTCCTACCATATTTCAAGTCGCTACGCTTTATGGTTCCAGAGATATCGTGATGAGTCAATATATAGGTGGGAATCTCTCATATATATATGTAGATAATATAAACGGGACAATATATAAATATGACCTCATCATGGCTTACGCCATCTTTATTGGTAATCATTTAGTCGACCAAGACAAATCGAATATTTCTATCGAATTCTAATATTCGGCCACTTTTTAAGGCTCGTTTTGTTACTAATGAATAGAAGATAGTCAATAGTAGATATTACAAACGGCAGGTCATTAGTAAAAAATACTTAATTAATAATATTCTTTTTTTATCATAGGAGGCAAACGGACAGGTGGACCTGATGTTAAGTGATCACCACCGTCTATAGACACTAACAACACCAGAGGAGTTGAAATTGCGTTGCCAGCCTGTGTTTGAGGGAAGGGGAGGGAGAGGGAGGGGAGATGGTCCTGCGGCGCTCTCACTGACCGAACGAAACGCAACAATGCAAGCACTGTTACTTCGCGTCGGTTTTCTATGAGAGGGTCGTACTACCCTGGACGAGTCGATCCATTCATGCTGAAACCAGTAATAGCTTCAACATGGCTCTGCCACCTATCGAATTCGAATAAAATGGCGTGTATGTGACCAAAATCGGATCGGAGTATAGTTAGAAGGATCTCACTATACTCGATAAAGCTTTCATCTTTTTACAAAAATGATAGATTACTTTTTACTACACCTAAATATGATAATTAGGCACATAAAATTTTATGAAATTTGAAACAAGTATTTCTACCGCGTCTAATTTGTTATGCTATGTTGTAGCGCTGGTAATGTTTTATTTATCCAAGAACGCGAGGCTTCTACTATAAATTTAATTATGTTGGAAACACTTTAAGGTCTTCCTTTGACCTAACGATAATTATTGTTTGAAGTAATAGTTTTTGTTTCGATGTTCAAAGAAGCAATTAGCAATGGAAACTTTACGTCGGTACTGTTTAACTACAAAGCTGTTAGGTAAAAACAGTAATAACATATTTGCGTAAATTAACCGATATTTTGTTCCATTGTTATATATCTAACTCCTTTGGAAATAGGTAGGTTTTATATTCATGAAATTTATCTGATTTATGATATTTTAAAATAAAGTTCAAACACTCATATTGAAGGCCAATACATTTTTAAGGAATATTTTTGTATCCATGATTACGGGTGAATTTCGACAATAGAACAACTACTAGTACTAAAAACTAAAAGTAATGTATATATGTAAAGTTTCCTAGGCACTTTTCAATTCAAATTTTTATGCTATTTTATTATAACTCTCCACTAGCTGGTGCTATGAGCAGAACATTATCTGTACCGTTCAAACAAGAGTCATAAAAAATTGTTTTTAAATATCCGATTACAAAGAATGTTTATAAAATAACGATTTTTACTATAACCCAATAATTCATTGCAATAAATAGTACTTATGTTAAAAGATATTACCAAAAACATCTGAGATCGTCTGATGAGTTAGTACCTCATATTTATAGAACTTACTAGCTTTTAGGTTTCACTATCGTTAATATGGATTTGATTTATCTCTCCAAAACAGTACATTTTTTCACTCTTCTGTATATCCCTGTTAACCCGTATGCAGTATTTCATGACGATCAGATGAGTAGTTAACACGTAATAGAGTAATAAATAAACTAACGCATTTATAATATTAGTAAGATTACTAGATTAGGCTCAAACCTAGGTCCGTTCCCTCGGCGTGGAGCCCTTGAGTGCGCTGCTCGCGCGATACAGTGACACAAAATCTTACATCACTGCGACAACATTACACATATCACCCCCACACACGTGCACGCATACACGCTTAACACATGCAAGTGGAAGGGTTTTATTTTTTTCCCTTATCAACATGAAATAGTTTAGAAAATTATCCGATACGAAATATATATAAGAGTTGTTGAGGTATGTATGCTTGGTACACATATATGTATCAACAACTCATATATGTATGAATAGTTAGCTTAGCTTAGGTTAGCTCAGATAGGTCGCGAATTGCATGTATCAGGCAACAGCCAAAGTCGAGGTGCGCCGTGCACCCTTGAGCTAGTTGTCAAATAAAATCGGCTGAGTGCCTTAAGCCCTCGCCTTAGTAGTCCGGTGAAGCTGTTAAGACCTTACTAGTTCAATAGCGTAGTCAGTTCGAAAAAAAAAATTAGTAAGAAAGTAAAAATATACGACCAATTATAAAAAGGAAAAAAAAAAAACAAAAACAAAACTGGATACATAAATAAAAGTCTTGCGAAACAACTGTTAGTATCATACAGTGCCCATCTCCGATAGTCGATCCGGTTCGTACACCGGAAAGTTTCCCACACTGAATAGCCATCTGAATATAAAGTGGGTCATCTGAATTGATTGAAAAAAGTTCCAAACTTACAAGCCAAAGTTTTACATAATATTAATACACTTTAATTAATTTAAAAAATCCGTTAGATTCTTATGACACATCAATATAAATCATTGGTTAATGTGATGAAGTATAAAGATGATGGTGGAAAGGTTAATACAATAACGTGCCATTAAGTAAATAAAATGTTAATTATTAAACAGAATAAAATCGAAGATTTAATTGGTTAACTTTCGTTCGAACATTTCTTCTAAACTGGAAAATCAAACTAACAGCTTACCAATAGGGTAACAAACTAAAGTAAATAACGCACCACTGTCAGTTTTTTCATGTTAGTCGATTTGGCTTTCTGCTGTTGAACGAGGGAATGAATAATATTCTTCATCCTTTGAAATGTTTACAACGCGACCGTCATTCAAGAAAATTTGATCACTTAAATCTTCGATTATTTTCCGTCTAATAAACAACGTATTTTTTACATTATATTCCTTTTCCAGGTTTCTTTTATAAAGCAAAGAATACGTTAGACTCATAAAAGTCAGTTGACAACGCTTCTACGATTGATTTAAAATATTAGAGATCAGAAAATTCCGAATATAATAACAATTTCACATAAAATAATAGTCAATTAGATAAGTATGTATTACTTAGAATTATACTTAATTATCCGCTCAGACATTGTGATATCATGTTACACTTTAGAAGAATACCGTTATGGATATATAGTTACTCTTTTATCTTTCGTAGCGGTAAAAGAATAAAAAAACAAACAGAAAAACAACGAACGAATTATTAACGAAGTAAAGTTCCGGTAAAAGTGAAAGACGTTTGGGTAAATTCCACTGAATCATTTATTTAGGCTATCGAACCTCGCCCCGAACATTTTGATGGGCATTTATATTGTTTACTGTAGAAAAGAATCAATTCACATTCCGTTATTCGTAGTTACGAAGTAAAATTTTATGAAAGATATTCACACTTAGATGTAAAATATATAGTTCAGTATAATGCTAATTTTCCTTCCAGAAACGTTGCTTGCAGAGATATACAATAGTACTGGGCTTCTTTGTGCTTGCTGCTCGTGGGTATTTTTGGATTGACTATCTATCAAAACTAGCGGTCGCCTAGTGGTCCAAATTCGACCATAATTTCACCGACCATCATTTTGACATTCAATAAGACCAAAAATAATTATTATTATTTATTGGTTTCATCAATTTATTAAAGATATATTATTTATCGATTTATTTTTTATTTCAGTATTTATTAATGTATATTATTAATTTACATATTATATATCACATTATTATAAAATTAACCTAAATTGACCAGTTAATTTCAAAGGTCATGTAATATATGGAACGCAGTTCATGTTAAAAATATTGAATGTAGAATGAAAAAAGGTAATTGGAAGGTAAGAAATATGGGAACGCAATAGAATAGCCATCTCCGACGACCTCAAAGAGCGGAAGATTCCTGTTCGCGAGGTACATCGTATGCGCTCTCAGCGCACCAGGGAACCATATGACATGGTTCTCGTCGTTCTCGATCGCACCCACGAAGGGAAAGCGATTTTTAATCTCAAGACCCTCTGCGGCCTCTCCGGCGTTATCGTCGAGCCGCCGCGCAAAACGTCTGTACCCTCGCAGTGTCACAACTGCCAGGTGTACGGACACTCCGCACGTAACTGTCGCCTGAAACCCAGGTGCGTTAAGTGCCTCGGCAACCACTCCACCAAGGAGTGTCCTCGCACGTCAGCCTCTTCAGACCCACCTAGTTGTGTTCTGTGCCGTGGCGTGGGTCATACCGCGAACTATCGCGGATGTCCCCGCGCCCCGCGCACAAAGCGTCCTCGCTACCCCAGACAGGTGTCGCCGTCTAGGATGGCTGCCGCCCTCGCCCGCCCTCGACCTCCGCCTCTCATGTCCCGAGAGGCCTTCCCGAGCCTGCCGAGCACATCTCGTGCACCGGCAGCGTCCGTACCCGCGACTAGCGCGCCCCCCCGTCCCTACCGGACCCCTCAGGCCCCGTGAGCTCCTAAGCCCGCGTCCCAGCCGATTCCCAGATCCCAGGCAGCTAAGCCTTCACAGGCCGACCCCGCCTTCTCCTTCTCCCTATCGAGTATTGACTACGTAGGTCAATTACTCATCTTCCACGAGATCTCGAAAATCTCTGCTTATGAAGAAACTGTTAGAAATCCGTATCTAGGTTCCGTAACCGCAATACATCCATCCATCGCGGCTACTCTACAATGGCTCGCTCGCGCTGCCGTTCAAAATAAATAACTCATATAAGATAGAGTAAATCCGTGTATTTACGTCTAATTTTCCCTAAAACGATCGAGTAATAATAATAATTTTTGCTATGTCTATTTTTAGATTCCGGAGCCGACGCCGTTCATTTAATTTTAAATCCGATCTTTTAATATGCGTGTTTGCGCCCACGCACGCGTAACCTTCTCTGACGCCGCCGTGAGGGAAGGATTCCTCTTTAGTTCCCGCACACGTCGTGGTTCTCAGTGATATCTCGAGCCGAGGTCGTCCCCGGATGGAGCCCCCGGGATATTACTTTCGCGATACAGTGACTCACCTACATCACTTGTACTCACACATGAGATCAACTCTCACCACACGTGCACATACATACACATGGTGGACGGGTTTGTTTTTTTTCCCTTTTTTGAGCTAAATCGAATAGTTTAGCTCGTTTCATTCCGATATACACGTATACATTTGTGAATCATGTAATTTCGATTGTATGATTCACAAATGAATATATGTATGAATAGCTTAGAATAGTTAGCTAGGTCAGACGCGACTTGTCAGGTAACAGCCCAAGCCGAGGTGTGCCGTGCACCCTTGTGTATTACCTAAAAACCAAATCCACTGAGTACCTTAAGCGCTCGCCTTAGTAGTCCGGTGAAGCTGTAAAGACCTTGCCAGGTCAATAGCGTAGTCCGTTCCAAAAAAATATAATAGCACGATGGGAGTGAAAGAATAAATAGATATGGAATGAAATAGCGCGAAGGAGATAGTTTAAGTATTATTGTGATTAGAGTAAGAGAAAAGAAAAAGGAAGGAAGGCGAAACGTCTTTTTCATTTACATGTATCTATGTGTTGTGTGTCATTCAGTTCTAGTGTGTGTAATGTTTAATTTAATGTCTTTCTAACGCATTTTATATAAAAATAGCCTTATGCACTTCTCCTCCATATAAACTTTAACAATGTCAAACTTCAGGTTCGCACAATTAGCTTAAAAAGGGTTACAAAGTTTTCACTTCATGTATTAGATTATATAACTCAGGTTATTCGAACACGCTAAATATTTTAAATAAGCAGTCAATTTGACAAAATATGTTAGCCATTTACAGCTTTGCTTGTTCTGCTTTTTATCTCATACCAGCTGACATCCGTTTTTATGTTAACGTGTATCACTGTCCATAGAATTTCTCCATTTTTCCTGAAATCCTTGATTTAAAGTGGTTCGCTTACAGACATTGGGCAGTTGATTTTTATTTATATAGATTTATTGAAAAATATAACTTTCTACTAACATCACGCTACCGCCTTTGGGAGAAGTGGAACTACCATGCAATTTGTTGAGCAGTAAGTGTGGTAAGGAAGAACGAAATAATGTTACGGGCAAGCCGTGTCACGAGGGTCAGGGTATCGCGAGTTTGACGGTAGATTAGCCCCTCGACGAGAAATTAGCATTGCCGTAAAAGGCTGAACTATTGTTACCTATGGTATTAATGTACGATCACTTCGCTAACTAGTTGTCGTGCTTCGTTCGTTATCAAAAAGCATTAACCGTAAATTTGCATTTAAAAAATTTAAAATGAAATCCCTTGTTGTTTAATCTGCTAGCTGTTTTGGCTATCAAGTATTTTGAGAAACAATCAATTTTCTTAATCTAAATAAGATTCGAGTCGAGGATATTGGAAGTATATATGATATCGTTTCTATAAACAAAACAATAAAACAGCATCATTGTTAGTGGGCGAATGCAAGGTTCAGCCAGCGAGTTGAGTTGCAATTAGCACAAGAGGGCATAGAAACGATTTCTGTGCTTGAAAAAAATAAAACGACGTCACGTGAATTCATCGTATATCCATTATTTTGTTAGACGATACTTTATTATAGAATTAGACTTTAAAAGAAAATCCGGCGTAAGAGCTACTTATTTTAACTAACACAATATAGTGTTGAATACAATAATATCCATGAACATCTGCTACTGTTATTGATCAATAATAATTTCGGCAAATACCGTATCGGAAGCCATTGTGGCTAAATTTAAACTGGCTGAACATTACTCATATACGTCAGGGGCTTACAGTAAATACAGTATGATCTCAGAAAGGATTTTAGTAATGAAGTTCAAAATTATCATCTTACTCACAGTGATTATTTAGCTCCATTAGACTACTAACATTAGCAAGAATAATGTTAATGCGTTAAACCTATTAATATAAACGAGTAAGTTTGTGAGGATGGATGGATATTTATTACCCTTTCAGACAAAAGCTTCCAAACGGAATTTGTTAAAAATATTATAAATGTTATTACAAATGCGAAAGTGTGTTTGTTTGAATGAATGAAATTTTACATGTACGTTCTCAGGGGTACAGGAAAGGACATAGGGCACTTTTTATTTAAAAAAAACTTTTTTCCGATAAGTACCGATACTAATTCCCGAGGATAGATCAAATCTACAAATCACGAGCGAAACGGAGAGCAAAAGCTTGTGTTTTATAAGGTTGAAAAAAGCCATTTGAGCATGATCTCGGCGTGAATTGCAAAAACCATTATAGTTCAACGAAGATAATAATATGGTGTTGTCATTTATAAAGATACTAGCGGGCCCGGCAGACGTTGTCCCGCCCTGATTATAAAAAAATCTTGGACAAATTATATACCAAAACGTTCCTCGTAAATCACTTTATCCACTCCGCATAAAGATCCGTTCAGTAGTTTTTGAGTTTATCGTGAACAGACAGACAGACAGACGCGGTAGGGGACTTTGTTTTATACTATGTAATGATGATAAATGCAGAACTCGCGGGTGTTTTCTAGTCTATCTATAATTTGTAGCTTGCTTTTGTAGCGTCAGTGGCTGGATACTTACAAACAGCCTGAGTTGCCGGTTAAGGGAAACATGTTGAAACTATAAGTAGATACTAACAATAACTAGATTTTACATTTAGTGCATATATAATGAAATGTTGATACCACAAAAATCTACATTCTCTGAATTAATTATAAAAATGACCTTGAGGGCATTTTGAGAATCTATCACTAGGCATCTATAGGTCTATTCTGACAGTTGTGGTTGCAAAGTCAGTCCCCTCAGGGCTTATCATTATTTAAAGTCACGAAAGAATTTAGTCAACCGCTAGGTCAACAAAAAAAAATTCATTAGTCTCTGACGTGTTCTTGTATAGACATAAGGAAAGAGGAATAAGTGGGAAAATGTTACTTTATCCGCGTAAAGGAAATCCTCTACAAGTGAGACAACTTGACAGCTAATAACAAGCGCCAAATTAGTTTCACATTTCCCACCAACGTTTATATTATATCAATATATAAATAAAATAATAGAGATGTGCCGTTGTGCGTTCAAAAATGACTAGATATTGATCAAATAATTTGTCTTTCTTCTTAGAGACTTGGTCCTTATATAAAACAAATATCACTATATCTTGATTTAATGCGAACCTATTAAAGTCTTAAGAAACTACGATTACTATAAACATTGCAAGCAGGGGCAAGCTGTATGATGCGCATGCGTAAGGGAGGAGAAGTAAACGGATAATATTAATTACAGATAAATTTTGAAGGCAAAATATATTTTTACTCTAAATGATTTTGTTAAAATAATAAACAATGCAGACGAAGTCGCGGGTAACAGCTGGTAATAAATAAAGTAAAGGTAGAATATACAATCTTCTCAAGGTCCATTAAAATAATATATAAGATTATCGTCATTATTAAATAAGAAATATAAAAATCTGTAGTGAACAAACTCTCCTAGAAAATACCTGATTCTTTGAATTGGGTAGAGCTGTTCAATAATCGTAAATTAATGATTTTATAAGAACCTATTTCACAAGTGCACCAACGGTCTGATTCGAAGTATAAAATCAAGGTAAATTTATTTCTAAATGTAAATAAATACATATTTTAAAACTAACTAACGCCCGCGACTTCATTCTCGTTAAAACCGTTTTACTGTTTCATGGGAGTGTGAGTTATATGAGTAGAATGGGTTTATAATGCGTCTCCGTTTACTATTAAAAAAGTAAATAAAGATGTGTTCCAAACTTGATTAAATATAGCTTTATAATGCACACAAAACGCTAACCGTGTTATTACAAAAAAGTTAAATACGTATTGAATACTTGCTTTAAAAAAGTTCGGGTACTTTCTTTAGCAAACGTTCAAAATCTTGCTCTTATATCTCGGTTTTGATTAGGTTATATTAGACGTGCGAAAAAGGATAACGCGAGCTTGCTGCGGCAGCGGTCGGCAAGCGCGGTGCATTTAATACGAAAGTATCCAAACTTTTTTAAAGCAAGTATTCAATACGTATTTAACTTTTTTGTAATAACACGGTAAGTTTTTTATTAATTGTTATTTTATTATTATTATATATAAACATTTTACTTATTTCAAGGGTATATATTATATCTTTTAAATCTTCTCGTTACTGTTTATCCCGTACGCAAAATCGTAACCATATATAGACTAGATTATACTTCCCAAAGATCTCTATTTGCTTGTTAAAGTATAAATAAAATAGGTGTATAGTTATATAGTGTATAGTTCTTTGTGAATTAGGCCGGACAGACTATATATATTTCAATTTTATTTATATACATATAGAGTTTTTGTTTAATTTTTTTCATATTACAGGGGGTAAAAGAACAGACGGGTAACCTGATGGTAAGTGATCAACGCCAGCCACAGACACTAGCAACACCAGGCGAGTCGCAAGTGCATTGCCGGCCTTTTAAATAAGTGTAAATTAAGTTAAATTTTAACATAACTGTATTAAAAGGTACTCTTTTTTATATCATATATACTATATCTTACAAGATCAGGTATCTTAAGAGATCACCACCGTCCATAGACACTTGTAACACCAGGAGAGTCGCAAGTGCGTTGCCAACCTGTCTTGGGAGAGAGGAGGAGTAAGGGGAGGGGGAAGGTGAAGGGGAGGGGAGGTGGGTCTCCGACGCTCTCACTGAACGAAACGCAACAATGCAAGCATTGTTACTTCACGTTGGTTTTCTGTGAGAGGATGGTAGTACCCTGGGCGAGCCGAACCATTCATGCTGAAACCATTAATAGCTTCAGCGTAGCTCTACCACCTACAGTACTACCACCTACCCTAGTAGTTCAATAGTTTTAGAATTTGATGTTGACAAACTACATCATAAAATGTATATTTCTGTTCATATAAAAAAAAATTAAACATTAAAAACACCTGCGACTTTATTTTGGCAAAAAAACCTAACCACAATAATATTAAGGTCTTTAGCTATGAAATTGCCGTTTTGTATGAAAAAATTTAAACTAATTTTTTTCATGTATTTTTTATTTGTATTAATCGAACTAATCACCCATGCAATCTATGCATCTTTGCCAACGCAGTGGCAGTTTATTGATGCCCTTCTTAAAGAAATCAGCTGGACGGGAGGCAACAAATTCTTCAAAGGCATTTTGTATTGCCTCCCGGGTATTGAATTTTTTTCCCGCCAAGGAGTTATCCAAATTCTGGAAAAAGTAGTAGTCTTTAGGCGCAAGGTCTTGTGAGTAGGGAGGATGACGGAGAACTTCCAACCCCAGTTCTTGCAACTTGGAGACCCTCTGCAGTGCAGTATGAGGTCGCGCGATGTCGTACAGGAGCAGCGGAGACGAGCGATTGACCAATGCTGGTTGGAGATGTGCTAGCTTCTCTATCATTGTGTTCAGTTCTTCACAGTACACATCGTTTGGTAAGAAGCTGTGATGAATCACACCGGCGCTAGACCACCAAACAGTGACCATCACTTTTCTAGGGGTAAGTTTTCGTTTAGGGCATTGTTTAGGAGCTGAACCAGGATCCAACCAACTTGCTGAGCGCTTGCGGTTATCAAACAGAATCTATTTTTCATCGTAGGTAACAATGCGGTTCAAAATTCCTTCATTTGTGTGTCTGTTGAGCAGTGCAAGGCACGTCTCGACGCGTACTTCGCGCTGGCGATCATTGAGTTCGCGGGGCACCTATTTGTCAAGCTTTTTTACCTTGCCAATTTGACGCAAATGGACCAATATTGTTTTGACGCTAACGTCGAAAGCTGCTGCTAATTCAGCCGTAGATTGTGTATCATCAGCTTCCACAATCGCCTTTAATTCGTCATTGTCGACCAAAGTCTTCGGACGACCGCGAGGTTCATTTTTCAGGTCAAAATTCCCAGAACGGAAGCGAGCAAACCAATAACAGGTGGTGCGTTGGTTTGTAGTGTTAGCTCCGTAAAAGTCGTTGATGTTGCGTGCCGTTGCTGCCACGACGGTACTCATATTCCATAATTACTCGAATTTTTTAAGTATCCATGATGACAAAAAAGATTGAAATGCGATGAAAATGTAACACAAATCAATAAATAAATGACTACTTTTGGAAAAAGAATTCCATGTTTTTAAAATAAAATTAATTTGAAATTAGAATTCATAGCCAAACAAAAATTATTTTAATTTGAAATGGCCAGTACTGCAGAACGGCAATTTCATAGGTAAAGACCTATTATTAAAAAATAACTATTTAAATTTCATAACTTGTAAATTGGAGTTATTAACATTACTCTGATTTTCACATCTGTTGGTGCTCCTAGCAATAATTATATACATTTTATTATTTAATCTATAATATGATGGGCTGCATGATCTTAATATAAAATATCAATATTACACGTACACAAGCCGCTCTACGCTAGTTCGATATGTCACGAAGATGTCGAGATCATCGGTGAAGAGGATCCATAAGTTATCCCCTAGTAATTAAATTACCTACAAAATCGCTCAACGCGGCTAAAGAAGTTTTCATTAAAAAAAAATGTTTACAAACAGAAGAAAAAGAAGATGTGTTTTATTCGCCCATATTTAAATATAAATGCAAAAGAAAAGATTAAAGTCACGGGATAGTAGTCCGGTGAAGCTGTGAAGGTCTTACAAGGACAAAAGCGTAGGCATATATGCGTACTATAGAACTATAGATATATGTACTATAGAATTTTGGGAACGATTATTTACCGCGAATATATGTCGTTGCCAAAGGATCGAACATTCGAGTTTCGAGTACTTGACAAAATTACATGTTAACCGCAAGAAGCGCAGCGTTTGATTCCTATAAATGTTTATCTATATAATTCTTCTGTACGTGTGTTGGTCACAGAACTTTTCCTAAACGTCTAGACAGATTTTGATAAAACTATTTTGTGTGTTTTCAGATGGACTGAAGAATGGTTTAGATCCATAATTCGACAGGAGACGTGATACTGTGATTTGATTTCAGGATTATTTTTTACATTCCGGACGGAACAACGTTTCCTATATCTGCTAGTATCTTATAAAATATGTCATAAATATTATTTTAAATTAAAATATTTTCCTCAGGATATACTAATAGACTTTCTACACATCTACTGAATCGATTTATAGGTGGTAGAGCTACGCTAAAGCTATTATTGGTTTTAGCTCGGTCGGTCGGCTCGCCCTGGGTAGATTACCACCCTCGCATAGAACACCGACGTGAAGTAACAGTGCTTGCATTGTTGCGTTTCGTTCGGTCAGTGAGAGCGCCGGAGGTCCACCTCCCCTTCCCATCCCTCAAACACAGGCTGGCAACGCACTTTCAGACTCCTCTGGTGTTTTTAGTGTCTATGGACGGTGGTGATCACTTAACATCAGGTGACGACCCATCTGTTCGTTTGCTATGACATAAAAACAACTTTTTTCAGGTTAAAAATAACTTAACTTAAGTCGACATAAAAATACTGTTGCTTAGTTAATAAATATTGTGTACAATAAGGTACTGTAATAAATGTTGATAAATGAATTTAACATTGTAATGTTAGAAATTATATTAAAAAAATAATCATGATAATTTTGTACTTCCCGCGAGCGGTATCGAGGGTAAAGTTTCATTTGGAAAATAATTAATTTTCTAACTCAACATAAATAGTCTATTTCTAAAACATGTATACGACTTGAGTCTCTAACGTTTTCGTCAGTATAATGATTTTATAATTAAAAGCACAAACACCTCGCCGAGCTTGTTAAAATTATGGTTTCCATAACCCTTTTACCATTTATTAAAAAAAAATATTCATGTAATAATGAGCCTAGTTTCGGAGGAGTTAATTAACCTCTTTGATGAAGATACAGTGATTTCTATTGTTTTTTAGCACTTGTTAATTTAATAGGTTATATTTTTGTTTCTCCTAAAATTAATTGAATAAAATTAAGAACATAGAGAACATTAAAAACTTTCTGAAAATTATATTATAGAAATCAATGATATTATAACAAAAAAACTGTAGATACGTCATAAGCGCTTTGACAGCGGCTTGTTAAAACTTGGTTAGCTACCTTATTTTTGACGGCTGCCCCGTCTATCCGCCCATATCTAAGCAACTTATTATTATTTCCTTCTCACCACCGATATTGAGAATATGCCATCTTACCTCCATATTTTATATAAGACAGTGTAGAATTATAATATTACTTTACGTATGTATGCATTATCGTGCCATTTGTTTTGTCAAAATATCATATAGATAACGTATCTACAACTTTTTAGTTATAATATCATTGATTTAAATATTTAATTCTTACGTAAATATGTATATTTAAAATTTTATAACACTCAGATTTCGAAACAAGAGAAATATTGAACATAAAAGGTAGCATTAACTGATAAGAAAAAGTTGCACTTATTTCCGATTTTCTGAAACGTAATCTTGTAAAAGAGGATTATAAATTAATACCTCAAATGAAAGCTACTAAAGTTGAAATATGAATGCTGCGTAAAGCCACACGTAAGGAACACTTTGGACGGTCGCCAAGACTTCACAAGATTAAAATATCACCAACATAACCATAACTGAAAACGATATCACTGCACTTTGTTCTTATGTTCTAGGATCGGTTAGACCGCAGTATTGCATAGCAGCTTACCGGTTACGTAAAGGTGTCAAAGTCGTCTGCTGGAATCTGACTTAAATCCTATGACAAACGGTACTCGATAACCATATTAGCTTATTCTATCTCTTACAAAAACAAACCATAATTCTTCTATATATGTGAGTAAATGTTAGATATCTTCACGTGTGTTTGATAGATTTTCATTTCAACATTATCGTATTTTATGTTAGCGATTATGTGGTGACTAATAGTTATGTTAAGGCTAACAATAAAAGGTTTCCAAGTAGTAAAGTAAAAAAGTACACTATTCACGAGTGCTATGAAGTTCCTTGTTGGTTTGTTACTATGATAGAGGCATTTTCAAAAGCTTTATTCTCAGAAAACTAATGCATTTATATATGGTAGAAGGGGGTTTGCACTAATTGCATTCAGGTGTAATTTAGAGTTTTTGGTGGTTAGATCTATACGATCTTGCGCTGGTTCTTTCGTCCAAATCTAAGACTGCAGAAAATACTGATGGATCTAGCCAGAAGCTGAAGATAGCCAAACAGGTATTGCTGAGGTATTGTAAAGTTAGGGTTGGTCAAGCTTTTCAGCAGCCTGAATATTAGGCATGAACTGATGTAGAAGTAATCCATTCTACGTAATTTCAAACGAGTTTAGAGTAATCTTGAGTTACTTGAGTCTCTGTATCTGTATCAAGATGTTTGTGACAATAATTTGAGTAACAATGGAACATTTTATTTTTTTATTAATTGGAAGAATATGAATTTATTTATTTATATAGGGTGACTGGTTGAACACTCGTGATATTCTCGTTCTAAATCAATTATAAAAATAGATGCTTAATATTTGACCTAATTATCTGGAAAAATACAAAATTCATATTCAACCCCCGCGTCTTTGTTTAGATATTGACGATCAGCAATCAGCAAGACAGTCAGGGCATTTTAAATGTAATTTTGTAATATGTAAGAAGATTGTTGTAAATAGATATGATTCCATTTTTTAAATACGCCAAAAGTATCAAGATGAGTCCCTAACATGTCCTTTGCGTCGATTTTTAAAATTAAATTTACATAATAATGACAATGATATTACACCATGTAGAATCTCCACCTCTACCATGGTGCTTTTGTCTGTCCTAAGCCAGGTAATATATGAAGGAAAAATGGATCATAGCTCGTATCCTTATAACATGATATTAACCCCGGTTCACCTTCCCCGTTTCGCTAACGTAGGTCATTGAACGTAGCTATTATATGTTTGCGTGAAGGCTGCGTGGTATCCATGCTTTCAAAAGTCTTAGAACTTTAAACTTTAACTAAGGTTATCTTTGTTGTTTATTAGGATTTGTTTTGATATTATTATTTTATATGTTAAATGTGACCATGATATGTTTTCATGAACTTATTTCCTTATAAGCTTACAAATTGGCTTAACCAAATGAGTGCTAATGTTACAAGAGATGATAATCAGATTTTGCATGTAGTGCAAATATAATGAAATATTTGCACTAACAAATGCTACATTTTCGGCACCAAATATAAACATTACCTTGATTGTGTTGATTTCATTTTAACTTTAGAAATGTAATTTTTTTAAGTACCTATTTGAATAAATTAAGTATTTTTATTCAAAGCGAAAAGAAAACTAATTAATAATATTTTTTTAATTATTTAAAATACAATTATTTAAAGTACAAATAACTATTATAAATTAGTAAATGTAAGGATTATAAAGGATGACATAAAACAAATAGACTTATATATAAATGCGACTCATCCACGGTATGACCACCAAACTTTGTAAACAAAAAAAAACACAAAGAAAATCGGTTTATAAACAGAAGAGAAAAGGCTACTGAACGATTTATTCTAAACTTATTTGTATATAGGTTTCAATAATCTACAAAGAATAAAATGGAATATATAAATATATCTTCACTTAAACGATATGATATTATTTTATGGTCATGCCAAATACATGTTGAAAGAAGTGATTCGATAGCCCGAAACTCGATCGGGACCAGCTTAAATCGGCAGTAACAAGCACCTGGTGTTAGGAGTTACTGCGTTTGTCCGGATGTTGGTTTAAAAGTTTGGGGTTCCTGAAGTCGGATCGCTTTATTAGATTAAATTTAGCTCTGCATTTTAACTTTTTAAGCTTTGTGTTTAACCACAATCACACCTGCCTGATACTTAAAGAAAAATACAGACAGAATCGAGAAACGCTACGAAGTCGGTAATAATTATGATAAAGTGTAACACATAGATGTGTAACACATAGAATTATGATAAAGAGTGTTCCAGATTTCATTCGAAGAGCATTTATTATATTGTCATTTTTTTTTTGTATATATCTCTTCACGAAGCTTCACGAAGAAAGAGTATGACATCAAATCGCTAGATGATTTTGTAAAGCATTAAGTGATTAATCTTGGCGCATTTAGCGGACTTTAAAATTACTATGACTCTCTTTATTCCATCTAAATCATGACATGATTTACATTTGTGATTGTATATTACCATGCTCATGTAACACATTAAGGGGAAGAGAATCAATTCATACCAAATTGCGGCCACTTCCATCTCTCAATATCTTGTTAATTCTGAATATATTTATATGAAAAAATACATACTGATAGAGGTTAAGTAACAGATTTTCAACTCGAGGGTGAGGGGCTGATGTTACTTGTTACACATTCCTCTGCACGTGCCCCCCGGGTGCTGCTAAAGAGGAACAAACCTATAGCTGCTGCACTGTTCCACATAAATGGAACCTCGCAGCAACAAATAGATTAATCTATCAATAGACTATAATAAAAGGTGTATAGCCTATATACCCATACGATAATCCATGGGGAATAGTGTAGTTCGATCCCTTGCCGCCCCAATAATACGGTCGGACGGTACAACGTGGGGTTTTAGTCCGTGTGATTCGGACATAGACCATCCTTTCCCCCGATAGGGTGGCGTATCCATAAGGCATTTGCCCACGTTAAAAAAAAAAGTTATAAGAATCATATAACTAGAGGAATGTCAACTATGAAATTGGACAGATATATCAATGGAGAAAGACGAATGAAGGGGTGGATGGATGTGCGACAACTTTGAAAAGAGAGTGGAAGAAGAAAACATATTGTGATGACCCCACCCCTACTTAGGTTGGATAAAGGTAAAAATCAAAACGCCAGATTAAACCAATCTTAACTTCTAACTGATATTCTACCTAGAATTTTATTAAAATTATCAAAGCAGCACTTACTGCTAGACCAAAATTACGCAAAACACGACTATTCTATGTGCAATATTGGATTAGAAAACATATTCGAAAGAAAACAGCAGATATTTTGCATCCAAACAATTATAGCTGTACTAAATGGGCTTAGGCGGGTTTATGTGAAATTATTATCATCATCGATTACAAATAAACAGTTTAACAAAACAAGCGATGAGCACTTCGCTCGCTGTAAATTTCAACAGCCCCGTTTATATCCGTTGAAACAGCAATTAAATTCATTAATGACCGGATTGATAGCTACGATGTCTATACATAATAACTTTATGTTCATCTGTTTATTTATTATCAGGGTTGTAAATTGGATTAAATTTCAAAAGCATTAAATAGATTTACCTATCGAGCCTCGCGTGGCAGTGATATTAAGTAATTAAGCAAATTGCCGCTAGGATACTTTACCTTTATTTTTTTATTCACCTCGATATAAAACCAGAGCCAGTATCTTTTATAAAATATACTATTCAATAATTAGTTTCTATCAGAGGTTTTAGTCAGTTACATGTGAAAAAGTAGTCTTTATATAGATATCATGTACAGTACCTGGCATTTGATTTGGCACGTCGGGAAGAAGAATGAGAAGTCCGGCTAAGATCGTCTCGCATCGATTTTGTAAAGCGTTCTCTCTATCGCACAGCGCAATGACTGCTATAGACAAAGATAACACCATAGGAAACCGAAATTAGTGACTATCTCTGTCTCCTTTTCGACATGCCAAATCGAAAGCCATGTAACGTAATGTTCGAAGTAATCTGATGTCTAATGGTTCGTTCTCTTAAAATGGATTATATTGCTTCAATGGAGATACGTGTTTTAATTGGATTAAAAATGATTTGGATTTTATTTTTTCAGTTATGATTATATCATTACCACTTAATATTTACTATAACGTAACATAACATAAGAATTTAACGATATTAAGTTAATTTTGTTAAATTTTATCATCATTGCTTAATTCCTAAATCAATCATAATGCCTAAAAAGACCTTCATCTGCTAGTCAACGTTTCGTCCAAATACGATTATTAGTTTTTAAAATTAGTCCTGATAAGTGCCAGACACTAGTTTAATTTATGTTATTTTTACATATAACAAGAATGTAAATTGAACGTGTCTGTATCTTTTAGTTTTTTGTTAACAATATTATGGCAAGTGATTAGGAATAAGTAATGGAATAAATTTCAATCACTTTTAGAAATGGCTGTCTGTTTGTTTGTGGACACATCACTACTACGTTCATGACAAAGCACGAAAATCATAAAGCATAGGTTTGATTAATATTTAATCTTTTGTTTCATTAAAATCGGTTTTTCTTTATCAAAAGTTATTGTCATTTAAGTAACTAACGACGTGTGTTAAGTACGAGAAAAGAATAGGAAACTACATGTATTATTAATCACTGTTATTTTTTTGAGATCAAAATTCCACGTGGACCTAGTCACGGGTATAGCTAGTATAGAATATTACTTTTTAAATCTTCTGTAATAGCATAAAACCTTCTTGACATTAAAAAAAATACATTGTAGTATGTAGACTAAACTATGTCTATGATCACAGAGTGGCGTGAAGGAAAATTGTACTGAACTTTATCGAGTGATTTTAATGATCGTTAAACAAGACTTGTTTTATAAACAAACGACCATATATCATGAAAACATACGCAATCTACATAATTTTCAATATATATCTATCTATCAAATATAAGTATGCATTACTTATAAAAAAATTATATTTATTTATTTTTAATCCGACCTGCTTTTACATTTGTCTCAATAAAGTAATAATGTATGTATTTTTTAAATAGTAGCTTTTTACTAAAATATGTCAAAATGAAGATGTTATGGTGGATGTGTGGCATAACTCGGTTCGATAAAATCGACAACGAATACGTACGAAGTCGCCTAGGAGTGCGCGACATTACCGATAAGATTCCAGAAAGTAGGCTGCGATAGTATGGTCACGTGAAAAGAGAGCCACCAGACTACGTAGGGAATTTAGCACTATAATTTTTTTTTATATATCAAAGGAGATGAACGAACAGGTGCGTCACCGGATGTTAAGTAATCACCACCATCCATAGACACTTGCAACACCAGGGGAGTAACAAGTGCGTATCCATCCCGTGATTGGGGGGAGGGGGAGGAAGGGAATGGGGTCGGAGAAGAGAATTAGGCCTTCGGCACTCTCACTGGCCGAACGAAACGCAAAACTTCAAGCACTGTTACTTCACGTCGGTTTTCTGTGAGAGGGTGGTACTACCCCGGACGAGCCGACCCATTCATGCTGAAACCAGTAATAGATTCAGCGTGGCTCTACCACCTATCAAGTAACTGTCCCTTTCTGGTCAAAGACTCATAAGCGAGCCCAAAATAATTTGGAAAGATGTAGTGGCGAAGGATATTAAGGAGTGCAAATTTTTCGAAAACGATGACAAAGGACAGAGCGAAGTAGAGAAGAGAAGTACAGACGTCTGCCCTTACCAAATATAGTCAGGAAGAGAAAGAGTTCTTTACTAAAATTTATATTAACAGTTACATCTGCCCCTAATAAGTACATTTTTATGAAATACGTCTCAGCAAAATACGTATAACGTGGTATAAACTAGTTACTATACGACTATAGTAATTAATTTAATGTAAAAATATAAAATGAAAAGAAACTATGAATATACAAAGTGCACTTATACATCTATAGTACAAACAAGAAAAATAAATAAGGAAAACGAATTCACGAACCAAACATTTAAACTGCTCCAATTTTGTTAATGTAGCCGCATTTCACTCTGAGACTAGCCAAGTACATACTAATTAGGATAAAAGGTAATTAGTTTCAACATTAATGAAAAAAATATCCACGTCATCTTCTGACTATTTCAGTATTCGGATTCATAAAAAGGGCGACGACAAATATAACATAATAAATAGAGTCCTTAAAGAGATCCTTCTACAGCGTTCGATTGCAAACGCTTTTAAAGCATAACTTAGTATGCGGCAATCATAATTCGAGTCACGTATGTTGCTTCACGTATTCATATTCATAACTAATTATATTATATCACAAATATGTGATCTCTGCATTTGAATTTTTTGCAGTACACGGCGAATACGCTTCCAATTGAAAGGATTTTTTTAAATATAGGTACTTGATACTTGTCTTTATATTTTGTCCAATTTATTATCTAACTTATATATTATGCTGTTATATAAGCGGTGTTATTGTAAAGCTTCATGAAAATATATTTAGTGCTTTTAGGGAGAAGGAGTAACGAAGTTCGACATCAAACAAACATCCATTCTTACAAACTTTCAGGTTTCTAATATTAATTGTGTTTACAAACTTTAAAATATTATGTTTATCACTTTTTTGTTTGTTAAAAAGCACTTTATTCGGGTATTAACAGTCAGACCTTAAAGCTATTTTTATAATCAATAGCCTATTCAATTATGTTACAATTTTCGAGAATAGAGAGATTAAACGACAACAATCAAAAACACTTCCTTAACGTGAATAAGTGCGAAATGAAAACGTGGTGGCTTAACACATTTCCTACATTAACATTTTCCCGGAGGAAATATACGTAATAATCTGTTTTGGAGTTGACGCCTACATTCGTCACATTTGTTACGAGAAGTCGAGTTAATAAATGATAATATTAAAAACAGAGACTGTTTGCGAAGTCACATAACGCGAAGTCGCTGGAGTGTCGTTTTGATATCTAACTTCACCTGTAAAAGTAGGGAACTTTCATGATATATGAATCCCTTGGTAAAAGATTGTCATATTTTTTACACGTAATACCCAATAACATTACGTGAAATGAGTCTTTTGCTTACACATTCCGTTATAATCTAAGATATATTGTAATGTTTTTTTGCACGGATTCTATATTATTATTTAGAATACTTACTTCATTGATAGTAATGTATCCGTAAACCATTTAAATAGGGTTGATAAACTAGAACAATTTAACTTCACTACCCGTAACAACTCAGAAGTTGCAGCCCTTGAAATATAGAACGAACAGTTTATACTTATACTGTAACGCTGGAAAAAAATCGTTGCTAAACAAAATTATATAAAATATTTCAAATGGACTAATATTTCGTGAGATAAAATAAAAACTATAATTCAAATTTACATTTGCTTTTAGCTTGAGATAAAAAAGTTATTAACTTAACATCACTTAATGTAAAACTTCAGTTATCAGTTAAAAATTTATGACGATAATAAAACTTAATCTGAGTTAATAAAGTGGAAACACAGTGAAATTTCACAGACATATATCATTTCGATAATGGTCTTTGAAAGCCTGATTACGTGCAACTAAATCGTCGCCGCGTGGGAAGTAAGTCCCGGTGATGAGATGAGTATGCGAGATACCTTATTCAAAAACCCATATATTAATTTGGAATGGATCTTATTATACACGTACGAAATTAAATTGGAACCGTATGATCATTCGAGCATCGAGTTCCAAAAAGGTGTACGTATAATAGGGTTGGTTTGTTTTTTTTCTTTTTTATCTTAAAATTTTTTCATCTCCTTTTAACTTTGCTAACAAAAATATAGTAAAAATAACAATTTTACTAACAAAAATAATCTGTTTTCAAAGTTCTGATTAGACTCGACACTAGTCTAAGTTGTATTCCTTTTAAACCTGAGTTATATCACGAGTTCTCCGCATTTTCTCGTGTTTATTTCTATCACTAGCCCAACCTATCCTAACCTAGCACGAAACTTTTCGGTCACGTTAGTCACGTCAATATGCAGGGGCATATTGACGTCCCATCGAAATGAGAAATAAAACACTTTCCGGTACTTTTAGGGATCAGTCTATTTGATCGGCATATTACATAAATACTCTAATGCTGCATTAGAGTAATGCATACACAACCTGCGGCCCGCCGGGTCTTCGCAATTGGCCCATCAGAAAAACTATGAGCTTACTGAGTAAATTAAATAGATCCCATATAACCTGATGGAAGGCGTTCCTTATGATATAAGGGTTATAAACCTAGCTTGTTATAACAACCATTTTTTACTACATTAATACGTTGTTAAGTTGAAATCACGTTTTTTATTTTATACCTAAATATTTGTAGTTTGTGGCCTGCGACACAACGAGTGAAACGTGTTTGTGGCCCGTTTAAAAAAAGGTTGAGTACCACTGCTCTATTGGATAACTTATTTCTGTACATTTACCAAAGAGTGTACAAATTTACATATTAATAGGATCGTAAAATCGTATATACATATACAATTCGACACATTGATGCTAAGGAAAAAAAAACTATTTCCACATTTTTTATTCATAATACAGAAATTCGTCAATAACTACTAAACGAAAAAATAGAGAAATCAGTGGACAAACAAAGAAGAAAAATGTACTGAACTGTGTTATCTCCGCTTATTTATATATCTAGATAATGTGCTGGTAACAAAGCTATTCTTCGATAAGAACGGATTGATAAATCATGACTAAGAGTTAGATATTTTAAACTACCTACAGTCATACAAACAACCAATTTTGAACTATTCGTAACTCTATGTGAATCACACGAGACTGCAAAAATTAAACACCATGTATACTTTGATGAATTTCTAATTTTCATTTATATATTTTGATTTATAATGTAAACGAAATTATAATTACAGTAGTAAATTTATTAGACAATATTTAGAACTATTTCATACTGTAAATAATATAATTTGAAACGATAAAATTAATATGTAAGTGACAACCATAATTTATGTAGATTTTACGGTGGTAATGAGATGAAGCTCGACTCGACGCGACCATTTTTTTGTTGATTTTAAGGTTTTCATTTCGGTTCACTTACAAGAGATTTTACCTACAGAGAGCACGGGCCCGAGGGTGTCCGAAAGTCATTACCGCAGAATAAAATTTTTAAAAACGTTCTCAATGGTAACTTCAATGAGTTGATTTCGCGTTAAGCTTATGTTATAATTTTGTATTTGAAAACAGAATGTATCGGAGTAAGTTATTTATAGATGATAAAGTATATATCTTCGTGGGAATGATCGCTGTTTTTGTGTTTAAAAAAAAATACAGATTGGATTATGCACATAAATCAAATTAAACATTCTATTTTTTGTTCGAGATAATTTCCGAAACGGCTTCATTGAATCTAATGAGGAGGATCTCTCATCTAGGTTACATATCACTTTTCCATTTACATTAAGCAGTAACTAAAAGACACACAGTTGGTATAGATAAAGCATACAGTTTCCAAAAAATTACGAAGCAATTTTCTACGAGGATGAAATCTCAGTTACCAGCCATTATATAATAAAGTAATAGTAAGTACACCTCATTGTATAGTGTTAGTAGTCATACTGTTGAACAAAAAAATCTCAGCTTTGATTCTCACATAGCACCGTATCAAATGAATAACTATAGACGAGTTTAGGTTAATGACGAGAAATGAGAAGATGGACGGTAAAGGAATAAATAAAAGAGTAGTGAAAAATCAAACTGAGGATGAATTATGTAACGAATAAATTTGTATAAAAAAAACAATTATCAGTACTTACCAATCCAAATATATCCAGTAATAATTGTGTTATTTCCTATAAAAACAAACGATGAACAATACAATAGTACAAACAGCACCAAACTTTTGATCACTCTGATTATAGTTGCGCAGAATTTAGGCTTAGACACGTATTATATTATAATAGCTGTACCCGCAGCTCCGCACGCGTTGTTCAAATAAACTAAATTACTTTTTATAAGGTCAGCTATCTGCCGGTGAAAGTCCCATGAAAATCGGTCCAACTGTTTTGGAGATAGCATTGCAGACAAAGACGCGATTAATAGCTAGTCTAATTTAGAGTAGCCTAAGTAACCCGCTATAATTTCAGCTATCTGCGAGTGAAATTCCCGTCAAAATCAGTCCAGCCGTTTCGGAGATTACCCGGAATAAAGACAGAGAGACAGGCAGACCGAGAAAATTTTTAAAAATTGCATTTTTGTTATCAATAGCGTGTATACTTTCGTACCCAATCAGTAAAAAAAAATTTTGATATTACATAGAGACACTTCATTTTTATTATATGTATAGAAGATACATTGATGCAGTTTAAAAATAGATTTTAGATTCTTATAATAATATTTTAACTTCGTTTTGTGCGCTATAATCAGAGCGACCAAAAAAATTGACCGAAGACTGTGGATGCAATATTTTACTTAAATTCTTTTGTTTTTTTAAAGATGAGAATAACTGTAATCACAAATTTTTTCAAGGCTTATCGGTGTCGGGAATCGTACCAAGGTTTTTTTATAGTCAGGGCGGGACAGCGTCTGCCGGGACCGCTAGTGACCAATATAATAATGTCAAATGTAAAAAAATTGCATATTTTTTATTATTATATTATAACAGTTATATTGATTTTAAGAAGCAAATTCGTAATGACATGATAAGTAAGTATTACTTATATTAACTTAAAATAACAAACTTATCAATTATTTCTAAAATAAGTAAATTAACTAATTGAACAAAGAAGTTCTCGTAACAAAGCCTGGTCGATTTCAAATTTAATAATACTCAACATCGTCTCAGAAGTATTAATTTATTGTTGTCGACTAGCGGACTCGGCGGATGTTATCCCACCCTGGTAACAAAAAAACCTTGACATATTATATACCTAAACCTTGCTTATGAATCACTTTATTTACTGGTGAAAACCGCATGAATGAATGATCTGTTCAGTAGTTTATGAATTTATAGCAAAAAGACAGACATACGTGACAGAGGACTTTGTTTTATAATATGGTATCGATATATATGTATATATAAATTATACGTTATAGCCTCATAATCCTAACCACGATTTTTCCATCCGAGATACTTTATTACGTTTATAAACACGACTGCAGACCGTTTTTCAGCATCAATAAATCCATTTCACACTCTTTTAACTTCCACAGTTTTATAGCAAATTGTTGCTGCATGCGTTGGTGATTTGAAAAAATGTCGAATATTGTATTCAGGCTAAATGAGTATTTACCAATAACTTATGGCTACCATTGTGAAGAAATTGTGAGCTATATGGAATTTGTTATGTGCCAGGAATGTACGTAGTTAGTACTTATTTGTTTTTTTTTTGCAAAAGGTAGTGCGTAAAGGATAATAAACAATATTAGAGATAGCTCAAATAGTAAAATTGTAGGGTATCTCAATTTACAACATTATTGTATATGTTAGTTTTTAGATAAGTATACTTGCTATTTTTATTCTTTCTAGATGTTAGTGACTCAAATCGCAGGTTATCTAATTTAATATATGTCGGCATGTTATATATATAGGTTTCTAGTCCGATGTAAATGTGAAGGCCCGTCAAACGAATAGCGTAATCAATTCGAAAATAGAAAACGTATAGGTTCTATGAAAACCGTAGAGGAGACAAATGTGTCAATATCATTCAAATTGCTACAGATTGGTATATTAGCAACTTGATGCTTTTCAACTTAAAACAAAACAGTTTCGTCTCGGTTTGGTTAGGTTAGGTTAGACTTGCGGTTAGAGCGTCTGTGAACGCAACTCTGGTAGTGGAAAGAATTGCAAAACTCGGGCTCGCGGTTGCGCTACACAAGACAGAGGCAATTTGTTTCTATGGTCCACGTGGAGCAATGTCATCAGATGCTCACATAAATGTTAATGGAGTGCGTGTAAATTTAGTTTCAAGGATGAAATATCTTGGTCTAACTCTAGACAGCCGTTGGAAATTTCAAGACCATTTCAACCAACTGGCTCCACGGGTGATGAAAAGCGCTTCAGCGCTCGCGAGATTGTTGCCAAATTTAGGTGGGGCTGGCGCCGAGTGCCGCCTGCTATACCTAAATGTCATCCGTTCGATGGCCCTATATGGTACCCCTGTCTGGTACAGGGACCTTTCGCCTCACAATAGTGCAATTCTACGAAACCTGCAGCGCATAATGGCGAATCGGATTATCCGCGGATATAAGACCATATCCCAAGAGGCTGCATGCCTACTATCGGGATCAATCCCGTGGAAATTGGTGGCACACTCGCAGGCGGAGTTGTACTACTGGGTCCATGACAGGATTTCGCGCGGGGACAGAATTCTTCCAAAGGAGAAAGAAGAGCGAAGAGCAACTCTAGAGCACGAGTCCCTTCAGGTCTGGCAGAATGCGCTAGCTTTGCCTAGTGCAGGAGTCAGGACCATAGAGGCGATTCGTCCAGTTTTCCTGCAATGGATAGATAGGCGCCACGGCGCGCTTACATATAGGCTTGTGCAAGTACTTTCTGGCCATGGGTGTTTCGGCCGATTCTTGCACAATGTAGTGAGAAAGGAACCGACGCCGGAATGTCACCACTGTGGTGACAACCAGGACACGGCTCAACATACCCTGGAATTATGCCCGGCATGGGCCGCCGAACGGAGTGAGCTGGTGTCCACCATCGGTGGGGATCTCTCGCTCCCGTCTGTCGTGCGGGCTATGGTGAGCAACGAGGAGTCGTGGAGTGCAGTGGTCTCATTCTGTGAGTCGGTTATGCTCCAGAAGGAAGACGCTGAGAGAGCCAGAGAGAGGGATCCCGAGGCACCAGAGGCCAGACGGCGTCGCGGCGCCGAGCGCGGCAGAAGGAGGGGAGGAGGTGATTTCCACCAGAGGCCGCCCTGAGGGATCCTCCATGTAGGCTACGTAGGTGTGGGGGGGAGTAGGATTAGGAAACCCCTGGCTTGCCTACGTACCGTGTAAGTAGGCAAGACCAGGGGTTAGGCGGGCGTAGGGTTGGTGTAGGTAGGTAGGATTGGTAGGGTTAGGATATACCTATAGGTAGGGCGGGGGGAATGGGGGGGTGCTGGATAGGTAACCTCTGGCTTGCCTACCTACGTAGTGGGTAGGCAAGTTCAGGGGATTGGCGGGCCGTAGGGCATGAGATAGGTAGGGTAGGGTTAGGATCGAGGGGGGGGGGGCGGTATGTAGGTTAGCGTAGGCCGGAGGGGACCTCGGGGTGGTTATGGCGGGCGAGGAGTAAACCTCGATAAAAAAAAAAAATCAACCGCGGGGTGGCTTAGCTTCTCCGCTGCCGGCCGAACCCAGAGGGAAAGGGTCGGGGGGCCTGGACTCTCATTGCACGGGTTCGGCGGGCTGGGAGGCAGTCTTGCAACTGGGCTGCCTCAGCCGGGTGTGGCGTGGGAAACGCCTGCCGCCGGGGGTGTTGCGGAGCCTGCTCACGCACCCCGTGACACCACCCATAGAGTGGCGTAGGTTGTCGTGGAGTTTTAGCCGGTTAAAGTCGCCGAACGGCACCACCCCTGCGTGGCAGCACAAAGGCTGGTGGTCGGTTCAGTTCGGGTTCTCCCCCGGGGGCCTGACAGTCCATGATGGATTTTCTCTCCACGTTAAAAAAAAAAAAAAAGGTTAGACTTGCGAAAAAAGATAACAGGAGCCGACCGCGGTAGCGGTCAACGAGCGCGGTGGCTTTAATACGTAAGTACCACTATTTTTTATAAACCGATTTGGAGAATTATTATTTTTTATTGTAAACTATATATTTTCAAGGGATCCCATTTTAATTTATTAAGCATTGAACCTTTGATTTACAAGATACAGCACTTATAACAAACTAAGCCCTGATAGGTACCTGACTATGTACAGAGACGTTCTGGTGTATTCTTTAGAGCACATTTTTAGGCGGTTTTTTTTTTTTATTTTCTTGTTATTCAAATCAAATCAAAAATATTTAATTCAGTTTAGGCCCTAATAAGGCGCTTATGAACGTCAAAACTACCACCGGTTCGGAAAATAACCTAGCCATCGTGAAGAACCGGCAAGAAACTCGATCGGGTACATCTTTTTAACATATATATTTCCAATACATCATACAATCTTTTTAGTGGATGCACAGAGAGGAGTCAATTTCAGACGTCACTATCGTTCACATATTTATCCACTCTATAATAACCTTTTGTCACCAAAACCCACTTGACATGGCGCTTAAATTTACAGTCCGGCAAATCGGTAATATGTTTTGGTTATATATATGTATTCGATAAATTACATATAGGGTTAAATTTAATATTAATAAGACATGTAGATAAATAATTTCCTGACATTATTTTCTTGTAGATATTTTTCTGTTTTCAGAAACATGTTTTTACAACAACAATACAAACGACAACCCATGTTATTGTAAGTTATACGATACAGGATCTATATAAGAAATATCTTTATTAAAATATTTATAACTGCTTATAATATATTTCGTTGTACCAATATTCTATTCAAATAGATATAGCTAAAATGAATTCTTAAATTCAATCTTATAAGCCTTGTGGAGTAAAGATCTACTGCTGATTTATGTATGCTTCATAAAATCGTAAAAGGCACATTTAGTCTTAACTTGAGCGCCTAGGTTTTAAAGTACCTACAGAGTTATTACGAATACCTACTTTAAAAAAATTCAGTTGTTTTGAATGTACAAATATTATATTGAAGTACTAACATATATAAATTAATAATATATAATTAGTTATTTTAAGAAATATTTAATAATGAAATATAAATACTTATTCATATATATGTTTACATATATATATACTAACTCATGCGTACAATCTTATTAAGTTGTGTTTAAAATTTGATATTATGTACAATTTGTAATACGATGCACAAATTTATGAACGCTTCTAGATTATTTAGTTATATATATAATTGTTACACTACTATATGTTATTGTGATTTTAGAAAAATCAGAATAAATAAAATATGTATGTAAACTAATGTAACATATAAAAATTTATATCTCCAAGAGGATTACTAACCGTTTCGTTGTCGATCGAGGACGGCGCACTAAATGTTTCTTAGCATTTGGTCTTATGCCTTGAGATTACGTCGGGGAATTACTTTCACATTTTTTATTTAAGACTAGCTGTACCCGCAGCTCCGCACGCGTTTTTATAAATTGTATTATAGGAATATAAAATTGTGAGACTATGTACAAATATAGAAATGCTCTTTAAAAACAATTGTAACTACGACGCGCACGCCAATTACAACATGTAACTTATACATTAGATATATAAATACTAACAGTATGTCAAATGAAGTTTATCATCAGCAACATATTTGGAACCTTAACCCACCATATAACTACCTCAGTGCTCACTTACACTGTATAAAGAACTAATGAAACAATGAATTAAAGATGTTATTATGATGATATAATATGGCCATATTGTCAATAAGTAATACGTTTATGTTATCTTTCTAGAAAGACCCCTTCTACCTTCAAAATTACTATTAATAATTATAATGTTGAATTGTATACAGTCGTTAGTCTTGAAATCTTGCATAAATATAAATCAAGATGTAAAACTTTATATCTGTCTAAGTAGTTTTTAATATTCGACAATTTAAATAGTGCTTATTCAATTCGATATAATATTCTTATATGTTACTATGGTTCCTGAGTTATGTAGTCGAAAGCGCGGTCAATAAAACAAAATTGCCTCCAAACTGACCGAGAATACAATATAATTCAAATTACATACATAGATACAGATATATGAATTTCAACTATATTTATTCTTGAAGTCCAGTACAACGCACGTATTACGCACATGTTTACAGTGAACAACATATTTTTGCTAAATTTCATGCGGACGAAGTCGTGGGTAACACCTAGTCTTAAATAGAATAACCTTTTTTTGTTTTTTTTTTAACGTGGGGAAATCCCTTATGGATACCCACCCTCCCGGGGGAGAGAGTGGGTTATGTCCGACTCGCACGGACTAAAACCCCACGGTGTACCGACAGACCGTTGTGTGGGGGCGGCAAGGGATCGTACATGCTACTCAATCTTGTAGAGCCGCCCCCACGGTCCGCCCGGCGGAAGGTGACCGCCGGGCTCCTACCTATAGAGGGACAGACCGGGTACACACCGGCTGCCCCTCCTCGTCCGCCGGACCTGTGCAATGAGGAGATGGGCCCCCCGGCCCACCCCCTCAGGTCCGGCTACGGTGGCGGGAGGAGTTGGGCGAATCGCCGCCTCCTCCCGCCTGTCGTCCTTTGGCGGAGAGGGCCACTTTGAGGATCTGCCTCGCGGGCCCTCTCCGCCTCCTCCTTCTGCGAGATGACGTCCTCGCAGAAGGAGGACATCGCTCGCCACGCCTGTTCGCTGCCGAGCATGGCCGAGACCACGCTCGGCAGCGACAAGTCCGGTCCTACCGCCGCCGCCAGAATGCGGCGCTGCTCCCTCCACGCAGCACACTCAGACAGAGTGTGCTGCGCGGTATCTTCGACAGCGCCGCACTCGTGACAGGCGGCGGTCGGCTCCCTGCGTGCGATCCGGTGCAGGTACCACCCGAAACAACCGTGTCCGGTGAGTACCTGCACCAGTCGGAACGTCAGGGAGCCCCACTCCCGCTTCGTCCACTCCCGCAGGACCGGGCGGACAGCGTCCACGGTAAACCGCCCGAACCGCTCGTCCGCCAGGTCCTGCCTCCATCTTTCGACGGCGTCTCCTCGTAGACGCCGCCTCTCCGCATCTACCTCCCTGGGGAGCCTCCCCCTTCGTTTCCTCGCCGCCGTGAATTCATACACGGCGGCGAGAACTCCTGCCTCCAGCTCCCAGGGCAGGGAGCCGGCGAGCACAAAGGCCGCCGTCGAGGACACCGTGCGGTACGCCCGGATCGCCCTCAGTGCCACCGTGCGCTGCGCATTACGCAGCGCGCGCACGTTGGCGGCACCGAGGGCGTCGGCCCACAGCGGTGCCCCGTAGGCGGCCATCGCCCGCACGACTCCCATGTAGAGTCGGCGGCACCCGGCGCCAGGCCCCCCTATATTAGGGAGCAACCGGCCGAGTGCCGCCGCCGCCCCAGCAATTCGCGGTCCGAGCCCCGCGAAATGGGGCTCGAACCGCCAGCGCCCGTCCAGGGTGAGGCCCAGATATTTCATCTGGGTCCCCACCCTGATCCGGGCGCCCTCCACCACAATGTGGGCCCCAGGTGGTGGCCCCCGCCGAGGCCCATGAAAGAGTAGGGCCTCGGTCTTTTCGAGGGCCACCCTGAGGCCCAGTCTCCTGATGCGCCTGACCACGAGGGTTGTGGCCATCGTGGCCAGGCGCTCCACCTCCCTCCACTCCCCCCCCCGGGCTACGACTAGGGTGTCATCCGCGTAACATATGAGGCGTGCCCCATATGGGAGCACGCCGCGGAGCACCCAGTCGTAGCCCATGTTCCACAGGAGCGGCCCCAAGGCCGACCCCTGTGGAACCCCCCGTCTTGTTGCCCGCCGGACCATATGCCCGTCGCCGTCTACGTAGGCGACCTCCCTATCCTCGAGGTATGCCTCCAACACCCGCCGCAGGTACGGGGCACTCCGAAATATCGGAGCGCCTCCCGTATGACGCCATGCGGCAGGGTGTTGAAGGCGTTGGCGATATCAAGGGACACCACCAACACCCTTTCCCCCTGGGAGGTTGCCTCCGCAGACAGCGACTTAAGGAGGGACAGGGCGTCCACCAAATTACTTCCTATAAATTCAGCTATCTGCCAGTAAAAATCGGTCAAACCGTTTTGGAGATAGAACTGCGAGCGAAGCCACGGTCAACAGTTAGTCTAAATTAAAATAGACTACGATACTTTTTATGATGTCTCTGCTATCTGCCGGTGAAAATCCTGGAAAAAATCGGTCCAACCGTTGGATATAGAACTACTGGCGAAGCCACGGTTAATAGCTAGTATAAATTAAAATTACTTTTTATAAGGTCAGTTATCTACCAGTGAAAGTCCCGTAGAAATCGGTTCAACCGTTTCGGAGATAGCATTGCGGACGAAGCTGCGGTTATGAGCTAGTCTAAATTAGAGTGGCCTAAGTAACCCGCTGTAATTTTAGCTGCCTCCAAGTGAAATTCTTGTTAAAATCGGCCCTGCCGTTTTGGAGATTACCCGTAACAAACAGACAGACAGACCGACAAACATTTTTAAAATTGCATTTTTGTTATCCAATCAGTAAAAAAAAATGTTTTGATATTACATACAGACACTTTATTTTTATTATATGTATAGATAACTAAAATAACATGTTAGAGACCAAAAGATGTCTGTACTGTTATATTTAGACATTATAACGTGGAAAACATCTTGATTTTAAACATTGAGACTAAGTTGCCATACTCTTGTATGACGACTTAATCAACTATTACCCGGTTTCTGAGGTACTTTAACTGTAGTTTATCTGTTCAATAGCGTTATCGTTTCGATAATTTGTCAAATTGCGTTTGTGAACACACAATCATACGATAAATGTCAGTAAAACTCAACGGGCCATTTCACAGTTTATCTTATGGATAAATTTATTGAGTCAATAACTATTGGTAGTTTAACCGAGTATCTCAGAAACCGGGCACATATATCCGTCTGATTTCTTCCTAACATATTCCATTAATTCCTGTTGTAAATATCTTTTCAATGTTCATTATAATACTTTGTTATATCAACCTTATATAACTAATTAAATAATAAATAATAATATCAAGACTTGGTTTGTAAATATCATTACATATTATAAAACAAAGTACCGCGTCTGTCTGTCAATCTGTTCGTGATAAACTCAAAAAGTACTAAACGGATTTTCATGCGGTTTTCGCCAGTAGATAAAGTGATTCACGAGGAAGGTGTAGGTATATAATTTCTTTTTAATTTTATTTTATCAGGGTGCGACAAGGTCCACCGGGCCCGCTATGTATGTACGATATGTATTATATGTGTGTAATATATATTAATTTATATTAAGTCAGAATACGTTATTTATATATCTTGTAGGTGTTTAACCAATTTTTTATTTTTTATTAAATATCATGTTAGCACCAACTCGTAAACTTATTAAACGTTTCTGTTGGGTAGCTGGAAGATTATGTCTTCTGATATAATAGTACCCAATGCACTCAGTGAAAAATTACAATAAAACATAATTGATTTGATCTCCTACATTATTCATGATATTCTAGTCTAGTCTAAATAGCCTAGCCTTATATAACTTTATCAAAACCCTAACCAAAGCGAGCTAAACTTAGTTCGAGGTCCAACGTCACGTTTATATTCAAAGAAACCTGTCAGTCAGCCCAGACTTCTACTGTAATAATAAGATCTTATTTACAATACAATAACACTAGGTTTATACCAAAAAGGCCTTTGTATTCGAAGCAATAACGTTATAAGGACAGTATTTCCCTATAAGCCCTTCGTTGAGTTGTCGTAACATCTGTCAAGGTTGTTATTTCAGAGGCCGTCTTTTGTCTCGCACGAATAAGTAAATACCCACAGCTCCGCGTCGAAAATACTAATATCTAAAGCTAACAACAAATCCTATATATGAATATGGATATACTAGTAAATAGTTTGAAATTGAATTTCTAATATTCAATATAAACGGATGTAGGCGGTATATGGTAGAGCCAAGCTGAACTCGCCCGGGGTAGTACCACCCTCTCACAGAAAACCAACGTGAAGTAACAGTGCTTGCATTGTTGCCTTTCGTTCAGTGAGAGCGCCGGAGGCCCACCTCCCCTCCCCATCCCCCCAAACACATGAAGGCAACGCACTTGGGCCTCCTCTGGTGTTGCAAGTGTCTATGGACGGTGGTGATCGCTTAATAAGGTGAAGCACCTGTTCGTTTACCTCCTATGATATAAAAATGTACAATTTGCGTTATGTTTTAAATGAATGTAATCGTCTTCCATACCAACATTTTTTTTTAGCAAATCAATCTTATTAAGGTAATGATATTACAAATTTCTTGCGATCATATCAATGAATTAACTAGAACTTTCCAGGGAGTTATTGTGGCAAGTCAGAATCCATGCTCCGTAGTATAATTTCCGATCCACTTCACTTATGCACATTAACCAAACTATGTTACATAAAACACCACCACCAATAGTACAAAATATAGAGCCAAATAACGCAAGATTTAAATAACATATAAAATCCACTACATGACATTCCAAGAGCCCGTCCAAAAACTCTATATCACCATTTAAGCGTGTATCCACCAATTTAATAGCAATATTTTATATTGACAGCTGAAATTCACTAACAGTGTCGTATATCGGAAATCGGTGGGTCTAGAGATATATAAATACGGTTTTTGAAAATTGGTCTCCTGTGAAATTTGAACAGTTGTATAAACATTTTTTTCATAATCAGTATGTCCTTTAGATATCTGATTACTCCTAAAACCACGCAGACGTGATGTTATGTTATGGATTAGTGAATACAATACATAAATATACAATTATAGCAATTGCGAGTCATTTGCTGTCAGTTATTGTAAAGTTATATTACGTATGTACGAAGACCTTTATCAGATCGTAATGTTTTATATACGAATGTGAAAAAATAAGCAGTCAACAACGAAAAGCCCATTCAAATCGGATCAGTAGTTTTTGAAAATCGCGGACATACAAACATACATATATACGGGTCGAATACAAAACCTCCTTTTTGAAAGTCGGCTAAAAATAGGATAATTTCTGACATATTATCGTTGTGGAATTTTATATTAGTCTCTAATAAATTTATCTTAAAGAAAAAATGTCTATTTGAAAATTTGCAATACACTTTTCACTGAGTAATTGCAACTTCATAAAGTCATGTTGCTACGTTAATAGTTTTTAATAGATGAGTAATTTCAGAAATTACTATAAGCTGAACGAGGCACCGAAAACTTTTGAATAAGCAGTTTTCCAAACCGCTTAACCCAACGATCTTCCATTCCGCCCGTTAAATTAACTACAGACAAGTCCACGAATGAAATAAAAAGACAAAATGAAATCTGGCCCCTGAAATAGCTTCCCTCCGCACAGTCTAGACTCGTATATATGCAAATTTTTATTTTACAATATCTGTAAATAGAAAGTAATGTCAGGGGAAATGTTTTAGTGGTTCAAAACTTCTATTTATTCTCATTTATGTAGTTCAAGAGTTTAAGCTTAATAAAGAAGCACATCGACAGAAGATCTAATCCGCTTTGAGTGAGAAAATTATACGAGTAATATAGAAATTGTTTTCCGAACGACATCAGATAAGTTAAAATTAGTTTAGAAGACGTTTCTTGCAAACACGAAACATGTTTAGTCTGAAAAGTTTCAAATATTACTAACATGTACGTGCAGCTCTCTGAATTTATGAATTAATGTTGAAGAACCAGCAATATAGCTAAATTGGAACTGAAATTGAACAGTAAATAAGACTGATATAGCACAATTGTTACCTACTAACATGATTTGACTCGGGAACAGCACTTTATTCTGGATGAAAATGACCCTAAGTCCTATTTCGTACCCCTAAAAATGCGTATGAAGAATTTCAAAATGATCAGTGGAGCTGTTTAGGCGTAAAAGCGTTACAAACAAATGTAGTCACTTTAGCATTTATCATTTTAGCTAAGACTAGATGGCCCGTGCGCACTTCATTGGGCGGTAATAGGCATTATCAAGCTACAACTTTTTTCTAGAACTCATATCTCTCATCGTTAAGACAGCGTTCGTAAGAAATGTTTTCGTTCGAGCATTTTTTCTCCGACTCCCCAGATATTACCTCCTACAACCTCACAATCTTTACCTATTTATAATATTATAATAATAATATAATTAATTAATAGCTTCTGCCCACGACTTCATACGCGTGAAATAGTTATTTTGGGCGAACACGCAGCGGAAACTCTCAAAAGGATAAAAGAAACGATTTTAAAACATTTTTCATTGTTGCTCCGCTCCTATTGATTTTAGCGTAATGATATATACTTATGACATTCACAAGTAACGTGGCTTTCTATTGGTAAAAGAATTTTCAAAATGGGTTTAGTACTTCCTGAGATTACCCCCAACAACGTCACAACGTCACAAACACACACACTTTACCTCTTTATAATATAAGTATAGATTAGGATTGGTTAAGAAATAAGGAAAAGGAAGGCAACGTACTTTATGAGGTGACCAAACATCATCAATCAAGAGTCAGGATATATACTGAAGCGTGTTGTTATAAGCTATCGATCTTAGTAGAGTTACGATTTAGTGTTCATTCTGTATAATATAATTATTTATTTATTTTTGAAGTGCATACTTATTACCCATTGCGACGGGAAACTCTATGAAACGAAAAAACGATGTTAAAAAGAGACACATCTATAAGATTTAAAATGCCATAGAATGAGATAGAATACATTACACAATGTATCTTATATTTGCGGTACCTAATAGTATTGCACGTGTGTATGTGTGCATCTCCGTATGACGAAGTGTTGGGGAAAAAGCGTCATAACCAATGTGGTGTATTTTTAGTGTATTGGTTATATGAATATATAATCTTTTTTTATAGGTTTCACTTCTATATAGAGTCTACTTGTTTTTTTATTGTACCACGGCAAAAGAAGGCATTGTACCTGATGGTAGGCACAATGTAATAAAAAAATAAATTAATAAAGGTAACCTACATTTTATTGTTTATCGTCAGTGGTTCATGGAAGCCTCTTAGCAATGGAATATACACTACTTGATTCCGAAAGCATATCCTGATAGCGTAACAAACCAAAAGATCCACAGCAACCAAAAGAGATTTCATACTATGTAATATACTGTAGACTGTAACAGACTGAATATGTAGATATTCAGTCAAATGCTTACCTCGCTTACCTACTCGATATATATCGGCCGATCACGGAACGCGATACACCTATAATAGATTTTACTGTGTATGTTGATTGGAATCAAGCCGGACACAATTGTAGAACTCAACTAAACCGAAATCGTCAATTAAACGAAACCAACTTGGACGAATTTAGTCGTTTTTTAATTAAAAGATCACCACTACATGAGTTTACTTAACTATATCTTGTAAAATGTGGTAGTAGGGTCGTTCACTTCACATCTATACTATAATAAAACTGTAGCAAGGTCAAATCTGTACATTAAATATTTTTTGAAAATTTTTATCGGGGTAGACTTTGTTATCGATATAGAAGCCAAAAATAATCTTTTTACAATTTTTGTCTGTCTGTCTGTCTGTCTGTCTGTCTGTCTGTCTGTCCCTGTGAACACGCATCACTCTGAAAGTACTGAACCGATTTTGACGAAACTTGGCACAGTGATAACTAATATTACGAGATTACATCTAGGATACTTTTTATCTCATAAAACGCAAGGGATTCTCCAGGATCTGCCTGTTTGTCTGTCCCTTTGAACACGTACCACTCTGAAAGTACTGAACCAATTTTGACGAAATTTGGCACAGTGATAACTAATATTACAAGGTTACATCTAGAATACTTTTTATCTCATAAAACGCAAGGGATTCTCCAGGATAACGGACGAAAGTCAAAAATTTGTAGTTAATGAAATTTTTGACGGATTTTGGTAAATTTTCATTGTGCTATATATAGCAGACAGATTAGCTAAAAAGATAAGCTATATTTCCCTAAGTTACTTTAAAAAAAATACCAAAAAAAAAAGATCGCCAGGATTCGAACCGTCGGCTCCGGCGGACCATATAATGTCCAGTACGTTATAACTGAGCTACGGCTATATGACATTTCTATGCGTAATTATCAACCAAATTAGTGTGAACGAAACTGTCACTTATATGTTGTTACATTTATTTTATTGTATAAAAAATGTTTGCTAAACAAAGGTGACAAGATTTTTTCCTAAAACATAAACCTAGATAATAGTTACATTGCATTGTAGAAGATGAATCTCAACTAGAGTTCTATCAGTACGTGTGTTGTTTCGATATTTGATAAAATTAGTTTTCTAAATGTTGTTGAGTCTTGAAGTAGTTGGGTTCAGGTTTGTGAATCTAAGATTAAAATAAATCAGTTGAGGTGTATGCAGTTATTTTTTTCTTCTCGAACTGAGCACGCTATTGACCTAGCAAGGTCTTAACAGCTTCACCGGACTACTGTTTGCAGTTACTATGTTGTATTTATACTAATATTATAATGAGTGGTAAAGTTTTGTTTTCGAGGAATGCTTGGTACCTACTACTGATCTGATTTCAAAAATTTTTTCACTGTTAGAAAGGTATATTATCCCAAGTTCAGTATCTCAGTAAAAAAGGTGGTTTGTATGTCAAATGTAAAAAAAATGTGACCAAATTAAAATTGAATGCAGATTTCACGTATACTTTACAAATTCTTATAAAACAAACAACTAAAACAAAATGGAAATTTAATGTTGATAAAGTTCAAATTTTACAGTATGTTACGTGATGAAGTTACAAGGGGTACTGGGAAGACATTTATCGGCAATATATGGACCGTTTATTTTGAAAGTGGTGTAAGTCCATTTTTGAGAAAAATGAGCTATCACGTAATTCATGCTTAATTTAATGTAATTTTTTTATATATAACTAGTCCATGTTTAATTTCTCAAAAAAATCCCATGTTTTGTACAACTTAAAATCGGTCGGTAAATGAAATTGCATAATCATCGATTATGAAAGTGGTGTAAGTCCAATTGACAGAGGTAGTTGGCATAGCAGATGGATACCGATCAGTGTTTTGTTATTTTTCATTTATTTTATACTAGCTGTGTCCCGCGGTTTCACCCGCGGACGATTTGCATTGTTTCACCTCCGTGTTTCCACTACTCGTAAGTTAAAAGATAGACATTAAAAAATTAGAGAAATTTATTAGAAAATGTACAGCGCATAACCTGTGAGAAGAAAATAAATACGACAAGGCTGTATGACTCCGTATCTTTGCCCGTATTTTGGCGAATTAAAAAAACAACAAAAACAACAGTAGTAAAATTATCAATTTATTACCTCTACGTCCTGGAAGACCGTTAAAATTTGAAAAAATCGCCCTGGAGCCTTTGTACCAAAATGCCAGACCTATTACGTACGAAAAATATAAAGACATGAAGCAGCTACTACCCTATATACCTCCGGTGCATCATGCATATTTTGAAACACTACCACATGCAGAGAATAAGTCAATTCTTGTAATCAGTATCTTGTAATGACAATGTAATTGCCGTCTAAAATAAAATTGTATGTGTTGTTATGCGTATTTGTAAACAAAATTATATTAAAATGAAGTATATTTTAAGCGATATTTGATTTTTCAAAATTGAAATTAGACGATTTTTACAATTGTCTAATTTTGAAAGTGGTGTAAGTCCATTTACAGCACATAAATATGTGTTATCGTAGTCTAATTAGTCAAAAACAAATTTATATAAACAAATTAAATGTTGATAAAACAATAGAAACAATGCCAGACCTCATATGATTTGCCTGTATTTTTAAATCAACAAATATAGTAACCTTTAATTTTCTCGAAACAAAAGAAAATGGACTTACACCACTTTCAAAATAAACGGTCCATATGTAAGTTAGTTTTGATCTTCACTTTGATGACACTACTTTAGGTAATGCTGCGAACAGATTCTAGGCTTATTTTAAAAGATTTCTCACATACCAACTGGGTATATGTTTGAGTGAGTCCCTGGATAGTTTGGATTCACGATTGGAAATGCTGGATAACGCTGCAATAGGGTTTTAGGTTTTTTAAGATTATTTGCGTTTAAAAATACGATTGAAACCGGTAATAACCGATTTGGTGCAGACGAAGTTGCACGGGTCAGCTAGTACAAAAATAATGGCATAGTAATATAAAGATTTTATTGGTTTTTTTTTTCGAACTGACTACGCTATCGACCTAGCAAGGTCTTAACAGCTTCACCGGACTACTAAAGCGAGCGCTTAAGGACTCAGCCGATTTTATTTGACAACTAGCTCAAGGGTGCACGGCACACCTCGGCTTGGGCTGTTGCCTGATACATACAATTCGCGACGTATCTGAGTTAACCTAAGCTAAGCTAACTATTCATACATATATGAGTTGTTGAAACATATATGTGTACTAGGTATACATACCTCAATAACTCTTATATATATTTCGTATCGGATAATTTTCTAAACTATTTCAGTTTGATAAGGGAAAAAATTAAACCCTTCCACTTGCATGTGAAGCGTGTATGCGTGCACGTGTGTGGAGGTGATATGAGTAATGTTGTCGCAGTGATGTAAGATTTTGTGTCACTGTATCGCGCGAGCAGCGCACTCAAGGGATCCATGCCGAGGGAACGGACCTAGGCTTGAGCCGCTGCCGAGGGGGGCCTAATCTGGTAAATTTTATTGGCCTTTTATCGTTTTCACAACTACTCGTGACCGACTGTTACAAATTGTTTTTACAGCTTTCAAATGCTATTCCAGTTAGTTAATTGACGTATAAATACTAAGTTTTACGAGTCATTCCTATAATGTTTTATATATACTTTGTACAATATTGGATTTTTCCTATAAATGTATATTTCACTAAATTCACCCGCGACTCCGTCTGTGTAAAATTGTATGTATAGAAATGAATCGTAACTTTAAGAGAATTAGACACAAGAGACAAGAGCGACACGTGGACGTTATTACATTTTTTAAATTGGTGAATTCACCATGCTTCACGTTTTAAATATACCTTTGATTCTGAACACAGTGTGAATTTAATCTAATGCTTCGTTTGCTATTGGGTATTGAAGGCGCGGAGCCTCACTTGACGGTATTCTTTAATTTACCGAGAACGGTTCTCACCCTTTTTAGATCAATGAAATACTAAGAAATACCTATTTTTTTTAAATCGATTTTTTAATAGTATGTTTCAATACTTCATAATTATTAATTGCTATTTAATATATTAACCAGCACTATTCGAAGGTACAATATGAGTATTTCACTTTATCATACAATTAGCATTTAATTAACAGCAAGAAATATCTAAATTAATAAATTAAATTATGTAATTATTTGGAACGTATTATATTCTCAAAGAAACTGCTTAATGAGGAGTACACGTGTATACAGATATTGGAATTTAAATAACATCTACCTATTCTACCAGACATTTTAACCAAAACTTAATTACAATGTGATATATATAATTATTTATTATTATTATATACTAGCGGGCCCGGCAGACGTTGTTCCGCCCTGACTATAAAAAAATCATTGACAAATTATATACTAAAACCTTCCTCATGAATTACTCTATCTACTGGTGAAAACCGCAAGAAAATCCGTTCAGTAGTTTTTGAGTTTATCGCGAATAGACAGACAGACAGACGCGGTAGGGGACTTTGTTTTATACTATGTAATGATAATTCACTTATAATTTGGAGATCAAATAGCAAGTTTTGTTATTAATACGATTCGTAATGCTTACTGCAATATTGAAAACCATTTAATAGCGACTAGTAATTTTATTTAATATTTTTATGTTCATTAATTTGTAATGTCCAAAACACGAAAAGAAGAAATATGTATATTTTTGCCAAATCCCATAAAAATGTTGGAAACCTACTAAAATCTCACGTTCCAAACATCTATCGTAAAATTTAATAATTCAATATACTTTATAATAATTCAATAGTAAATATATTATATATTTATAATAATTAGATTAATTTCAAGACATTATTATGAATAATTATGAGGTGGTTAGAAATCAGCTATATACGCAAATATTTATAATTCGTTCTATTGTATAATACAGTTTTATATATAAAATACAGTTATATACATAAAACTGTATTATTCAAACTTATTACAAACTAGCTGTGCCTGCGATTTCATCCGCGTGGAACATTTTGTAAAAAATAGTGATCGATAAAATCATCTGAATGTATTAAGTCCATTTACTTATCTACTTTTTCTCGTACTTACGCCGCGTCGTCATAAAAATTACAATAACTTTTGATAGCGTGGACCGATTTCAATGAAACAAAGACTAAGTTATTCTCAAAGACATGCTTTATGATTGACTTGGTGCTGTTTTAGTGTGAACCCAGTACTTAAGCAGTGATGCGTGTTCATACAAGCAGACAGATAGATAGACAGACAGACATTTCTAAAAATGATTGTAACGTATTTTATAACTTATTCCTACACAATGCAACAATTTTTTTCATGAAAATCGAAAAAGTACAGACACATTAGATTTACATTCTTAATATATGTATTGAATAGATTCGTATTATATGTATAGACAATTTATCGTTGTAATTTGATGATTACTGGCTCAGTAACTCGTTGCTCGTAGATTTCCCTTGTAGCTTGTTGTATATTAATCGCTGCGCATCTCCTATCTAGAACATCAATCATATCAATAAACCGACAGACAAACAGATAAAAATTTGAAAAACCACGGATATGTGTTTAGACACCAATTCTAAGGCCCTCCAGAGAATTTCTAAAGTAAAACTTCTTTAGGCGCGACTAAGAGGTAACTGGACGACAATGCAACGGAAGTCCGTTACGGCAATATCGCGCCACGTTTCTGTACCATCCGGTTAGATGGCACTACAGATAATGAAGCTTTGATTTAATTTCTTACTTACTTACATTGAAACCAGATGGCAGCACGGTCGCGCGCCCATATAATTATACATAATTAATTCTATTGTATGATTTTTATTATTATTCAATTTAATATTTTTCATAAGTTTTTTTTTTACAAATTTAATGATTTTTTTATAAACTATTTATTGATAACATCAAAAATATTTAAAAAGGTTTACTTCAATCGCGTGTGACGGTTACACGCACTCATTTTTTTCTTAAATATATCTATAATATTCAGTACATTTCGTTCGCCTCTCCAGTGTTTTATTGTAAGATGAACATATATATGATAATAATTGTCTATGATACATGAAAAGCGTGTCATAAATTGTAAAAAAATTAATATCTGGTATCTAACCCTTCAAGATTATATATCTGCGTATACGTCGAGTATAAACAAGAACTCATTCTTTAAAATTAATTATTAACAATATATTTTCATACTAAATTGAATACTGTTGCATTTAAAAAAGACGTTTGGGGGAAATAGTTTTGAATATCAAATTTTATTACAAACAAGTAATATTATACTAAACACTAGAAATCCAATATTATACATAGATATGGTAACTATAATCGGGGTTCAAGTCCTTAGAAAAAAGTATAATAATTGCCTATATAAGAGATAAAGTTGAAGTAACAAAGTGCCTACCTTACGAAACTTTTATATGAAACCTTACTTAAATAAAACTACTATCGACAAATGAAACCGTTCAAAACTTAATTCCCAGTTAAAGCTTTATGCGAAATATTTGAATGAAATTCTAATTCATATTTAGACAATTTTCCTATTACAGGGTAGTATTAGAAAAGAGCAAAGGAATATACCAATATCACTACATATTATAAAACAAAGTCCTCTGCCACGTCTGTCTGTCTGTCTGTCTGTTCGCGATAAACTCAAAAACTAATGAAAGGATTTTCACGTGGTTTTCACCAGTAGATAAAGTGATTAATGAGGAAAGTTTAGGTATATAATTCGTCAAGGTTTTTTATTTTTATCAGGAAGGGACAACGTCCGCCGAGTCCGCTAGTCTATACATATAATAAAAATGAAGTGTGTGTATGTAATATCAAAATATCTTTTTGTACTGATTGGATATGAAAGTATACACGCTACTGATAACAAAAATGCATTTTTTTTAAATGTTGTCGGTATGTCTGTTTGCCTTTATGTTCCGGGCAATCTCCGAAACGGCTGGGCCTCTTTTGACGGGAATTTCACTGGCAGATAGCTGAAATTACAGCGGGTTACTTAGACTACTCTAAATGACACTAGCTGTTAACCGTGACTTCGCCTGCAATGCTAACCGTGACTTCGTCTGCAATGCTATCTCCAAAACAGTTACACAGATTTTCACGGGACTTTCACTGACAGATAACGGACATTATGAAAAGTAATTTAGTTTATTTTGATTTAGACAAGATTTGATTTGATTTATTTGTTAACCGTGGCTTGGCCCGCAGTGCTATCTCCAAAACGGTTCTACCGATTTTTAATTTCACCGGCAGATAGCGAACATTATAAAAATTAATTTAAAATATTTTTGGTCATTTTGGCAGCTATTTTGTTTTATTTACCGCGCTTTCGTCTATATAACTCAGTAACCATAGTAATATATAAGAATATTTTATCGAGTTCAATGAGCACTATTTAAATTGCCAAATATTAAAAACTGCTTAGACAGATATAAAGTTTTATATCTTGATTTATATTTATGCAAAATTTCAAGACTGACGACTGTATAAAATTCAACATTTTAAATTATTAATAGTAATTTTGAAGGTAGAAGGGGTCTTTCTATAAAGATATTATACCATAAACGTATTAATTATTGACAATATGAGCATATTATATCATTATCTATATTTAAGTAATTGTTTCATTAGTTCTTTATACAGTGTAAGTGAGCACTGAGATAGTTATATGGTGGGTTAAGGTTCTAAATATGTTGCTGATGATAAACCTCATCTGATACACTGTTAGTATTTGTACATCTAATGTATACGTTACATGTTACTGTAGGCTTCGTGTGCATCGTACTTAAAATTGTTTTTAAAGGGCATATACATGGTCTCACAATTTTATATTTCTTTAATACAATTTACCTACGCGCGCGGAGCTGCGGGTACCGCTAGTTATATATTTTATTCGATAAGTATAAATAAATATGAATTAAAGTATTTATATGCTTTTCAGTATCATAAGAAATGCGTTTATTTATTAACTTCCTTATTGTATATATTCCAAGATATTCGTCCTATAGGAATAAACTCAATTTGAGGACAGGAGCTGTCACACACCATTTTTTAATACTATTTTTCTGGAACTGCCACTTTTATTTAAAAATTTTTCACGAACTATATAGGTCATCATGACTGTCATGATCCTTAGTATCATCTATGATAAAAAATGTTGGTTAGAAAGCTTACTAAATGAGAATGAAGTAATATAGCTAGAGGGCCGTGTGCCACGGTTTAGAATATGAAGTATCAGAAACCAAAGGCGGATTGGCCGTCCGACAAGATATGAGTATTATGTTAAACAACCAAACTGTGAATGCCTATACCAATGAGGTAACATCTCACGCGGTTGAGTCGTATTATCGCTTCCTCGTTCAACAATAATGCCTTATATGGACTTTGTTTACGCCTAACTGCGTCGACAGTAATTCAAACTTTAATCAATGCAATGCGAGTAAAACCTGTAGGCACTTCTAGTATAATTATAAAGAAATAAAATAGGAAACCCACCTACTCTTAAATAGTAGCCAAATGTCTGAATCTTCAAAGCATTAATTCAATTATTCATGGTCAAAGGATTTACGAAAATAAACCTAGGAATAAGAAAAACTTCGTTGAAAATAAATGAAGTAAAAACTCAGAAAGCGAGACTCTCTGAAGGGGAAACTAACGTTTTAGCCATTTTCCGTGGTTTCCGCAACGTAATGCCTTCATCTTTCATTTATCAATCCGAGGGAATTCAAGAATCGAAGGGATGATCAAAGTACTACCTATTTATAGTAGCATAAGAAGTCCTTTTTTTAACCAACAACGAACAAAAAAATAAAATACCCATTTATATTACAAGTTAACATTTGACCTTAATTTTATGTAATAGCATGTGCAATCTTAACATTTTAATAAATATATACCCCACTTGAATGCAATATTGAAAATATCTGAAAAAGTGCCTCGGTGAAAATGCGTCACTACAATATGATTACTACTAAGTAGAACAAAGTGGTACCTTTTTACCTAAAACTGAAAGGCAACTACCAAATTACCTCCAAAACATTTGGATACAAATGTTTACTGTCATACTAGATAATGCTCCACCGTGATAATATTATTACATAGCCATGAAAGAAAATAAATTTACTGTATTAACACAATAGTGAAAAATAGAGTTACAGATCAAATAAAAGAAATGAAACCTTAGAAGGTTTTAAAGTTACACTATCCATGGTATTGCCACAATGGTGCACAATTCAGCATGTCTGACTGCCATCGTTGCAAGTGCCCCAGCGCTTATTTTCAATTGTGGCCTAGTGAATTTAAACACTATAATAATAGTCTAGTGTAGTGTAGTTTCAGCACGAATGGGTCGGCTCGCCCGGGGTAGAACCACCCTCTCACAGAACACCGACGTGAAGTAACAGTGCTTGCATTGTTGCGTTTCGTTCGGTCAGTGAGAGCGCCGAAGGCCCACTTTCTTTCCCCTTTCCCTTCCCCTTTCTCCTTTCCCTACTCCTCCCCCATACACAGACTAGCAACGCACTTGCGACTCCCCTGGTATTGCTAGTGTCTATGGACGGTGGTGATCACTTAACATCAGGTGACCCACCTGTTCAATTGCCTCCCTTTGACATAAAAAAAAACACTATAATTGTGATGTTTTTAATATATAGATGGATACCATACCATTAATACCATCATTATTATACATATATCAATTACAGGTGCACGGCATAATCACAGCACTACATCTTAACAAAGGTACAGTACGAATCAAGAACAACGGCCACCGTCGAGAAATCGAGAACTTATCATCGATCATCTGATTTCGAAACGCGACAAACTAAAAAAAACACTGCTATCGATTAATTACCATCCTTAGGTATGTTATAATTGATGCTACGACTAACTACGGTGATTGATTCAAACGTAATCTACTATTGTGTCCTAAAATACAGCAAATTAATATTATTTTTACGCTAAACTACACTCGCCATGATTGTAATTATTGATATATATAAAAATTAAAGAGTAAATAAAAATATTTCGTAGACCCACTTGTCACATTAAAGCCATTCGATATTAAAGGGCAGAAATTTTATGACGGTGTTTATAAAGTGGTGGATTACTATCGCGTAATATTTCGTTATAAATCTATTATGAGACGCGGTTCTTTTTTCCAGTCGGGTCATTTTTAGCTTTTTATAAGCAAAAAGGTATAACTGTAAAGTATTAAATTGTTACTGTTAATGTGTGAAAAAAAACAACCTTATTACATACCATTTTAGATAATATTACAAGTACTGATAACTACAACTTTAGTTATATTTTAAAAATAAATGTGTTTTTGTTGTGTGCACTAAAAATGTGCGCATACTACAACGTCTACGGACGTTTGGATAATGATCGCTGACACTTTATCAACAACACAATGCACGACTTACATCGGTTCTCTGGTTTTGCCACATTGCTGGTGTAGCCCGTTAATTTACGTGACCGCGGGACACAGTACCACTCAATTTTTTGTTCTTCTTTGATTTTTATAAACAGCGGTATCGCTCACAAGGCATTGGAATACACGTTATGTACGTGACGGTGTCGGTGGTTCGTTAAATTACGGGAAAAACAATAACTTGCGATTTTACCCTAAACTATTAAGTATCAGTTAGATTACACCGGTATTTTTGGGTCTAACTTCTACATGTTAAATTTTGGTTTCTCCTACGACAAAAATAAAGAAAAAAAAATTTTTTCCGATTAAAGTTTGCTTTTGTAGAAACTAGAACAATTTTTCAATTTTTCGGTAAAAAATATTGATTTTTGTATTTTTTATATACTTCCACTATAAATTATAATTAGAAAACATTTTTTTACATACAAGAGTCTTTTTTATTCAAGATTTGTGATAAACAATAACATATAGATATAAAATAACAAGAAACTAATGTCTAAAAGTGAATATTTTTCGTATTTCTTTTATGTTCGTATGAGATCTCTCGTATTAAACCCCAAATGTAATTTCCCATCATATTCTCATTGTACTGCCCTTGATATCGCCGTTCAAAGTCCATCACATCTTGGGGAACGCGTTCTCCTTGTTTCTCGGAGTAGGCCCCCATGTTGTCTTTAAATTCGTTCAGATGTAGTAGTAATCTTTTGTTTCTGAAATAAATTAAATCATACTTATCGTCGTAAATCAGACCAAAGCAAACTTTATGAACGAAATATGAATATTTAAGTGTTTTTCAATGTCTAGAATCAGAATTTAAGCAAGAGAACAGAAACCCAAAAAAAAAATTTTTTTTGTTGATTGTTTTTTTTTTTTTTTTCGAACTGACTACGCTATTGACCTAGCAAGGTCTTAATAGCTTCACCGGACTACTAAGGCGAGCGCTTAAGGCACTCAGCCGATTGTGTCATGATTGTAATTACGCTACATTTATATACTGTATCTCTCCCAGCGCTTGTAAAGCGTAAAGACTTTAGTAAATATTTTGAGTAAATCCGTAAGCCTCAGTACGTGCCTTTTAGTGTGTATTGGAACTAGTCTCTCTCAATTCTCGTTTTGTATTTCTCGAAATATCCCGTTAGATAGTTAGGTGATTTCATATAGTGAGCTAGATTGTTCGGTAGGGTTTAATCGTGCGATCGCGTGTTTGTCCAACACTACTGGGCTACAGCCCCGCTGTTAAAACGATTGCTCTGATGGCAGGCATTGCGGGCAATTAGCCAACTTTGATTGAATGGAGTAAGTGTTTTTGTAAGTGCTACATTTTTATTTTAGGTGAAAAAAAAAATGATGGATGAAAGTAAAAAACCAAATTGAAAAACGAAATGAGCACAAACATTCACTTTTTTTTATTATGGGCTAGCTACAATTTTCGAGTTGAAAATCTGTTGCCAGGCACGTATGCATGCACCTGAGAATCGGTCCTCTTCTAGGCTTAAAGTGTTTCTAATCTTAGATCGCATCGTTATATAATAATAGGTGAGATTTTGGTAAAACGCTAAAACTTATGAAGTATAAAAAAAGCAAAAGATACGAAAAAAAGCCTCTGTCACTAATGAAAAAATTTTCTATTATTCAGAATAAGTAAACAGAAAAATGTAATCTCTTATATAAAACATAATCACGCATTTATCCTTTCATCACGCGAAAAGCACGAATCGTGTATTAAAAATAATCTCAAAATTGCAAAAAGTAAAAGAAAATATAAACTTGTAATAATAAAATGATCAGCCTGTTTGTTATTTTATTCTCTTTCGTATTTACTATTGTAGCACGAGGTGTTAAATAAAATGTTTCATTATTAGCCTGATTTCTTACTTATTTACTCAGTTTTATATGGCTAGTCGTGGTGGTGGAACGTATTGACCGGTGGTTCGCATATACAAACGAATTTTTTCGGAATACGCTTACATTTACTACTGTAAATTGGTAACACTATCGACTAACGGTGAAGGAAACATCGTGAGGAAGCTTGAACCTAAGAAATGTTATTGTAGTACCACCGTATGTAAGGAAATATAAAACTGTGGGTAAATCGGAGTTTGAAATCGCCGGTACGAGCTGACGTAGTGATGGTAATTATGCTTATGTTTTCCTTCGAAAAGGATCTTACGGCCCTGCAGTGGGTCTCATATAGGTTGATTTGATGATAATAATTTTATTATAGTAATACGCCATAACTATAGTAGTAGAATACAAGGCTCCTTCAAATACAACTATAAACCATTTATAATTATTAGGTAATAGAATTTCAGTTCTCCTCTCATCTCATCCTGTAATTATTTTGCAAATTTACAACAAAATATTCAACACAAATACAATAACACGAAACTTCTAATCTAACAAACGAATAATAATATAATATTTATATTTCCGGTCTTTATCTTAATGCTATTTGTTCGGTGGCTTTATATTCCAATTACACTTCCTTAGTAACAAGCCATTGTATGGTGAGGTTGTTAATAGGAAGTTTTCTGTCCCGTCTTTCTACAGCCAACGACCCGAAACAAAACTTATACAGTTGCTTCAACTTTGAACACACTTGCTGGGTGTCTTATATAACAACCAACTTCGTATACCGACATAATCTTTTCAGACAGATAAATCTTTGTTCTTTTCTGTCCTTTTGTCTTCTAAATAATATCTGTAAATAGTACTTACCATAATTCTAATACATAGTGTCCGATTGCAGTACAGCAAGTGTAATACTCATCATAGTGGCACTCTCAGACTTCTCGCGTTCAGATATCATCTATAGCATTAAACAAGCAGGGTGAAAGAGTCTGTACTCATATAATAAACTCGTCACAGTGACTCTTTTTAAGTTTGTCTTGTTTTAATATCAGTCACTGTCACATTTGAAGCGATGATGGCTAAGTAGATTTGAATACTTGAGAAGGAATCGAGACTTTCGGTAAAGGAAAGCATTGGATATTTCTATATCCACCTGACTAGCTATCACTTTCAAATAACATCTTGTCGCTAAACACATGTAGATGTGTTCCGACAACTGCACTTAAGGTTTACCATCTTAGGGAACATAGCATGGTATTAAAGATAAGCGATGTATTGTCGTTGGTTACCGTTGTTTTTGTATAGTGTGCTTACCATCAGATACTATATCGTCACTATGCTATGCTACTGTAAAATAAATCTTGTGTTTTAGTTGGTACATCAAGACATGTCCAAATATTTGTAACTTTAATTTAGTGAGGGCAAAACTAAAGTTTGAATATAACTTTATTTGATCTTTAGATAGACGATATACAATAGATAGAGATAGACGATTATGCTTCTGAAGATTATAAAAAACCAATTTAAGAAACAATACAAGCTCTAATTCAATTACCTGAACTATCTTTAGCGATATATCTTTGGTATGAACATTATATAGTTTCATTGTGGGCCGTTTTTGGCGTGAAATTGTATACAGTACAAACTATGACAATGTTCCTTATAAGCTATCACCTTCAAAAAGCATTTTTTCAAGCTAGGATGTCACTGTAATAGTACTATTATCGCAAATGTCCAAGAATAAACTAGAATAGTATAATTTAACCTCAGATAAGATATTTTCATAAAATTATATACCATACCGTTTATTATAAACTATTGACTTTGGCTCCTATAGCTTCTGCTTGCGGTATTCCGCAGGTCACATACACTAATCAAAATAATGCTTTATTCAAAGTACATTACGACAAGTCAGAAATCAACACCGAAAACATCTAAATTCGATTTGTTTTAAATAATCGAGTATCAATTTGAAATATGTTGCCCCATAACCAATATAAGTTAGGCGATAGCTGAATATATTATTAAAATAACATCAAAGAGGCTAGCTAGATTCATAAAAGGTTCGAGTCAACATCTATATAAAAGAAAAAATTGAGCAGTGGCTGTTCAGAGCAATGCAGTTTACTTTAAGAGAAATAACTTACATGACTTCCGAGTTTACCAACATCAAAGCACATAAACGGTGTTTAAAAAAGAAAACGAAATCGAATAACATTTTTCCACGCTGTATAAATATAACTTTTATTTAGACTATGAGGAAAACCAACCTTTTGAAATAGGCCCTCAGTAAAGGTTTAAGATACGTGTTGTTTTCAATGTTTGTGTAGGTTTTGAGGATATTAATCCTTGCTGAATCTGCATGCTGTCCTCACTAGAAATGTTTGTAATTTGAAGGATCTTCTGACTAAGGATGTAGGTAAGGGTTATAAATAAAACATACAACCTGTAAACAATTTTGCAATGTAAGATGTAATAGCACAGATTACTTTACAATTTTATATGATTTTAGGATTGATAAAGTTAGAAATCCCGTAAAAAAATCATCAAGATTATTTTTGAATTTTTGTCGAGTTCTCAAATAGAAATTGTTTTGGACTTAAGAAGGTTCTATAAGTGACATTTGATACGTATCGTCATGGCTTTTTTAACAGTATATTTATATACGAATTTGGTTTTAAAACAAGTTCAACACCGCACTACTATAACTGTTGTGGGTTCAATTGCTACACAGAATAATCATTTATGTATCAAACTAATTTGGGCATACTTTTTTTTTATTTTTTTTATTGCAGCTCGGCAAAGTGACTGTACTGTGCCTGATGGTAAGCACAGTACAATCCAAAAACAATGGCGACCACCGAAAGGCATACTATCTATCGCCGGTCGCCGCTGTCATGCCGGCCTGAAAGCGACCCAGTCAGGGACAGCCCCCCCCCCCCCCCGGTTGCTGGATATACACCGGCTGATCCCGGAACGCGACACGCCCAAACGTGTCACTATGGCGGGTGTTCCACCTGGTGTACGGTGGTCGCGATCCAGTCGGGTACAGACACCCTACCACCCCGCAAAGAATAGCCTTTGTCTAGAATACTTATAAAGTCTCCCGCTACAATTTCCCTACCTCGGAAATGGTATTTAAGGAAAGTAAAGATGTCTTCATAATAATATACTGTATACTAATAAAAGCATTCAAAATATTGAAGCTCTTAAATGGCTCTACAGGAGATTTCGTCACTTTTCCCTTAAATAAAAGTCAACAGAAGTAAATAATATTGAAGCATATGATGATTTTGTGGTCTAATATTCGAAACTTCTGAAATAATTTTAACAAGGCTTTTATTATCTAGGTAACATATCTCTTCGCTTTTGCGTAGAGGCTGAGCGGTACCAAAAAATTTTAATAGAGATTGCTTAAATCCGGTTAAAAAAATTAAGTAGTATTAGCAAAGTCACATTAACAAGAAAAAACGTACACAATTAAAATAGACAAAACGTGTCGTTTCCATGAAACAGCACAATCATTTACACGAGTACAAAGCCGACGATTCCAGTAACACCATATTGGAAGTACAGTCAGTCGCACATAATAACTGTATAATATATTTCACTATTTCTTTAAATTTTTAATTTCAAAATATGTTCGTTTTTGTGTCATATGATTTTTTTTTAATTTTGTGGTTATTATGATTTCTATCTATGTATGTATTAGGGCTTCAGTTTAGTATTTTTTATATTATTATTTTTTGTGTGTCTGTCTGTCGACTATTGTTTTCCATAGTTAGTAATAAATATATAAATTACAAATATCTTCGCGGTTGTACTATACTATCAACTTATATGTGATATACATATATGAAAATGATTATTGGTGTATATATATATTTTTTTTTTGTAGGTGGTAGAGCCACGCTGAAGCTACTACTGGTTTCAGCATGAATGGGTCGGCTCGCCCGGGATAGTACCACCCTCCATAGAAAACCGATGTGAAGTAACAGTGCTTGCATTGTTGCGTTTCGTTCGGTCAGTGAGAGCGCCGGAGGACCACCTCCACTACCCTACTCCCTTACCTTCCTCTCCCTCCGCCAAATACAGGATAGCAACGCACTTGCGACGCCCCTGCGGTGGTGATCGCTTAACATCAGGTGGCCCACAGGCTCGTTTGCCTGTTATGACATATAAAAAAAAATTAAGATCGATAAACTTTCATACCGTTTTAAGGTTTCCGTGGTGTTCATTTTATTAAAACTCGTTACCAGCTGGCGCCAGGTAGCGCCAGATCTTTTGTATCGTCCATCTAATTTCCTTAAAGTTTTTACGTATGGATATATAACTACAGAAAGTATTTCCACATGATTCATTTTACTATAGACCGCTTTATTATTGCAAAAGTTGTTAAAACATAAAACTTAAAAAATACTCCATCAATTCAACTCTCTCAATTAAATATACCAGATAAACCAAATATACAGGGTAGTAAACTTACCATATAAATTGTATGTAATCAGTAAAATAGATACAGTTGATGTTCAGAAAACTAATTCATTAACTTTCTCTTCAACTTAAATATATTTTGTATCAAACAAACCCACATAAAATGCAGAGATGGCCATGAATAAGAATTTATTAAGACTAAAGAAACGCAATTGAATGTACTCGTACAATTTCTGTTTAAACTTGTTTCAGTGAAACTACTAATGTATTGTAATTTAACCTTTATACATACTTAGCTATATAATAATAATGATCCTAATATGTTTCTCTTTAGCATGTTTCTTCAAATAGGCTTTTCATGATAGCTAAACGTGTAATCGATCATAATGTATACTAAACTAAACCTACGATATATGTGATATTGTTAGCTGGTAATTGTACTAGTACTAAAAATAGACCATCTCAAATGCATCGAATCATTCGAAAATAACTTCAGGTTTCCGGAGTTTTCCATTCTTCTTTATTAAAAGATATATAAAGTGCACCGCGGTGTGTGTATTTTTTCCGGTTTCAGTTCTATTCGAGACATGGAAGCGAATACGAATAGAAAACGAAAGGAGATCTACAAGCAAATTGCGATGTAATTATTTGTATTATAAATGTTTGTCAGTGAGTTTATTTGATTTTCGTTTGTACAGATACAAAATAAATTTCGTCTGATACAAATGGCATATAATTGACCTACGAGCGTAACAATATTTACTACGAAAAGTATTCGACACTAGGTGTTGTAGGTGCACACGGTGTTGTATGCGTTATACACAGTAATTATTTTCGTCTCAAAATGTAATTTTCACTCGCATTTTAACTCGTATTTTCTACACTACTATTATTAAACGCTTTTGTGATGCAATATACTGACAATATACAAAATTTCATTGAAAAAAATTGAGACTAAATATATACATTTTTTTTTTATATTTTATTCATTATTTCTTAAAGTAATAATGATAATTGTATACCTTATGGATTTCTGAGCAATATATACTTTATTGTACACAGTTTCGTGAAAAACAACGAAATGGCCCTTTTTGAAATAATAAGTTATGATTTTCAAAAGTGTTAGTGATTATTCTTACGCCTTATCAACTAAAGAATGACATTAGCTTCTCTAATAAATGATTTAATAAAAATTAATCAAGTCGTAGTTAAAGTTAAATCCAAAAATATACTTAATAGAATGAGGATAATTGATTTAACGTTTTATTCGGTGTAATAGACCTTTATCGCGAAATTTGAATAAATATACAGACAGAACTATATACTAATATCTCAATTAGATCTAATACCCTATATGTATCCGAAAGATCGTTTATATAAAAGTTGAATAAATTTATCCGTATTTTATATACACAAATTTAAAGTAAACACATTTCTGTTTTAACGGAGCACCTGTTTGAATACAGCTTTTAATTTATTCAGTAAAAACGAATACGGTTGCGGAATTCCCTTGGGGAATGTTTAGTCCGTAACCTAGGTATTTTTAATAATCCCAGAATTTACACTAACATTTTATGTAATGTTAACGTAATATGAAATACTTGAAAAGAGCCTCGCACCTCCACTTACAAGAGAATTTTTATGTATACTTACAGTTTCATACAATTTTTAAAATCTACATTAATAAATCTGTAGTTGTTTCTACATATTTTTTCCTGAAATTATATGATAATTTTATATTCACATATTTTATATCTATATCTTAATATATATATTTCTTGTGTGCGTGTGTATGTGACTGAACTCCTCCTAAACGACTGGACCGATTTTGATGAAATTTTGTGTGCGTGTTCCAGTGGATCCGAGAATGGTTTAGATTCACAATTGGACCCGGTAGGTGGCGCTGCGGTTGACTTTTGGGATTTATATTTTTTATTATCAAGGCAGGACAACGTCCGCCCGGCCCGCTAGTCTATACATATAATGAGAATGTAAATCTAACGCGTCTGTACTTTTTAGGTATTTGTGAAAAAAAAATGTTGCAGGTGTCTAGGAATAAGTAATAAAATACATTTCAATCATTATTATAAATGTTTGTCTGTCTATCCATCTGTCTGCCTGTCTGTCTGTTTACCTTACCAAGAAGATTATAAAGAAAGGTTTTTAAAAAAAAAAAAAAAAAGAAAAAAAAGGCCAGGGAGGGAAAAAGAAAAAAAATAAAAAAAAAAAAAAAAAAAAAAAAAAAAAAAAAAAAAAAAAAAAAAAAAAAAAAAAAAAAAAAAAAACATATCCTCGAGTAACATTTAGTATTGGTTTCATTAAAATTGTTTCATTCTATAAAAAGTTATTGTGGTTTAAATAACGACGCGACTTGAGTACGAGAGAAAAGTAGATAGGTAAATGGACTTAATGGATTCAGATGATTTTATTAGTCACTCCGTTTTTCCATTAAGTTTTATAGTGAACCCATTACTTTAGCAGTGATGCGTGTTCATACAAGCAGATAGACAGATAGACAGGCATTTCTGAAAATGATTGAAATGTATTTTATTACTTAATTCAAGACGCTTGCAAATTTCTTTTTTCACAAAAATCTAAAAAGTACAGTCACGTTAGGTTACATTCTTATTATATGTAGGTATAGAAGATGATTACTCGAAAAAATTCGAAATTATTGTTAATTATCTTTTCCATAAAAATATTATGCAATATCAACTGCGACCACATTTTTTTTTATATCACAGGCGGCAAACGGACATGTGGGTCACCTGATGTTAAGTGATCACCACCGTCCATAGACACTTGCACCACCAGCGGAGTCGCAAGTGCGTTGTCAACCTGTCTTGGGGGAGGGGGAGGGGAGGTGGGCCTCCGGCGGTCTCACTGACCGAACGAAACGCAAAAATGCAAGCACTGTTACTTCACGTCGGTTTTCTGTGAGAGGGTGGTACTATCCCGGTCGAGCCGACCTATTCATGCTGAAACCATTAATAGCTTCAGCGTACTTCTACCACCTAAAAACAGAGTGCTGGGAATATTAACCAGAAAGCATAATTTGTACGAAGTTGTAGGGACTACCTTTAAACAGGCTTCCTTGACCTAATTGTTTGAATCGTAGCGTAAGGTCATAGAATATTAATCGTAGATATGAGAGTTGTTGCAAAGAAGATTAACTTAGAGTGAGAACTTTTATTATCTGGTATCGATTAATGTTTATTATATCATCTTTAGGTAATTTTGTACTAAACTAATTTATTTGAAAACGAACGCTAATTGTATTAAAACTTATTTAAAAGGAAAAAAAGTATATTTATATAACAAAGAGGTGTGTGTCATAGCAAAATAAATATCATGTAAATAATCTATGTGTTTATTGAAGTAAAACTTCTTTAGGCGCGACTAAGAGGTAACTGGATGATAATGCAACGGAAGTGCGTTACGGCAATATGGCGTCACGTTTCTGTACCATCCGGTTAGATAATAATTAAACATAACCAAAACTTCTATTAAATCATAATTAATTTAATTCGTTACTGATCATAGTAGTCTGTTCGTATTTTTCTATATTTCATTTACTTTGTAACAAAGAGTTGCTAATAATATTTCCTGTGTTATTTAAGTTCCGAATTAGCTGATGGATGGCACTACAGATAATGAAGTTTTGATTTAATTTGTTACTTACTTACATTGAAAACAGATGGCAGCACAGTCGGTCGCCCATATATACATAATTAATGCTATTGTATGATTTGTATTATTAACCAATTTAATATATATTTTCAAGTTTTGATTAATTGTTGATAAACTATTTGTTGACAAAATTAAAATATATTTAAAAGTTTTACATCAATCGCGTATGACGGTTACACGCACTATTTTTTTTTGTATCCATAACAATTGAATTGGCCCTCAGTTGAAACATGGCGAGTTTTTTTCATTATAGGTTTTACCGTTTGAGTACAATTTCATCTAATGGTTAAACAACATGGTAAATACCCTAAACCAAGAGAGGTACGGCTCACAAGTACAGCTATCGGAATACACCAATAAGTGCTTGGTGACAGATTTTCCACTTGAGAGTTGTAACTAGCTAAGCATTAGAAAAAGCAACAACTTAGTACTAATTAGTTTCAAGTCAAACATAATACAGTTTCAGCATTATATTACATTCTATTAACTCGTTACTACAGTATCCGTTGAGTTGGATTTATACCAAATACACCATAAATTGATAGCGAATACCACATACCGTTTACTAATTACGGTTCATTACGTTGAACGCAAGATGTGTAATTATTGAGTGTAAATTACATGTTGTTTCATGGACTGTTTTAGGGTATCGTCGTAGTATGAAAGGTAAGACGTCCTAATTATTCACGAATTCGATCAATATTATTTATCAGCCATCAGAATGACTGAATCAAATCGATACACCCGTAGAATAATAATATTATTTCAAAATCAACATTTCATGACAAAAATATTAGCGGGACATGACGATAAGGAACGGTTAATCAAATTCTTAAAATTCTCGTAATGAGTTTTAATGCGCAAGTGTGTTGCGGCCGCGTAAATAGTCAATTGGGAAAAATAGTGTCAGCGAGGGCATTTGTTTGTCGATCCCCGTTCGCATCACTCCTCGTTTCGCCATAACCTATTTGCAACATCGCAATTCGTTGGCGCTGACCACCGGCATCGAATCTCGAACCATCTAGCATCGAACCTCGAACGAGCCGGTGAGTGATCACAACATTCGCTACTTTCTCTCGCTGATATCGCATTTGATTCGCATAACAGGTGGTTTCCGATCGAAGGAAGCACACCATTTCTTGGTCTGAGCCGGATCCTTATTATCACCAAAGTGAGTATTCTCAAAATAGAATACCAATAACAGTATGTACTAGCGTGCACGGTGAATGTTATCCCGCCTTGATAATAAAAAACCTTGACAAACTATATACCTAAGCCTTCCTCATGAATCACTTAATCTACTAGTGAAAACCGCATGGGTGGATGGATGGATGGACGTGATAAGGACTTTGTTTTATAATATTTAATAATATTACAAACATAAAAACCGTAATTCATTTGGAAAAAAAATCTATGAAGAATTTAATCCGGGTAGTCTACAAAGTATATTTAACAATGGATAAATACATTTCAGGCCATCTCAATCCTAATGTACGCAATATCAACACGAAACGAAATATATACATATATTTATGGTTACAAAAGCATATTATTTTTTACATATCTGCACCGCGGTTTCACTTGCGCTTAATTTTAGTCACTCTAATATCCCGTGTGGCGTTAGACCGTATGTCCACACTAACTTACATTTTGAATGATGATTGCTCTTTTCCTAAGCGTTGTAGCGCGATGTTACGTAACCGGTCATATACTTCAATAAATAAAGTTCAAAATGCTAAAAAAACTTTTCAGGTCTGATTGGTAATTTCAGAGATTATCGCTTGCAAACAAACATTCTTACAAATAACAAATTTAATAATAAAAGTACAAGCAATCTCCGAACTTTATTAGTATAGAAGATAATACTCACAATTTTTTATTTAACTTTTCTATATATTTAAAAACTTTACCATATTAAACACCAGTAAAGTTACTTACACTAAACTTACAGTAAAGTTACCTACACACACTAACAAAATTAATCTCTGTTTTTTTTTAAGAACTATAATAGAAAAACAAAATAACCTCTGAAACTGGTGTATTTGTGAATAACGAACAGCTAGAGGTCATTGGCTAGCTTTCTTTCATTATAAACTTTTTTAAATAAATCGATGTACTGAAAAATATTACTATCTATTAGGATTATTTATATGTTTATGTATTAGTTAGTTAAATTTATTTATGTATATTACTTGTTATGTATTCATTAAAACACAATGATTTATTAATATTAGTGTAAAAGAAATTATAATAATAAAACATGTTGCAAATACAAGTACCACAGTGCTTCAAAATGTCATAGTTCTTTCTTTCTTTATTTTATTTTAGGGCAACCACTCTTCTACAAATTATTACTACCATTATCAAGCAGGTAACGACATTACATGTCACGTGCGATTATTTTAATGAACTAACAAGATGGAGATCGTTTTGTTACAACGATCCAGGGAGTTTTTGTGGTACGTCAGAATCCATGCTCCGTGGTATTTTTTCCCATCCACTTCACTTATGCACAATAAATAAACTATATTAGATAAAACACCATCAATGTTACACTATCAATATTAGAACGCTAAATAACACAATATTGTGAATAAAATATAAAATCCACTATACGACAGTCCAAGATACCGCCAAAAACTCCCAATGTCATAGTTGGAAGAGGAAGAAGCAGTTGAGTGTTGCCAATGCAATCATATTTATTTTATTCACTCTACATAAATATAACCAAGACACCACCAACCTATACCAAATCCTGACAATAAAATATTGTAAAAATACGTACTTTTCAAATCTTATTTGACAGGTTAAATAATTTTTAAAAATGTCCTTTATACCTTCTCAATTCAATGGGAATGTAGTCTTTTCAGTTGATTAAAAAGTGTCTCGATGCACGACCCCTAGCCTAAATATCATTCATAGCGTTGACGCTCGCTGTTGGGTCAAGTGACTCTCGTTTCTCATCAGCGTACACATCGGGTCCTTCAAATTTTTTTTTGTGTATGTAATTAAGTAGCTTTTTTTCATTTCTAAATTGCATCCCACTTCAAATAAGGCTCATATAACATAACAGCGAAAGTTACAAGAATAACATAAGTCATTTAGCCAGCTATCTTCCGTGCATCGAATCTAACGTCATTCCTTTTTTTGATATCAACTTTATAGAAACTTTATTTTAAAAAAATAACCAGTTAGTTGGGCACTGCCCACAGAAATGCAAAATATTTTCAAAATAATTGTAGTATTAATAATTAAAATTTCATAATTTGTGAATTAAAACAATTAACATTAATTACTTTCGGCTTTACATATTATGAGTATGTATTTTTTATGGATCATTTATTAATCATAACATATGATGGGCTGTGTAAACCCACAACAAAGTATTATCAATACGATTTAATTGTTATCTATATAAAAATATGTGAAGCGAAAACTTTGTACCCCATTTTAAGCGAATTGCGCGAACGGATGAACGTGAAATTTGGCATAGTTAAATTTGAAGGAGAAGTGCATATAGCTAATTTTTTATATAAAATGCATTAGTAATACAGTAAATTAATTAAAATAAACATTACACATACTACTGCTTGAATGACACACAATATATACACACATGTAAATAAAAAAGACGTTTACGTTCCAATTACCTTTTTTCATCCTACATTCAATATTTTTAACATGATTTACGTTTCATACCTTACATGCCCTTTGAAATTAACTGGTCAAACTGTAGTTTAATTGTATAATAATAGAATATATAATATGTAAATTCATAATACACGTTCATAATTAATTGATAAATAATTTATCTTCCACTGAAATAATTATAATTATTTTTGGTCTTATTGAATTTAATAATAAATTATGGTTGAATTTCGACCACTAGGCGACCACTAGTTGTAGTCCGGTGAAGCTGTTAAGACCTTGCCAGGTCAATAGCGTAGTCAGTTCGAAAAAAAAAAGGCGACCAGTAGTAATAATTAATATCAAATTATATTACTATTCTACCCATCGTATATTTACAGATAAACCATTAACACTAGTATGCCGGTGACATGATCTTAGAGCTTTAACCCATTCAAAAATCACCTAATGCGCCTATAGTATAAATTCCAAAAACAACTAAAAAATAATAACATAATTTATATGAGCACAGCTAAATAAATTATAAACTGAATATTTCTCTTCTCATCGTTTTGTAGTAGACTAGCTGATACTCCCGACTTCGTCTGCGTCGTTTATCATCTTAGCAATATACTATATGTACAGAGGAAACACATAAAAAAGTTGAAACCAAAATTATGCTTTACTTACAAGTTTTCTAAACAATTCTATCCGCTCACTTCCCCTCACCTGCGCATACGCGCCACACCGCTTGCTCCACTTCACATATAACTGAACATGTAGTAATTACAAAAATCGTTGTTTCTTCAAACGGTAATAACTTTGTATTAAATGAAGATATCTTGATAGTTTTCTTTTTCGATAAGGTCCGTAAAAAAAAATTAAATTATTTCCAGTAGTGTTGGCGTGATGAACGCACAATGACAAACCTCTATTATTTCATTTATATAGATAAAGATAAAATAAACGAACTGTCACCACAAAGAGATAAATAAACGTCGGAATTGCTTTTCAAAATTTCAATATAAGTTAACGGATAAACCTGAGTTTCGGCGTCTGAAGTCCCATTTGCCTCCTCGTTACTATAAGACAGGGCAATAGTGCCGAAGCAGTCAGTTCGTATACAAAGATACTTTCGAGTTTAGCTTTTAACACTTCGAATTAAAGTTCCAAATCGCTAAGCCGCTATCGCAGAGGATTGTACGTGAGGCCGCTCTCTGTATCTTGTTTCCATTGAAATAGATTACTTATTCTCAAGGCAGTCACGAATACTTTAAAAGCTTTTTAAAAGATCTGAACTGGAGGTGCTTGAAAATTATTGTTCGGGAGACGTTGAAGTAAATGTAAATAAGTTGGAGAGAACGACAAAAGGATATGAACGTATTTCGTGCAAAGAGCTGTTAATAATAAAAGCGGTGATTAGTGGTGCTAGAGATAAACCATTTTATGAAATCTTTAAAACTAGTTGGAAAGGAATATTAATCGCTTTAATATATTTTAGTCAACTTAAAAAAAATGATTTAATTTATTGCAATAAAACGTATATTACAATTCAATTATTGGAAAATATAAGTCATTCAAGGATGGTTTTGCGCCATATTTCTTATTAACACTATGCTTTGTTATGTTAATTAAAGTTATTTAAATTGAAATGGAACTGGGAATAAATGTTTTTCTCTAACGAAAACAACCATCAAAGCCCTGAGAAGCTATTGTATACCGAAAATAGTCTCTGTTTAATCAAGTCCTTCTCCGTCTGCAAATACCTGTAATTTTGATTCCCCTCAAAATATTCGAGATGTTTTTTTTTGTATTTATGAAAAGAGCTTCTGAATCAATATAAAGGTATATTTAATAGACTAGTTTAATAACTCCATAATGAGGAAAATTCGTGACAAGATTGTTATAATAATTTTCCTTGTCTTGACGTAATTTAAAAGTTTTATATCATATTTAAGTTAGTAGTATCAAGGAATATATTACGCCAATAAATAAGGAAAGAAGGCTCTTTGTACGCTACTGGGAAGTACAAAATAAAGCTCACAAAACAAACGAACGAAACGAATAAAAGTTTTGTCACTCTGTACATTCTGAGGCGACACTCTATTATTTGAAGAAGGTTCAACGCTATCTGCAAGCAGGACGAACTTAAAGTTGTATTTTACTGTTAATATTTCAAATTGAAAGAAACGTGAAGCCAATTTTTATATATTTTTTCCGTCATCATTGCATATTACAACAAATAAAAATCACCCAGATTTCTTGTTTTTAACCGACTTCAAAAAAAGGAGGAGGTTATCAATTCGACTGTATTTTTTTTATTTTTTATGTTTGTTACCTCATAACTTTGGACTGGGTGAACCGATTTTGATTATTCTTTTTTTTATTTGAAAGCTGGTACTTCCCGTGTGGTCCCATTTCAATTTGGTCTAGTTCCGACAACGGCATCTAGTGCAAAACCGTATAAGTTTTAAATTTGCATTAAGTATGTACACGACAAATAGACGAATAACTCAATATCACGTTAACCGATTTCGATGATTCATTTTTTATTGGAAAGGATGTACTTCAAGGGTAGTTTGATGAGAGTTTCGTTACGTTCTGATTATGGGATCCGTGACAAAGTAAGAAAACTTTCAAGAAACGAGCCTACTCCTTTCTTAAGGGCCGGCAACGCATCTGTGTTTCCTCTCGTGTCGCAGGTGTCCATGGGCGGCCGTGATCACTTCCCATCAGGTGACCCGTATGTTCGTTTGCCACCAATATTATAAAAAAAACTCTTCAATTCTTAGGAGCCTATTGTGCTTATGTTCGTTGCTGTGTTGCAACATGACGCAAGCATTGTAATTACATTACTTAAGGTGTATTATGTGTGAAGCGATGGTACCCGAGTTGGTGGTAGAAACTATCGCGGATTATTGATAAGGTTGCGTTCGTACCAAACGTTACTTATTGTACAACCAATTGAAACCATATCGCATACCATACCGATAGATACCATACCGCAAAAATGCGCATATTTTAATATACTTAAGGCGGAACGGAGTTCGCGGGCACTGCTAGTAAAATATATTTATGTACACTAAAAATAGAAAAATAAAGTAAATTTTCAAAAAAAAATATTAACCGACTTCAATATCAATCAAAAACCCATAAGGCACTAAAAAGCGGAAAATAAATAGTTTATCAAATTAACCAAATTAAATAAAACATATGAATATGTGTGCTACCTCTACAAACAACGTGTATAAAACACATAGATAGAGATAAACCTTCACTGTGACACGACAGTTTACGTAACACTAACACATTATCGCTCTCAGTTTCGTACAAACAGACAAATTTTGAAACTTGGCTCTTTAAACATCCTCGGTACACTATAAATCATACATAAGCGCGACAAAGTGAGACCCAGTATAATTTTAACTTGGATATCAAAGCAAATACAAGAAGCGACAACCGAAAGAGGAGTACGACTGCGATGTAGAAGTCTACATAAGTCAATAGTCAGTTTGCTTTAGTTTTGTCTTAAAAAAACATTATTTTGCTGCATACGGCATTTTATTATCAACGTTTATAATATTATTTAGATATTTATTTTCTGCTTTAAATTTAGTATAAGTTTATGTAGTGAAACTTCTAATGGAAGGGGTTTGAAATTTTGATTTAGTAAAGTTTTTGTGTTACGAGAATATGTGGATGTGTGCGATTACCGATCTTAAGCAACGATGGGTGCGGGCTATACTTAGATGGGTAAAGTGAATGATGAATAAAAAAAAAAAATTAATTGATGCCTTGTGACGTTGGGTTTTTGTTTTATTTTTTCAATTAAAATTTCCTGTAATACAAAAGTTTCACTTCTATTCTGTGTCTTTATAATACCTTTATGAGAAGCTTATAATAGTTTAATAATAATAATACAAAAAATAAAGTTTGATGTAAGTGGAGTTGTTTTTTAAATACTTAAACCTATATAATAGAAATGATGTATTGTATGTTATACCAGTGCCTTAATTTAGTCAGTTTTGATAAGTATAATAGTAATTTATAATACACTGCGACACATTTATATCCGTTACCATGTGTTCAATAATTTTATTTAAAGACATTTTAAACTATAAGTAACAAATAAAGTTGAAATAATGAAGTTGTACTTCCTTTAAACTGCTAATTAGTTTTCTTTGAACATAAACCTTGTTACTACAAGAAAGTTAAATACCCATTGAACTCATACTTAAAAAAAGTTTGATCACAAAAGAGTGTCTTACCCTTGTTTAGAGATGGCAATTTTTTAATTTAAATATTCTCTAACACTTGTCTAAGTTGACAGTTTTTATTCTATTATTGTAATTAACTGTATCTCAATGCCGGCAAGAGAAATTTCATAACGAATTATGGATTTCGTGGGTATTATTAATTTGGAAGAAGTAAATAAATTAAATAATTTTAGACATTCACAAGTAAATCATAACTACTACTATTTGACACTATTGACATCTGACAGTGTATTTAATCTGTCATTATACTGTTGTTCCACCTTACGCACCTTACTTGTAATATATACATCTTATAAATTGCTTATTTTATTTATTTTAAACATCACATTTATATTAACTAAAGTATCACCATATTGATAACCAATTTAACGTATCATAAATAAATTTTCTTAATGAAGACCTGATTAAATTATATTATTCATAAACTGAAATTGTTTTCAAAATATCTGTATGTAATGGAACGTTTTTGAATGATGAGATCGAATTGAACGAATGCTATTTAGAGTTGCTTGCATAAAAAAAAACTTAAATCAGATGTTTAGTTAGAGACCGTTTGGACACGCTTTTGTAATAAAGTATTTTAAACATGACTTCAACTAGATATTAAATTTAAGGCACTACTTAGTAAAACATGTGTTATATCCGTGTTCATTTTTGTTTTTGTAATAAGACCGTATATGAGTATGTACCGTTCTAATAACGACGGGGCATTATGAGAAGTATGACGTCATCACAGATAACGCCATCTTTGACATTCAATCGTTCAGTGGATTGAAACTAATCAGTTACTAATAATAAAAGCGAATAACTTAATTAAAAAATACAGAATTAGAACTTTGAATATTGCTACCAAATATAATATGTACCGAGATATAAACTGATTGATGATCCATATATGTCCCGTGCCAATCGCAAATGAAGGGCTAAAAGGGAAAACTGACTAAGTCATATTTATAAAACTTTACAGGAGAGACAATTTACATTTTGAAAGCATTTTTTGGTGAACTTGAACACATTAGGATGTATGAATTTGTAAGGAAATTTTGAATATTATTTTGTAAATTTGGAATTGTTTTCTGAATAAAATATGCTTAATAACAATAATAACTGACGTGGTTAAGTCACGGACTTGACTATTAGCTAGTTATTCACTATTAAAGAAGAAATCTAACAACAACAAACAATGTGACACAACACGTTTTACGCTTGTTTTTTTTTGTTTTTTGTTTTGACGCTAGATGGTCATATTATGATGAGTATTTTTGTGGCCATAAACAATATAAAATCGATTTGAAAAAAAAAATGGACTTAGCCTGTTTTTCCCTTTAGCCCTTCAGTCACAGTCAATTGTCAGTAGTTTTAATTAACGTTAGACGTATATAATAAAAACATGTAATATTAAATTGGGAAAATGACGTGAAAACTATTTTATTAGGATGAAAAGTAATTCTCGTGTTAATTTACTTTAAGTGTCAAACGTTGTTACCTTGTAATATATATTATTTTATCATTATTCGCTGAACCCTAAAGGCAGCCTTTTCGAGGGTTAAATAAGAGTTGAGAGGTAATTCAGTTAATTGCTAAGTCAGCCACTATTGTGTCGGCTATTACTAAGTCTATCCTCGTTCGGGGTGGATTTGGCTAATTTCTTTTCGCCCGAATTTCATACAAAAGGTTTTGTGGAAATTTACTTCAGTAGGTATGTTTTTTTTTCTCTTGGAAAATAAAATGTAATTTATAGTAATTATAGTGTGTGGGGTAAGTAATTATTTTATATTAGTACGCTGATATTTTCTCCTGTAAACTCTAATTGAATATGAAGCCTTGTTTTAAATTATATAAGCAAGCAAACTCCATCACTGTTGATGTATTTTTTTTCGTAAGTATTGCCTCTAAAATAACTATATTAATCTTATTTTATAATGTAAAACAGTTGAAATGAGATTTAGAAATCCAATAAACTCAACACGATTGCGAGCTTTGTAAAGACGCTTAGCATAAAACCTAAAATTTAGGCATGTACATGTCATTGACCTTTACTAAATTCAATAACATATTTAATCAAGTGTTCTTACGTTTTGTTTGAATATTTTATTGCACGTTTTTTGTCTGAGTACGACGAATTAATTGTATTGCATCAGGTAGATGGTAATCAGAGTGCTATAAAAAACCAACAGCGACCTCTTAGAGAGGTTTATTAGCACCTCAGAAAGTGGCAAACCCAAAGAGAGTCATTGTTACTATTTCATCTCCATATGAGCCACATGAGGTACAACATCACTTACCGCTTAGTATACTTCGACAGATGACGCAACACAGCACATCCAAATACACATCTATGCAGGATGTGACACAGTATGTATTAACAATCCAGTCAGATTTAATTATCGTGTAATAACTTTAATATAAACTACTAGCTTTAGCCCCGACTTCACTCGCGTTAATGTAGATTGAATCTATCCTTCGGGAATGGTCCTCTCTTCTGGGTGAAATGTACTCTATATCCTTTTCTGTATCTGTGACAACATAAGTATTAAATTTCATCGTGCTCCGTCAGGTAGTTAAAGTGTGAAAACATAAACAAATAAACAAACTACCGTACAAACTCACATTCGCTTTTATAGTATTAGTAAGGATGTCCCCTTTAATAAAGAATTCTTTTTACAAATAACTAGCGAGCCCGACGGACTTTGTCCCTCCCTGATAATAAAAAAACCTTGACAAATTATACACCTAAACTTTCGTCCTGAATCACTTTATCTACTGGTGTAAACCGTTCAGTAGATTTTGAGTATATTGCGAATAGATAGAAAGACGTGGCAAAGGACATGGTTTTATAATATGTAGTGATTATTCTATTTTTGAATGACTGAAGGAATTCTTTATTGCACCTTTGATTTGTACACTGGCGAGCTTAATGCTATAAGGCATTTTCTTCCAGCTAACCAGCGGTATTGATGTTAAGCAAAAACTTTTGTAGGTAGTGCGCATATAAACAAAACAGAAGAAAATTGATAAATAAATATATACATGCATGCAATATTATAATAAAATAAATACTTATGTAGCATAAATATACATACATACATAATTACTTACATACATACGTACAAATATATAATAATGACAAAGATAGTAATAAAAATGTATACACACAGCAAAAATGAATTATATATATAAACTGTAAAATCACGAACACTCTGCCTCCTTTTTTTCGAAGTTATTTTTGTCTCCGTTTTATTTTTATACATCGAAAAATAGCCTTTAATCAAACGGATCTAATCCTAGTCGATCATAGTCGTGAAATAAAAATAAATAAAATAAGATATAAGACGTAAAATAAGATGAAAAATTGTAGTTATAAGTTGTACAAAAATATGTTTAAATTTGAGAGAGAAAATAGTAACGTAGTATCGAGTAAGGACATAATTTACGGTACTGCAAAATCACTTTTCCAGAATTGAACAGAAGATATCGAAACAGAAATGTAACAACGACCTATAAATAAAATGGTTTGTGAATCGAAACTCCAAGGGTGACCTCTATATATTTGACCGCGTCTTGAGCGAGGTGAGTGTCAAATAACTTTATTTTTATATTTAACATATGAATACGAAAAAGTAATTCGATACATTATTTGGTTTTGAAAGTGGTAAAATGATGTGTTTACCTGTTTTTATCCGTAACTCACTTTTTTATATGAATGTATGATCTCACACACCCATTGAATTGTAAACGAGGATTATAATGATGATAATGGCTTGGTTCATAGGGTGCTGGGACACAGCGGCGATGGATGTGGGCTCGAACCTTAGAAACCATAGCATGGTAGGTTTTTTCTAAGTCTACCTGGCTAGCTACCGCCCTCAAGTTGAAAATCAGTATTTTTTTTTCGAACTGATTACGCTATTGACCTAGCAAGGTCTTAACAGCTTCACCGGACTACCAGAAAATCAGTCGTCAAGCACCTGTTGGTGTATTCCGGTAGCGGTACTTGAGAGCTAGTCCCCTCTAGGTTTAGCTTTTTTTTCGAACTGACTACGCTATTGATCTAGCAAGGTCTTAACAGCTTCACCGGACTAAAAGAAAATCAGTCGTCAAGCACCTGTTGGTGTATTCCGGCAGTTGTACTTGAGAGCCAGTCCCCTCTAGGTTTAGTTTTTTTTTTTCGAACTGACTACGCTATTGATCTAGCAAGGTCTTAACAGCTTCACCGGACTACCAGAAAATCAGTCGTCAAGCACCTGTTTGTGTATTCCGGCAGCTGTACTTGAGAGCCAGTCCCCTCTAGGTTTAGCTTTTTTTTTTCGAACTGACTACGCTATTGATCTAGCAAGGTTTTAACAGCTTCACCGGACTACCAGAAAATCAGTCGTCAAGCACCTGTTGGTGTATTCCGGCAGCTGTACTTGAGAGCCAGTCCCCTCTAGGTTTAGCTTTTTTTTTTCGAACTGACTACGCTATTGATCTAGCAAGGTCTTAACAGCTTCACCGGACTACCAGAAAATCAGTCGTCAAGCACCTGTTGGTGTATTCCGGCAGCTGTACTTGAGAGCCAGTCCCCTCTAGGTTTAGCTTTTTTTTTTTCGAACTGACTACGCTATTGATCTAGCAAGGTTTTAACAGCTTCACCGGACTACCAGAAAATCAGTCGTCAAGCACCTGTTGGTGTATTCCGGCAGCTGTACTTGAGAGCCAGTCCCCTCTAGGTTTAGCTTTTTTTTTCGAACTGACTACGCTATTGATCTAGCAAGGTCTTAACAGCTTCACCGGACTACCAGAAAATCAGTCGTCAAGCACCTGTTGGTGTATTCCGGCAGCTGTACTTGAGAGCCAGTCCCCTCTAGGTTTAGCTTTTTTTTTCGAACTGACTACGCTATTGATCTAGCAAGGTATTAACAGCTTCACCGGACTACCAAAAAATCAGTCGTCAAGCACCTGTTGGTGTATTCCGGCAGCTGTACTTGAGAGCCAGTCCCCTCTAGGTTTAGCTTTTTTTTTTCGAACTGACTACGCTATTGACTTAGCAAGGTCTTAACAGCTTTACCGGACTACCAAAAATTCAGTCGTCAAGCACCTGTTGGTGTATTCCGGCAGCTGTACTTGAGAGCCAGTCCCCTCTAGGTTTAGTTTTTTTTTTCGAACTGACTACGCTATTGACTTAGCAAGGTCTTAACAGCTTCACCGGACTACCAAAAAATCAGTCGTCAAGCACCTGTTGGTATATTCCGGCAGCTGTACTTGAGAGCCAGTCCCCTCTAGGGTTAGCTTTTTTTTTTCGAACTGACTACGCTATTGACCTCGCAAGATCTTAACAGCTTCACCGGACTACGTTTACTAGTTTACTAGATTTAGCGTATTGACCATCTTTGAGCAATTCCTCATTTAATATCAGATGAGATCGTGGTCAAACACTAAAACCACTAAATTATAAGAATGTATGTATATATACAGCCAGATCCAAAACTTAGCATCATACTTATCACATACATACATATGTCACCAGTCCTATGGGAATAGCGATTCCACAATGTATCTGGCAATTAGGAGAGCTAACTACCTACAAGTGTATATTAAATCATGATAACATGAATTAACTAATGGAAATAGTAGATGCAACTATAAAGTATTTAAGAAATTAGTAATTCACACAGAAAATATATGACGGAGGAAGTCGATGGAATTTAAACGAGAAGCTAATGTAAATAACTATAGCCTCATACTGACGATTTCGTATAATTGATGTTATGAAAGCGTGAAGTCATGATAGACGAGGCTATATCTTCTAGCTAACCGACAATCCGAGCGAAAATGATCCCATCCTCTTTTTTTCAAACTATCGGCTCACTGTTTACTTGAAAGACCTTTACAACTTCGCCGAGGTGGTGATAGCGGATTGGCAGCTTTATAGATGTAGATAGAAACGAGGGATTTTATGTAGGATTTAAGCGAGAGAAATTCCATATTCCTGTGGAAGTTTTCATCTCGAACGAACGATTGGATACCTACCACCTTTCGAATGAAACCTTTTTGTTGCAGTTCTTGAATTTTCAAGAAATTGGAGTCTGTCATGTGAATAAAAGGAGCGAGGATCTATCTGCCGTATCCTCACGTATCGCTAGCTGCCTATGACATTTCTGCTACGACCTTTATACACTTTCACGTGGTTCATATTTTTAATACTTTTTTACTGTAGCTGAAATCTTTACGCCTACATATTTAAGACAGAAATAGACATTGAATTGATGTGATTGACTTATCGATTGAACTGGAATAAAAATAGCAAACGTACTGTACCAATGGTCTGATATTTCTAAAATCCTATTTCCCGATATTTTAGTGAACCGTGGCTATTTCTGGCTTATCCATATTTCGCCGGCAGACTGTATTGTTGATACGTCAAAAGTTTTTTTTTTCTGACCGATTTAAATCTTATTTTATGAATGCGTTAAATATATGTGGTACGAATTAAAAAAAAAATGCAAAATATATTTTACTAGCTGATAACCCTAACCTTGTTCTCATGTAAATGGTTTTTTGTTTTATAAAAATTGTAGTGTTTATCTAGATCAGTTTTTTTTATTGTTGAATTCATCATTATTACCTAGCCTTTATATAACTTCTTTTGATTTTAGGTTACTTCTCCTAAATTTTATAATTACTACTTAACCTATGTATGTCTAACTTTTACTACTTAACCTGTGGTTCGTAAAGCCATAATAAGTCTTTGCTTAGTTATATGTTGTCTAGATTACACTCTGAAGAGTCTTATCTACCAGAAAAAGTATTATCAAAGTCTATTAATTAATAATCCCGGTCATTATCTTGGACAAACCACAGACATTTTAGCTTATATATATGTTGCACAGCTAATTAAATAACATACATAATGTTCTCTCGCCTTGTTTATATATTTATTGACATATTTACTATGACATGTAGCGTTCTTTAGGTTCTCCACTACGTTTTAAGGTGAAGAAAAAGCACCAAAGAGATATACAAAATTTAATTTTCCATTTCTAACTTAGTATGAATTGTCTTTTGATTTCGGTAAATTTAATTTGTGTGCTGCGAAACATGACCCAAAGCGCTATAAATTCACAGTGTTACTAAGGGACCGTACTCATTTTGCGGTTGACCAATAAGTACCGATTATGACCTGGCTAGCCTGTAAATTTAATTTCTAGATAACCCTGAATGGGTTACCAAGAATGGGTTTAGGATACTTGTATCCACATTCAATTGCGTTACATGATTAAAGTTATTAAATTGATATATGGTATTTCTAACACATCATTGGCTTTTTGTTAAGTCCGTGATATTTTCTTCCTTAAGAAGAAGCCTTCCTCTAGGAGTGTCGCATTTAATCTAGATTAATATTGATGTGTGTCGTGACACGACAATATGTTGTCGGTTTCGTTAATTTGGTACATTTAGTGTGTTGTGCTCTGTTAGCGACAATACTGTCGTGGCAGCAGTCGCGCCACACCTGGTCACGCAACAGAGATGGTGGCAATATATCGTGCCACAAAACACTCCAGGTACTACACACAGGTAGGTGGTAGAGCCACGCTGAAGCTATTACTGGTTTCAGCATGAATGGGTCGGTTCGCTCGGGGTAGTACCACCCTCTCACAGAAAACCGACGTGAAGTAACAGTGCTTGCATTGTTGCGTTTCGTTCCGTCAGTGAGAGCGCCGGAGGACCAACTCTCTTCCCCTTCCTCCTCTCCTTTCCCCCTTCCCTTCCTCCCTCCTCCAACAAAGGCTGGCAACGCACTTGCGACTCCTCTGGTGTTGCAAGTGTCTATGGACGGTGGTGATCACTTAACATCAGGTGACCCACCTGTCCGTTTGCCTCTTATGACATAAAAAAAAAAAACTACACTAATTTGCATCTCATATTGCGATGCGTTATCACAGTGGACTGGGCCCTCTACTATCATACTACGTTCAATCCGAAGCTTTTGATGATGGAAAACGTCGTGATGAAATGGTGATGGTAGTAGAGCTTTTTATAACCCCATTATTGGCTAGCTATCATCATCATGTTGAAAATCTGTCGCCAAACATCTACAGGTGCATTCCGGCAGTTATGTTTAAGAGCCAGTTTCCTTCTTGGTTTAACCTATTTAACATCACATAGTCATTTAAGTTAAGACCTATAGTTTATTAAAAAAATACATGAGAGATAAGACAGAATATATAAATGACTATTATCGTCAGCATCGGATGATTATGAGAAACATATTTTAAATATATAGTAGTTAAACTATTTAATAATCTGAACAAGATGGGGTTTTTTCTATGTCCGGCTGGTTACCTTACGCTCTACAAATGGAAAGTCTGTCGCCAAGCACTTGTTAATGCGTTCATTGCATTATTTAACATCAGATGAGCTTGTTTACAAATGCTGTAACCTAAAAAAAATAACCGTTCATATTACAACTCGATACGACACACGAGTACGAACATTTATCGACGTAACAAATAGCGCTTCAACAAGAAACAACACACTGCTTTAAATCCAATTTTGCAGATATGCCACTATTATTTTTACATTATAGTAATTTATGTTTATCAAATTACTTTTTTTGTAATTCGGATACTGATTTAATCTCGTTAAACTAACAACGTAACCCAATTTTGTAAAACATAAAACTTTTATTTTCGCATCCAAGTTCGGTTGCGGATCCCATTCCTATTTTACTAATCAATGCCTCAAGTAGTTCCAGAATGGGATTAGCGAGTTCGGAGGTCAGATCCGAACACTACTTTTGATTAGGTTTGTTGGGTGCCTTATTACGCCACATTTTTGGGAGGGTAGTACTAGCGTATAAATCTTCGTATTAACGTCTACTATCCAAAAGGAGTATGAATAATGAACTGAGAGTAAGAATAAATCTTAAGTATGTTTTTTTTATTTAAAACAAATCCATATAAAGAATATGAAATATGTATAGAACAATAGTGATCTTATGTTGTGTGCGTATCACTAAAAAACTACTGGATATATTTCAATTTATTTATTTAGTTTTACTTCTTAGATACTTAGTCCTTATCTGCAAATGAGTATCATATCACGGTGACTAAAGTACAAAAATATCTATATGTACTACGCGTTCAGCGATGAGTATTTACCTGGAAAATTGGGCGAATGGTTCGGTGCTGATGTTTTTCCTCCGTACATAAAAGACATTGTTCATTTTCATGAGAAAGAAACCACGGTCATTAGCTAGTACAAATATTATGTAGTTAAATAAAAATGCATTTAACTGTAGTATATATAAGTATCATTTCAGTATACAGTGCGACTGGTTAGTCGCCAGCAATATTTTTACAGGATAATCATTAGTCGATTCTCGTTCAAAATCAATTTAAAAAAATAGGTGCTTAATATTTGACTAGAGCAAAACATAACTGATATGCACACAACATCAGATAATTTACGCAAAAACGCACTGATGTAATAATAAGGAAAGCAATGAATCACACCGTGCTACGCAGTCCCGCCCGCGTCCCGCTCCTCGACCCACGCCCCGCTTCTCTTCGTCCGACCATGCGTCATTCCGAAGATAAGCAGTTACGTAATGATTACTCTTGAAAAGCGCCCGTTTAATGTTGTTCATTGAACCTATATGTGATTTTTTAAGTTTAAAAGTATCGTTCCCATACTTGTAAAAGTTTTAGAACAAACTTTAACAAAGGTTCTCTTAGTTGTTTATTAGTATTTGTTTTGATATTATTATTTTATATGTTAAATGTGACCTTGAGCTACCGAAGAATTGAAGGATGTTAATCTTTAAACAGTCACCTTGTATATTATTTTATACTTACTTATAGATTCCAGGGCTTAATCATAAACTTATCTGATGTTAAACAATGACGTGAACTAAGATGGAACTTACGCTAAGCCTAGAAGGAGACTGGTTCTCAAACGCAGCTGCCGAAACACACCTATAAGTGTTTAGCGACAGATCTTCAATTTGAGTGTGGTAGCAAGCCAGGTATGCTTAAAGAAATCCTAATACTATGCAATCAAAATCAAAATACTCTTTATTCAATTTAGGCCCTGAGGAGGCACTTATGAACGTCAAAACTACCACCGGTTCGGAAAACAACCCAGTCATCGAGAAGAACCGGCAAGAAACTCGATCTGGTTTATCTTTTCATAATAACTAACATATTTTTTGATTATTAATAGACACATGAAGCTACATTCGTCAGTAGTGGTTGCACAGAGAGAGGCGTCACCTTCTTTTAGAGCAAAGAGGCAATCTTTTAGAGCAGGTTCCTATCTAACTTTCTTATAATATTAGTTGCTCCTTTCAAGGCAAGATAATTATATGTAAAGCCTCTTCTAAAATCTTCAAACAAAATGAAAAGATATTCTAATGATAATTATTTAATTTTTTTAGACATAATTTAAAAAATGTACTTTATAAATTTGTATAATAAACTGTTTAATGTAGATTTTCGGATAATACTCAACAGTATCAAGATATATTTTCTTTGATGTCTGCGTAGTATATCTCTTTGATGGTGTAATGCTTGAGTAATACATTTTTCCAAGTACAGTCATTTTTTAAATAACCTGAATTTTCTCTAAGTAATCTTATCGTGGAATGAAATAAAATAAATTAATATTAAAGAAATATTTTTAAAATCATTTTAAAACAAGTTCTTGTACAGATATCCAAAAAGGTTGATCGATGTTTTTCTATGTGTACGGCGGCCATTTTGGAATTCGCCATTTTGTCTTTATTTCATTTCCTTGCAATGTTATCAGTCAACAAACGTGTAACATTGCAATTGTTGTAGTTCTAAAGGAGGTGGTTACATTCAGCTTGCAAGATTTTATCTAAGCAAACTAACAATATTACAAGTTAAATAAAATGTTGTAAAAATAACATTATTTGTTTAATGCATGTTCATATGTATATATACATGAAATTACCAATGTAATGGAAGAGTAGTTGCTACTACTACAGTTACTAACAAAGTCATAGCATTAGCAATGGATATTATCAAAATAATTCTTACATCTCTCATGCCCGGTTTCTGAGATATTCGGTTAAACTACCAATAGTTATTGACTCAACAAAGTTATCCATAAGATAAACTGTCAAACGGCCCATTGAGTTTTACTGACATTTATCGTATTATCGTGTGTTCAGAAACGCAATTTGACAAGTTATCGAGCCAATAACGCTATTGAACAGATAAAGTGCAATTAAAGTACCTCAGAAACCGG